>JBCFYV010009882.1:96120562-96438699 GCA_039000515.1 Timema cristinae | reverse complement strand
CCTACAGTTATCTTTCTTGGCACACTTTAACCTTTAATTCGGTAACCAGCAAAAATATCACTCTTTAAATAAATAGTAGTTTTTGTGGTCCATTTACAAACAAGCAGTATAGTACTAAATACTATGAGCTTAAAATATTTTAGTATTAATCAGATCCAACTTTTGATAAAATACCAATCAGGAAATGGATCGCAAAAAAGGGGGGCCCTTATAAGTGGATTCAGCCCCCGGGTCGGGTTTCTCCATCCAGTATGTTGCAGTTTTCCCTCTTTTTTATTAAATATCGAAATTCTTGAGAATGGTACGTTAGTAACGCACTCAGACACTTGAAAGTTCTAAGAATGGTAACTTCACACAGGTAAAAATTACGGACTGCTGTTGAAAAAGTTTCCGACTGACTTCAAAATCTTTTCCAAAAAGGTAATTAAAGAAATGAGAAAGAAAAAAGTGTTTTTTTTTTACTTAGGCCTTTTAAACAAACATATTAAAATTTATAAACCAAGTTTGTTTTATGATAAATTCTTTTTGTTTAAAATCTACATACTGAAAACAAGGGTGAAAATATTTACATTAAGTAAGGTAAAAATCGAAAAGTAAAATTTAAAAGGGGTGTAAAAATCTGTTCAAAGAAAAGGGTTTAAATATATTTTTTAAAGTCAAATTTCTTCAACAAAATCGTACAGTAACAAATTAGAATGTACTGAGTACAGAAGCTCTTTCAATGTGGAAGAACTAAAACTATTCGCTAGGATTTAGGTTGAATGAAACGTTGAAATTTCAATTTGTCAAAATCAGATTAAACGTAAAATATATAATTGCTTAGCTCAATTTAATTATAAATAGGCAAATTTTATTCTGTTTAGTTGAAGGCCTTAACAACTAAAGACCCGCCACGGTGGCGTATTTGGCTAACGCACTAGTCGTGTTTAGCTCGACCGCAGAGGACGGGGAGATCGATGTTCGAATCTCGGTCAGGTGAACTGGGAGTGGTTTTTCCTAAATAGTTTTCCACTCTCCCTCCACGCAAATGCGGGTTAACTTTCTCAATTCAACCTTCCCAATCTATTAGCGTAATTAGTACTTAAAGCGTATAACTCGAACGGGTAGTAAGATACGGTGCTAAATAATAATAACAAAAAAACAACTAAAGGCCCTGACACAGACTCCGTAGTGCGTAAGAAATCGATGCTACAATATCATATTGCTCTGGCCTCAAAGTCCTTATCCGTAAGTTCTTACTCCGTAGAGAAAAGTGTTTTTTGAGAAATACTAAGTTCTCAGAAATATTGGCTTTGGTTTTGTAGGTTCAACACCCCTATTATTTGGTTTATACTCCGTTTACCAGTGTTATTTAATATTTTGTAATTGATAAATCATGGATACTAGTGATTTTTAATCAAAAATATTAGTAGGCCTACATCTGTTAAGCATTTTCAGGCTATTGCAAACACTTATTTTAAATTTGATAGTTAAAATAAAGTTATAATATATTTCTTGTGATTGTTCTTAACCTATATTTTAATATAAATACTGGAAGTTTTTTCAACAAAGTTGTTTTGATTTCTTTTTCTTTGATCAGCTGACTGCTTGACGCACGCTCGGTGCTGTAGACTATTTTCTTTCGAATTTTTTGATTGGATGAAGTCTTTTACTATCTCATTGGTTGAAACTGTCACGTGATTACGGATATTGAGACACTAATCGCAGTAGAAATTCTTATGGACCAGGAGCACGGAGTACGGACCACGGACCTACGGAGACAGGAATGTATAAACCAAAATGCTTTAGGGAAAAAGTTAGTAGCTTAAAATCGTCTCCAAAATTATTAGAAAATCTACCTTTCTGAGTGGAAAAGAAAATTAAATTTGCTAAATTGATTAATAGATAACATATTCCTAACCATAGAAAAAAGCTTTCTCTAGAATATGGTAGACAGTTTTAATTTTGCATAGGCAGACGATAAAATTTATTTGAGTGTTTAGATTAAAAAAAAATTAAATCTTGCGTATTTTTTAGTTATAAATATAAAATGATGTGGAAGTTTTATACCCTGCCTTCTTGATTTAATTTTCAGAGATATATTTCTAAAATAAATAGACAACTCCAACAATTAACAGCAATTCCACTTTATTACAAGAGTCTATTCTCACACCTATAGTAACAATAATAATTGTTTTTTAATTTTAGGGTTCGGGGGAAAAGGAGGAAAGTCACATGACACACATTTTCTAGGACGACTTTTATATCTCAAACCCCATAAGGAGCCCGGCAAATACTTTTATTTTAATTAATTTAAAAATGACAGAGATCTCTTTTAAACCATAATATAAAGTGCATTACAAGGTCTCATGATTGTCTAACAGATGGCAACACTAGATTAATTTGAGTTAAAATTGGATTCCACTTTTCCCTATATACTTCTTTAACTAATTAACTGTTATTCGCACGGGATGTGCTTTATAATACAGAGTTATTACTAGGAACCTTTCAAAGGTGGCCCAATGAAAATCTGATAAGCTGAAGCCGAGGAAAAGGCCAATAACTAGTGTTTTATAAACGTCACATTGAAACAAAATTGCTGACGTAAATGTTACTAAACTTATATGTTAACCGTACAACGGAGTTATGCCCATACGACATTTCAGCATAATCGGTGTGGGAATTTTTCCGTGAAATAGTAACAGAACAGACACCTAACACATGTTTATATATTACTCTGATTACTAGTCAAATGACCAAGAATTCAAACTGTGCCTCAGGAAAAACAAATGGTTTCTAAAGTATCTAATAACTTACTTAAGACTTATTATTAGTTTAAAGCTTGCTGATACTTCTTTGCTGTCAACATTGGCCTTGCCGATGTAGTTGCCTTAGTCTTTTTCGTTGATGTTTTCGAAAATGAGATACACGTTATTATTCCCATCCTTGGTTTTGGACTCTACATGGACCCCAGTAGAGAGAAAACCACATTAGTTTACGACCAAATCATTCACCAAGAAACCACTGACAATACCAGAAGTAACTCAGAAGAATGATGACGGCGTGTTAGCGGCGTCGTATTCCGAAATCTGGCTGGTTCTGTTCTCGATTGGGTTTCAGTTGAGTCTACAGAGAGTGATACTTCCATAAATGGTTTCTCACTCACTCTCCCTCCAAGCGAATGTGGGAACATGTCTTATAAATTCTACCAGACTCATCTCTACCACATTAGTGTAAATACCTATATAGATAACCCAACGAGTAGTAAGACGTGGTGGTGCGCGGCACCCCTCCAAAACCACACTTTTCTGACCAAACCCTCAGTCTCGCCACTCTTGAGTCACATCATCAGCTTTCCCTTGATGGAACACGTCACCAACAGAGATGAGAGAGTCGACGTTCTTGACCATCTTCGGGTCCAAGGGTTGGAACTGGAAGGAGATGGCATCCCTGGCCGCCAGCACCACGCCTGTAACATAACCATAACGTGCATTCTCATTTGTTTTTGGGGGCCTGCAAACACCTATTTGAGCTTCATATTCGAAAATATTAAGGGAGAATGAAATAAATCTACAGATTTATGATTTGTTTTGTTGTTACAAGAAGTGACATATTGATACAATTAGTTTCTTATTCTATTTATGAATACAGGTAGTAGTCATTTTTAAAGAGACTACTGGCTAGTAAGCAGGAATCTCTATAAAATAGCAAGATAAACATTTATGAACTAAATTTTCAAACTGATATACTCACACTAAATTGTAAAATGGAGAGAAATTTTCGGGTATTTCTTTCTCTCTTGCGCACACATGAGGATTTGTACCATTTAGACAGTGTAAACTACCTATTTAATATTTAAGAAAATTGTATAAACCATCGGTTGTTTTATTATATGATATAATTACTAAATGGCCTGTCTAGAATTAATAAGTTCAAAATTTTTGTCTTTTAGCAACATAATTATTTTAATTGTGTTGTTAGAATGTATTTTATTGGGTAAAAGAACCTAGTTTATAAACAAACATTGTTCTACTCCAGGAGACAGAAGACTTTAATCAGAATTTTAGGTATAAAGTTGTTTTGACAACAATTTTCTATGCAAAAAAAAAGTGCTGATTCCAAAAATACCAGTCTTATTTTACCCACTTAAAACAAAATTGCAATTTTTGCCTATTTTGACCCCATTTGGCCATAATCAGCGTTTCTTTATGAAAACAAGTATTCTGAAAGTTATTATGCAGCATATCAAATTAAACGCGCTTTATATGTATAATACAGATTTGAAGTCAAAACGGAGGTAAGCCTATTTGTGATCGTTTGGGAGATATTTTGAATTTAGTGGTCAAAATCTAGATTTTTCATATTTTTTGGAAAATTAATTTTATTAATGATCCATAAACATAAAATGTAGACATAAATTAATTCCTTATTTTATATATATAAATATATTAGAAAAAACCTTACAACAGTGAAATTAAAAATGTGAAATCATATTTTTAAAGTGTGCAACAAAAGTTCAGTTACTAATCATCTCCATTTTCATCAACATTGTCGTTATTATCATGATCAATAATTCTGTCATTGTCATCATCATCATCATCTTTATCTACATTTGCAACATCTTCTGGTCCCATGGTTTCGTAAATTTTAGTTGGCATCTGACTGCCAGTAAACCATACTGGTTCATACATTCCATTAACCTCCTTCCAGCCATGATCTGTGGGTTGAATATTCTTTTGTGGATCTCGTAGTTGTGCACGTTTCATGAGATATGCAACACAGTTGCAACGTGCCCATTTTTATACCAGAACGTCTTTGCAGGGTGGAAGCGTGCTTTCATCAATTTATTTTATTTTATCCAATGGACTGTTTGGATTGGTTGACTTGTATTTGTGCAATAAAAGTGTCAACTTGGCCTCATTGACATAGGATAATCCTTCCTGGCCGTATAGTAAACATACATACTTTTTTACAAGACTGTCATCATCATCAAAGGTAATGTTCTCTCCGAATCTGCCTAAGCCTTCAAGATGGAAACGACTCTTTTCAGCTTAATTAAGTGGATTCATTTTTCCCTTCCCATAGAAGGATGACGTGTAATCACAGCCTGTCAAAACATGATATACTGCCAACGTCTTGCACAATACTGGACCAATGTAGTTTTCTAGTTCAGTGATATGTGCGTATCTTCCACTGTTATCACCCGAATGTGCCAGGCACATTGACCTTTAGTTGGCTGGAATGATAGAGGAGGGTAACCATGATATCAGTGTATGTTGCACGGACAACAGCGTTCTGTCCTGTTAATACTTATGAAACTATGCTGAGATGGTATACAAGCCTAGTATATGCCTCTACATGTGAGCATATGTAGTCTGGTAGCTCACTATGTTCCACATTTCCTTTTAGCGTAGCTGTATACTGAAGACACTGATTTTCATGTGCAACAACAACTGTCAGCTCTGTGGGTGTGATCAAATCTTCCAGGTGTTTGGATAGTTTATACTTAGGTGTCTTATTCATTGTGCTGCAAATATTAGTCAAGGACAGAGGAACTGGGGTAGGTAGGCAGAAAAGAAAACACCCTCTCAAGATAGACCGTTCTACCCATCAAGTCTCATGTTTTCTTCAGCTCAATAAACTTTTCACCTTTATCTCAGATTTCTCTCTTGATAACAGAACTGGCGAAGTTGGTTACTTTTCTTCTTTTCAGTGGTCTCTCAAACCTCGTAGGCTCATCCAAGCATTCTTTGATAAACTCATCTTTCCACTTCTTTCTTTAAACAAAGATGTTTAGCAATTGTATTATATTTTACTTTGTCTAGCATGTTCCTTCCATCAGATAGAAATTTGTGTCATCCAGCAGGATTCAACAAATAGATTCGTAGTAGTATCAATCATATGAGAAATGTTCTCTAAGTCTTTGTAGAATTTACTAACTTGCGATTAGCGTGGTTCTTGGCTTGGATTTGTATTCTTATTTATTCTTGCTTTTTCAATCAGATGCCTAACTATGTTGCTTCTAGCTGATTTAGTAACTATCCAACGCTTGGTTGCTCCTTGACTTTGATGGAAAGAAGTTATTCCAGTCGATAGAGTATTAAGCTATTAACCTAGGGGTTCAATATATTTTGATTCCCTGTTCTGGCAATTTTTTACTTTCAAATATTAATCAGCTGTTTTTAAAATTAATCAATTTAACATGCGAATTTGTTCACACAGGCTCACTAGTATAATACAAATCATGGGAAAAATTTAGATTTTGACCACTAAATTCAAAATATATCCAAAATTACCACAGTTAACTAACTCCGTTTTGACTTCAAATCTGTATTCTCCATGCATCGCACTCTGATTTTATATAATACCCAATAACTTTTAAGATTTTTTTTATAAAGAAACACGAACCATAACCAAATGTGGTCAAAATAGGCCAAAATTACAATTTTATCTTAAGTAGGTATAATAAGACTAATATTTTTTGGAATCAGCACTTTTTTTTACATAGAAAATTGTTGTAAACACAAATTTACCTAAAATTCTGACTAAAGACTATTCGATATGCTAGTTCATTTGATTGCACGTACCCCAAATGATTTAAGAATCTTAATCTATTTGTAAAAATTGCCAAAATATCGTATTCCACTGGTGTTTTCAGGAAGATAGTGGTTCGAACCCAGTATGAATCCATTAGGGATGCTTTCCCATCCTCTCTCTTTGCCAATTCTGATTCTTTTCCTAGTAACACTATTTTATATAAACATATACCTCAGAATATTGTCGTTGGTAATTCTTGTGTTACATATTAATTAAAATGTATCGCCATCCCATGTAACCTATTGTTACGGTTCTTATTTACTACTCTTATTTCTAAACTACAATATTACAAAGAATGATTACTTATTAATACGTATATTATATACACATGTCTTGAGTTGGTCTCACACGTCCATTACAATGTGAAAACACACACTCTAGTGTTGACACACTCAGCCCCGTTGCTTGACAGTCTCTTGTCACACCTGTCTGGTTTAGCCCTACACTCGCCCCGTTGGAATGTCCCCCCCCCCCCCTTGCTGTGAGGGGTGGCCCAAGCCTGGTGACTGTTCAGGGCTGGCTCGAGCATGGTCTCGCTCGCTATACTACACCCTCGTAAATTGGGCACGACCCAGTGCCCACAAAATTATACCCGGCTTGATACCGCTCTGGTACACGCGAGTCTCGTTTTGCGTAGCGCCGTTCGGACTCCGTCCCATGCTCGCACATTCGTGTTTGTTGAAACTGCTCCCTCAGTCCTGGTGGTACCAGTTTTACCTGAAGGTGCTCTTGTTGGAGAGGGTGGATGTTTTGCCCTCACGTGACAGCTGGTTTGCCGGTGCCTTTTCCTTCTCGCGTTTTTCAGGTTCTCCTACAATCTTAGGAGCTTCTTTATTCTCACCTTCGGGTCTAGAACCTCTTTGTTCTCACCTTCGGGGTCTAGAGCCTGGTACAACTCGAGGCTGTTGAAATGGACAACTAAGCGCTTTTGGCCTTTCTTGACACGATACGTGACATCGGAAACTCGTTTTTTTTTATCACGTAAGGCCCTTCCCATGGGCGGTGTAGTTTTGGTGAGCATCCACGTGGCAGGATTTGCACCACACTTTCACATCTTCCAGATGCCCAGGCCAATAGAACCGCTCCCGAACTTTCTCTAACGTTTGTGAACTAAGGAGTACCTCCATGACTTCATTTTTTAGGTCTCGTGGTAGAAGTAGCTGAAGTCTGTTATTCCTAATATCTCCCTCCCCCTGACGATACACCAAGCGATCCCTTAGTGTCTAACTATCCCATTGCTCCCATAGTCTTAACACCTGACGACTTTCTTGCACGATTGTGTCTCAGGGTGGTTGTTCTCCCGCTTTACACCACTGCACTGCATGTTTAACTACAGGGTCTTCTTCCTGTTTCTTCTGTAGTTCTTCTAGAGACCATCCGAAGCTGTCGATAGCAAGAAAACTCACATCCAGTACTTTATTTAAACTTCCGTTGAAATTGTTAGGCGCTTCAAATGCATCTTCCTTCGCACTGTCTCTTCCACATTGTTAGCATGGCCGCCGAGATAGCCCATCAGCATTCCCATGGGACTTGCCACTTCGGTGTTTCGCTGTGAACTCCAGCTCAGCAAGTTGTTCCAGCCAGCGTGCAACCTGCCCTTCTAGCTCTTTGAAAGATTGAAGCCAGCGTAAGGAGCTATGGTCTGTTCTGACAATAAATGTCTTGCCGTATAAATAGTGCCGAAAATGTCTGGCGGCAACAACTATAGCCAACATTTCCTTTCTTGTCAACCAATGAAGTCGTTCTGCCTTTGTCAATGTGCGACTCGTATATGCTACTACCTTCTCTTCGCCATCACATTTAATGCTCAATACAGCACCTATACCTATATTGCTTGCATCTGTATCTATAATAAAGTTATCTTCAGGTGAAGGAAATGCCAGAAAAGGACTGGAAGTAAGGCGTTTCTTTAAATCTATGAAAGATATTTCACAGGTTTGATCCCAGGTAAACCGTTCACCTTTTTGTGTAAGCTTGTAAAGATGAGCAGCCACGTTTGCAAAACTTTTAATGAATCTGCTGTAATATGAAGCAGTTCCTAGAAATGCCCGAAGTTCCTCTATGTCTTTTGGTGCCGGCCACTTCTCAACAGCACGCACCTTCTGTGGGTCTGTTGAAATTCCCCGTCCTGAGATGATATGTCCCAAGAAATTGACTTGAGGCTGCATGAGCTGACACTTTGAAGGCTTTAGTTTTAGCCCTGCTTCTCGCAAACGCAAGAATATTTCTTGAAGTCGAAGTAAATGTTCTTTGAATGTTCTCCCATAAACTATTACGTCATCTAGGTAAACCAGTGTGAACTTCCACTGCAACCTAGCTAAAATTAAGTCCATCAGACGTTGGAAAGTGCTAGGTCCATTGCACACACCATAAGGTAAGACTTTGAATTCATATATCCCCCTTACCCTGTTGAAAATGCGGTCTTTGGGCGATCCTCGGAGGCCACTTCACATTGCCAGTACCCTGATGCCATATCAAGGGTACTGAACGATGTTGCATCTCCTAGTGAGTCCAGGAGATCGTCTATCCGTGGAAGAGGGTAAGCATCCTTTTGTATTACTGCGTTTAGCTTCCTGTAGTCCACGCAAAATCTTGTTGTTCCATCCTTTATTTGCACAAGGACAATGGGAGAACTCCGTGGAGATGATGACGGTTGTATAATATAATCCGATATCATGTCCTCCACTACCTGGCTCGCTTCTCCCCGCCGATGTATTGGGAGACGTCTTGGTGGCTGCCCGACAGGAAAAGCACTACCTGTTTCAATGTGATGATAAATACGATTAGTTCTCCCCAGGTCATTTGATCCCTTGGAGCAGATATCACTAAATTCGTTTAGCAGGCTGCAAAGTCTTTGGCGCTCTTCCTGCTCCAGTTTGCATTTTGTCAAGTCAAAAAGATGTTCTACTCGTTCATCACTCGTGTTTATTTTCCCAATTGTTGCAACTTGCATCTCTTGAGGTACTTCAAAGAACTTGCCTATCATCGTACCTGCCCGCAGTGTAACTGGCGAGGGACCTGGGTTAATAAGTCTAATTGGTAATTCCTTGTTCTGTATACTTGCCAATACATGGGCAGCCATAACTCCGTGCTTCTCCCTAAGGTTTGTCGAAGGCTCTAACAATCCAGTCACTTTATCGTGAGCTTCGTTAACTGATCCACGAGTGAACACCTCACTATATGATGGTACTATCATTGTTTTGTCCACAGCTACGTTCCACACGCTAGTTCCATTCACATTATTCTTTTTTGGACCTGTTATCAACCCTACCACTGAGTCACCTAGCCTTAGCTCTGAGCTAGAGAGTAAAACATCCCCCTGATTTTTTATGAGAAAATCTACTCCAAGAATTCACTAATGGGTAATATTACACACGACTAGTAATCTGTGTAGCACTTGAGTAACACCAATCTTCACAGTCATTTCAACCTCTCCCTCCGTATTAATTGAATCTCCACTCGCGTTCACGATACAGGCTGATGTGGGTGCTACCGACATTTTAGACCGTCCTTTAACACTTTCCCACACGTCTCTGCGTATTAAGGACACGGCGGCACCAGTATCTATTAAAATACGAACAGCACAACTTTCTACATGTCCGTTCACGTATACTGCCCAGTTTGACTCTACAGCTTAGAGAAAATGTTCTCGCTTTGATGGAGAAAGAATATTGGAAAAACACACACAATTCACCCAGCAGGAATTAGAATCCGGACCACCCTTCCAACAGAAAACAAGCGCAATGCGAGTCCAAGGTATTAGACCATTCAGCCATCACTGTGAACAAACTCCCAAGAGTTAAATGGCAGATGGCCACTGGGATGTTTTATAAGTAGGCTTATTATTTAGAAAATTAATCCAATCAAATGTTACGCTGGTCTTATTCCAGCAAAAAAACGCCATATCGAACTAGCCTGCCTTCATGAGTTGTACTTCTACACATTTAGAATGAGTGAGCTCTGATTTAGATTGTCTTTATTTCTTTAAAATAATGATTACAAACAATCCTAAGTTAAAAGGTGAGTGAAATGAAATGAAAGAGCTGAAGCTGATGAACAAACGTACGTAAATAGTTTGTAAATAAACATTGTGACATATTCGATAAATGCAGTGTCAGCAGAAAGTCATTTGTGTAAAGAACGGGGTGCATTATCAAACTTTTTTTAAAAAAAGGACGGGGGCTCTCGAAGAGTTTGATCCTAAATCCAAAGAAGGGTTCGAGAACTTTATACCAACAAATATTTGAAGATTGGATTCCCCTTGAAGCTATTTGTAGTTTTATACAAGGCCATATTTCAGTTTCATATTCTAGAATATCAAAGTGAAGTGGAATAAATGTAGAGAGGAGCAAATTCTTTCTAAATGGTTGGAGGAGGGTGCAATGCCCCCTTTGACCTCCCCTGATAACCAGCACTGAATGAATGGAAATGAAAAATAAGAATAGCGAATAAAAAGGGGGAAATTCCAATTTTAACTCAAATTGAATTGGTGCTGCCATTTGTTAGACAATCGTGAGACCTTTCTAATACACTTCAAATCATGTTAAAAAGATTTTTCTGTCATATTTAATTATTTCTTTAAAGAAGTATCTCTTATAATATTATTGTCATAGCTGGCAGCCTTAGCCAATCTAGAGCATGCAAGGATGACGTAAGCCTGAATTAGCAGTCGCATATTCGTACCAGGTCATGTTTTCAAAAACATAGATTGTTTTGCCAATTAGCAAAACAGAGTATGGTCGAAACCAGTAACTTAGAGAAAACACTCCTCTTTTTTGGTATATAACAGCGAGTTTTTAGACCTTTTCAGGAGAGAGGGTCTGGGGAAAGAAGCAAGTTGTTACTATATCACATTATATATTAGTAGCGTAATTAATCCATTTTAATAAACAAGATCAAAACGAACCCTGCAATTATGTGCCACTACCTACTCATCCCACTAAGCCACCCTGACACGTAGCCCCACGGGAAGTGGAGTAGCGACATTATAGTATTTATCCTGGAAAATGTGTGTAATGTTATTCCCCTCACCCCATTTTGTTCCTTTATACTTTAGTTGAAATATTACCTGCATATTTACAATGGATTAGGGATAAGTAGATCTAATTTATAAGTAATGTACCCCTATCTGTGAGAAAGAAAAGTGGGAAATAATTTAGGGAAACTTACCTAAGTACACTCGGCCGAGGTTCAAACCCCGACCTCTCCGTCAAGACGAGACTTAATAGGTGACCTGGCGGTCTAGAGCAGTGGTTCCCAACCTTTTGTGGCCCATCTCCCCTTTATGGAGGTTGACTAACACCTATCGCCCCCTTTTCATTTTCATTGCATGCCTAATTTTAATTTAAAGTAAAGTGTAAGTAATAAAGCCGTTTTATTATTTTAAACAATTTTATTACCGTATATAAAAACAACCAAAGCAGTTTTATCCGGTCACTCTTAAATAAAATAGAAAAAAAAATTAAAATGTACATTTTTTACAGATTTTTTTTAAGAACAAAGAAGTGAAATAATTAACTAAGATCATTGACAATCATTTAAAAAACGAGTACATGTTTTCATTTTTAAATTGGAATCTGGAAGAATTAAGAAAATTGACAGTTAAAATTTGAAAAAATAAATGAAAGTTTGAAAAGTTTGTTATTGTTTTATTTTACCTTTTCAATGGCTGCCTTGTGCTTGGTGGATTTCAGTTAAAGCTTGAATATCCGGCTCTATGTTCGTCAAGTTCAGGCGCAAGTCTCCTTTGAGGCAAATGTCCAACTTATTTCTCTGTTTTGTGAGGAGCTGGACAACAGAACTAAATCCTTTTTCAACTAAATATGCTGATGGGAACGAGATGAGAAGTGGTTCAGTTTTTCCCTACAGTTGTGGATAAGTGTCCATAATCTTCACCCAGCCTAACTCGTAACCGCTCTGCTTGAAAATGATTTTCGCCTCACAGTCATACTTCAGATCTAGAAACTCTGTCTGCAAAGAGTTATCAAGCTTATTCACAGCTTCAAATGAGAATGGATCTAGAATCCAATCCGGAATTTGTAACTTGGTCAAATCTTCAAATCTTGATTCCATGTCGGTTTTTATCTGGTCAAGGTGATCAGTAAAAATTAGGATTTTTTTCTTCTGGGAGTTCAGGAGTCCCGTTAGCTGACACTTAACACTTTTTAAGGGTCGGAAACTGAATCAGCTCTTTACGGCCAATATTTACCTTGTGAATATCAAACTTGGCGATGAATGATGAAATAATTCCTTTGGCCTTGATAAGGTTCATCTTGTTTCCTTGAAGCCTTATATTGACTTTGTTCATTTTTTCAAAAATATCTGTAAGGTATGCAAGTTACAACTTGCGTTGCTTCAAATTCTCACTTAAATCAGGATCAGACGTGTCGAGAATCTCAGTAAATGTGTCAAATAATTCGAAGAAACGGCGCAAACAGTTTCCTTTGGAAAGCCACCTCACGGCCGTATGTAGAAGCAAGCGTTCGAATTCCTCATCATTTTCATCGCAAAGTTGTTGGAACATACGATCATTGAGGGAATTAGCTTTAATCTTGTTGACACCAGTAATAACCAGTTGTAGGGTTTCATGCAGGACACCACTCAATTTTTTCGCAGCTAAGTGTTGACGATGAATGACACAGTGAATAGTGATGACCTCTGGCACTTCTTTCTTAAGGTGGGCTAGAAACCCAGCATGACGACCTGACATGGCATGATCACCGTCTGTTGCGCAAGCGCTCACGTTTGTTAGGGGAATCTCTTTTTCCTCAAAATAATCTTGTACCCCTTTAAAAATCGACGATCCCTTCGTATCAGTGATCAAAGTTCTAGCAAACAACATTTCCTTGGTAATTTCCTTTTGTTCATTGATAAACCTCACATAAGCTAATAAAATTGCTTTGTTATCAATCACAGTTGATTCATCAATCTGCAATCCAAATTTACTTTTTTTCAACAAATTGATGAGTTTGGATTCAACGTCCGTGGCCATTTTGTCAATTCAACTGGAAACAGTATTGTTGCTCAAAGGAACCGATAGACTTATCTTATTACTAGGGCCCTCTCCTAGCATGATATCAATAATTTTTTTGGTAGCCGGTAAAACAAGAGTTTTGCCAACTGTGTGAGGTTTACCACATTTAGCGATCATTAAAGACACCTCGTAAGAAGCAAGAAGACCTTTGTCAAGATCGGTTGCTCGTTTTTTAAATAATTCACTCACATTAGGCCATTTATCAGCTTTAGCTTTGAGGTTTTGAAAATAACTAAGTTCTTTACTCACTTTATCACTGTGTACTCTTGATAAATGATCTTCCATTCGCGAAGGTTTCATGGCTTCATTACTAGTAAATGTTTTATCACACAAAAGACAATGTGGAAACTGCACATTTTGTGGTGACGCGATAAAACCGAATTTTAAATACTCAGCTGAGTATTGACGACACTTCTTTTTTGAATCCATTGTGCATGAACTTCTACACTTCAAAACAAACGCACAAAAACAGAAAAGACACGCACAAAAACTGATGGTGAGGCACACAAAGGCTAGTGAAGACTGAAGACGAATGTAGGTCAATGACAAGTGTGTTGTGATGGCAGGAGGGGAGGGGGTTGAGTTACCAGTCGGCCGCGCTGAGCAACAACAGATGGGCACTGTGGAGAGGGGTGAGTGCAGTGAACTCGCCGGCTGAGAATAGCCAGTGACTCGTGCTACCCGGCAACTTCTACTGTACAGTACTATTTTAATTTTTCCCCCTTTGAATACTCATCTCCCCCAAATCGCCCCCCACTTATTTATTGCCCCCCTGATAATCCAAATCGCCCACTTGGGGGCGATCGCCCCCAGGTTGGGAACCACTGGTCTAGAGGTAAGGTGTCAGACTTCTGTACTGGGGGTCCAGGGTTCAATCCCGGCACAGATTTATCTGATTACCAAACCCTCCCTTCACCTCTGACAAGACGTATATTAATCACAACTTGTGAATGTGGGGAATGTCAGGCCTCCACCGTGGTTTGGATCCCACGTTAAACTGTAGGTCCTACATTTCATCTCACAATCACCCTACCATTACACATTGGCTTAAGTGCGTACAATCCGAACGGGTAGTAAGACGCGATGCTAGTAATAATAATAATAATAATAATAATAATAATAATAATACTAAGATGAGACTTACACCTGAAGTTCACTTGCCCACTGGCGCGAACTATTTTCCATTTTTCCAACCCTAATTTTCAAATAGTGTGAGTACAGAAATTGATCCTATTAATCCGACGTGTGTTTGAGCTGTGATGTGAGAGCAGTGGTTTGGGAGCTGTTTTACCTTCCTCCGAGGGGCAAACTTGATCCATTTACCGGCGCTATCGATTGTATTCGTGGGGCTGCTTTGACTGCTCTAGACTAGGGGCTCAGTTTCACGCGAACACAGCGGGCCGCACTAGACTTCCGACTAGATAAACCGTCACTTAGGTGAGTCCATGCTATTTACACTTGGTGAGTGGCGTGTCGTGTTGTTTTGCCAGGGTAAGCAGAGCTTGTTAAAACTGTACTTGTGATATGTTATCACACGTACTCGCCTCTCATGGGAATGTTGATATCTGACCAATGAGTGTTCTATTGAGTGAAGAGAACCTTTCACAGGTACAGTTAGGTCAAACTTTGCTTACCCTGGCTACAAGCCACGTCACGGTACTTGGCTAAGATCGACTCACGAAAATTGTCGGAGTTTTAATCCATTAGATATATTTACAACGATCTAAGAGGTAAGAATTGGGACGGTAGCTTAGAGGAATCCGAATCTGTGGGACGCGGGCTAGGGCGTCAACCTCATCTAGTTTAGCTTGCCAGTGACTCGAGAGGTAAGACCGAATCCCAGTTAGGTGAGCTAAGTTTTTTTCCCTTAATTTTCCATATTCCCCTCACTAAAATGCGGGTACATTTCCTTTAAATTCTACCGTTCTCATCCCTATCGCAGACAGGTATTAAGATCCGATGAACATAAAGAAACTAACTACCCGAGAAAATCAATTAAGGTGAGGATGTAGGAAACGCGAGAAAAGTCCAGTGTTTTTCCAGTTTTTATAGAAAAACTTTTTTTGGTCAAAATAAATAAAATATTGTTCTAGTAGAAACAAAGAATTTAATTTTCTTCAGATGGTGATATCAACAGTTGTTGAATATCTGTCATGAGCATAACAGTATTGGATGACAAACTTTTTATGTGGAGGGATAAAGTTGTCATTAAATTCCAGAACACCTTTGATAGATATTCAACAGCTGTTGATATCACCGTGTGAAGAAAATTAAACTCTATGTTTGTACTGGAGAAACGTTTAATTTATTTTGTCCAAAAACACAGCCCTCCTTTTCTCGCACCCCCTATAACCCCCATCTTAAATATGTCCAGGTCGTGATCACGGAATTCCAGACGCAGTGTTCCGGCCTACAGGCTGGCAGGCCTGGCTGGCTTGGACAACCAGTGTCGCCACCACAGCATCGGTGTCGCCAACGGCAAGAAGCACAAAGTTGATGAAAAACACACGCTCTTTTATCAACAGGCAAGTGGATTAAAATCTCTTAGTGACAGAATATTAACACATTCTCTAATAAGCCATCACTTGCACAAGCAGTTTGGGTAAAGCACGCATACCCCTACTTTTGTAAATAGGGCTTATAACGACAAAAACACTTCCAAACAGCGTTTATAATCATAATAAATGCTAATAGGTACTTGACATGTCAATTTTGCGATTATTGATTTCTTGGGATTGACCCTACATAATATTCACCTAAGTATTAGCGAGCCGAATAAAACACCTCATTTGCATTTCGCCATGTTGGTTAACACTTCCTTCTACATAATACATACGTAACAACGTTTCAGAATAACAATTAAGAGCGTGTATTAGATGCTAATCAACTCTGTGATACAGTCGGTTATAAATCATAAATTTACACCAACACTCTTGCGCTTGGATAATTTCTGATTAGACATTAATGGGGATAAAGAGTTAATAGAAGTTCTTAACACAGAACATTGTTGAAATATTAAATTATATTTTGATAAAAACTGCAGTGAAAAGGCCGTTTTTTTGATCATTTTAGAATGACTTCACAGATAATCACTGTCCACAAACCTTTATTTTGTCATAATAGAGATATAATGTAGTTATTAACAAGAAACTTTGTCGCTTTGTCCTCCATCGTCACCGCGGAAAATATCGAGTAATCTTTCAGACACGATTGCACTTTCCACGTTTCTGGCATATCGTAAGTCTTTTCTTTACCCTTTTACCCTAATACCTCGCGCTAGCCGGGAGCTGAGTTGGGTCTGCTATGATGAACGCTCTCAAAACTTTAACTAAATGTATATATGGCTGCCTGAAACATAATTTTGTACCCGGGCCACACCAGAACCTCAGCCTTAAGGAAGGTTCTCTTGAGCCAGGTTGAGTCCATCAACACTGGAGTTCGCTAGTGTCAATGCTGAGTGATAAAATAACCTCAGAATGAGTACTTGTTAAACGACTTACTTCCAACATGCTCGTCATAAAAGAACCATTGTAATTGTAGTGTGTGGTCTGAGTAAGCTCTTTGTGAAGTAGGATTATATGAAGAGGGGGTTGGGTCAATACCTGAACCTAGCTTTGTGGAGGCCACCCTATTGTCTCGAGAAGGATATTTGTTTCTTTTCCTTAGCTAAACCATGTTTAAATTGAGTTGTTTTTTTAAATGTCCCTTGATGACACCTAACAATCCCCGTGTCGAAGGAGTCAAGCTCTCCCACGGAGTGCTGCCAACTTAACCTGTAGGCTGTGGGTTTAGTGTATACCTTGTCTGTGACCTGGGCGGACTTTAATTTTGGCACCCACACCTCTATCACATCATTTTCACCTAAACTTTGTCTTATGACCTTGAAAGGTAATCATTAGAAACTAAACGTCCGTGCTTGTTGTTTTACTTGATAATTTTTGATATTTACATTTTATTCAAGCTATGTAAAATTTAAAACATTTATATCGGAAAATTTTAATAATGTAGTTTTAATACATAGTTTGGGATTAAACGTTTTATTTCGTCAAGATCCTTACGTTATTTAGTATATTGTGTAAATATTTAAAACATTTAAATTGAACTGTTTCTTGAAATCTTTGAGCTATTTAGGATATTGTGAATCAATTCTTATACACTAGAAACTTGTTTATTCAAATTATTAATATCCCAAATTCTAGTTTATCCGGAATATCCATTCGACTAAAAACACTAAAATTTTATTAGGTCCACCAAAAAGCTTCGATTATAAAGTAAAATACAATACGGTAGCTCTACAGCCAAAAGGTAGTATTTCCTTTAACAAGGCCCTATTCTGTCTTTGTAACAAATAAAAAATATTTTAGAACCACAAACTATTGCGAATGTTAGATTATTTTAATCTCTAATAATGGGAAATTTCCCACTTACGGATTATCTAGAGTCTCGATTATCCAGATTGAACGCAAGCCGCCATCTTGAATTTCGATTGTTTATAAAATATACTGAAACTCAACTCTAATCGACCTTGGTAAAAATTGAAGACCTGAAGATGAAAACCAGGTAAAGACCAAAATATGGAAATTATGAGAGTTGAAAAAGCAAAATAATTTTTTTTTAATTCACTATAAAAACGGAAAATGTAGGCCTACCTGTTTTTCTACCATTTATTTAAGCCTTAGGTTCGTTTTAATATGTATTTTAATAACTCATAATAGTTTCTTTAATATAACGATGTTTTTTAGTTAATAAAGTGTATTTTATAGACCTACATCTTAAAAATTTAGTTTTTTCCTTTACCTGATGTTTCATTTTTAGGTCTTCAATTTCAGAACAACTAAATATCAAGGTGTTAGATAGTAATATAAGCGTATATAAACGTCCATCCAATATAAATTATTAAAAAATTAACTCAAAAAGGATGACTCATACGTTAGGGGAAGGCCAAACTGGAGTGAGCGCTCGAGCCGGTACAGTCTAGTTTACAGGCGCTAAGCAATATTATTGTATGTTGGTTCATTGAGTGCTGGGAAAACTTCTAAATTTTGCATTTTTATTACTATCGATAGGTTTAGCACACTTGCTACTAACGGCCTAATTTTATTGGTAAGCTCATAAACCATATATATATATATATATATATATATATATATATATATATATAACTGACATGTTAAAATACTTCAATATTATAATAAAAGTAGGCCCTTACAAATAAGAATCACCATTAGCATGGAGAGAGGATGAGAAAACCACAACATTAAATCTCTTGTCAAAAACCACCCTCAGTTCACTGAGCCTCCTCGTCAACAACTATTGAGAGTTGCTCGCTCGCTCGCTTGTTAGTCTGGCCGGACCCTTAGTTAACGCAACAAAGCGTCTCATGGAGAAAACCCAAGGCCGTAGTCAGGGTTTATTTGGGAGGGGGGTTGAACTCGAAATTTAATTAACAAATATATATGGCTTTATTTATGGTTCAAACAATATCAAAATTAAGGCATAAATACAAATTAGGGGGCTGTGCTACCATAAAAAAAACACTTCAGATAGCTTCTAGAGGTGTTTGGTATTTTGATATTTTTCTACCCGTCGGCAGTTAGGGTGTTATGTTGCCATAAGAAACACTTCAGATAGCTTCTAAAGGTGTTTAGTATCTAGAAGTTTTCCTTGCCTTTGGCAGTCAAAGGGTTATATTACTATAAAAAAAACATTCAGATAGCTTCTAGAGGTGTTTAATATTTAGAATTTTTCCTAGCCTTCGGCAGTTAAGGGCTATGTTGCCATAAAAAAACACTTCAGATAGCTTCTAGAACCGTTTATCCTTTAGAAACTTTTCTAGTCTTCGGCAATTGGTGGATGTGCCCACCAAACACCCCCTGAAATTATAGGCTCGTTACGGCCTCGAGAAAACCTATTTCACTCTCTCTCTCTCAGTTAACTGTTGCCAAATCTCCTCGCTCTCAGTTATGTCTGAAGGTGGTATGCTGGGGTAAGAAGGAGCTACTGGCAACATCGACTAACCAGCGTTGCCAAACTTGTTTTATATTTGAGGGGAGTTTAACCACACAAAAACGAGAAAATGACAACGCTATTTCTTAATATTAACCACGCAGTTACCTCAGAGATGATATCCAGTGTAGCAAGCTTACCTTGCATTATTCCACTATGCTATAATGTATAAGATAGGGTCATAACCAAGGTGACCATACGTACGATTTTCCGTGACGATGTCCTATTATTTACAACTTATATTTGCCGAAGGTAAATCACTTGTGCAATGTCAATTAAATTAACCAGGTATTTAATATGTGATGTAGCCTATATAAAAAAGTACCTACATCTCCTAAAAATTCTTATTATTAGGTCTACTTTTTTTTTAGGGTTGATTTGCTTTTAACGCTAAGTATTACTAAAACTTTTGTACAGAAATATTAGTTTGAAGTGATTGTTATCAACTAACTTCCTAAATTTAATCATAATCAACTATTAAAGTCGAATAAAAAGCTAAAATTTTAAAAATAAAATTCATATATGTATGTGTTCGATAAGAGTAACACTTTGACTATGGTGACCAAATTTTTCTTAGAAAAAGTAGGTCAAAAAAATTTACAAAGCAGGAGACCAAGGTCGTAGCCAGGGGTGGGGGGTGGGGGTTGGAGGTTTAACACCCCCCCCCCCCCCCCCCCCCCTCCCACTGAAAGTTGTCAGCAAAAAATTAATACTCACTTATTTACGGTTCAAACAAAATAATAAGATAAGAGCCACATAGGCATTCTAATGTAAGCGGAGTGTAAGCCACATTGAACGACAAAGGAAGCCCTTTAATACGTTTTTATTGCTAATTTCTCTATGTTTCAGGAGAAATGATGAAGAAACCATCAGCTGTATTGGTTATCTTCTTTGCTGTTCTGTGCCGAACTTCAAGTAGCCATGCAGAGTAAGAGAATTTTGCCATTTTTAAAAGTCTTACACTGTATTTGGACTGTCCACAGTTTAGAATAATTTAAGGACGGTTGTTAAAATTAAGAAATACAATGAATAATGTCAAATGATTTTGAATCTGGGCTTGCAATACTGAATAATGTTGTTAACTTTCCTTTTGTTTCTGAACATTTCCACTTATCACGAACCCAGAATGTTAACTTTCCCAGTATTCCACGTTGTTTCCTCTATTCGTCCTCGCAGAATAGTTTAACTATGACTGTTTCCTCATCTTTTCATCATCATCAACTGTTTCCAGACCGTGGCAGGGTCAGTTTAATAAAATGCCTCTCTCTTCCACCATTCTTCCTCTTTTAATTGCTTCCATTATTCTCCTCTCACTTAACACTTTCTATTATCTGCTCCTCCCATCTCTTCCTTTCCTCATCTATCATAGTTTAATTATATACACTCCACCCCAAATACTAATATATTTTTCAAGAGCATTCATTTTACTCCCAGTAGAATTTATTGAAGAAAATAAATGCGGTTGAATCCGTGCGTCTTATTTTATTTTTATTTTTTTTATAACGCAATTCTGCTTCTAGACACTTGCGGTCCTGGGTAACATTTTTCGCGGCCCTCTGGTTCATTAAAAATATAAAATTATTTAAAGAGAAAAAAAAAATTACAAAATATAGATATATATCTTATATAATCAACTAATAAAACAAATACATATTTTACGTTATTTTATAAACGATTTTTGCTTTTTATGTGAATGTACTTAGAATCGCTCTACCTGTTGGCCAACACGAACCCAACAAGTTGTGTTACAATATAAACTCATTCCCAACTTGTCGGGTATGTTGGCCAACATTTTGGAGTCGGGAGAGCCGGTCAGAGCCAACAAGTTGTGTTGGGTTGTGTTGGATCATTTGTTGAAGATAATAAACGACCAACCCAACATGTTGGCTGTGTTGGGAGGTTCTACACATGCGCTATCGAGTCTAGCCAGTCTATAGCCTCAGCGACGCACATGTTTTGTGACTATACACGAATCCCATAGTCGTTTCCAGTTGCTATAAAGCGCAGTGTTGTGGCAAGTTTTTCTCCAGGAGACACAAAATTTTCCCTCTCCATTTCCCATGTAAGTTTAGCAAAAAACTTCAAAACCTCCACCGTTTCTTGAGTTTTGTTTTTTCTGCAATAGTACACTTCCTGTCAACACAATAAATGAAGAATGGCAAGCAATACGATGTTATCCATGGCTAGAAATGTGTAGACTGGTTAAAAACTAGCGGAGGACCCAGGATGTTGGTCCAACAAGTTGGCGACAGTAAACAGAGCTTACTTTTCCTCATGTGTTGTCTCCCAAAATGTTGGGTCCAACTTGTTACATAAAAAACTAGTCTTGAGTGTATAAGAATGAGCTAATACGAATATCCAGGATTGCAGCCCGCGAACCAACAAGAGACAGAGACTTTGGCCTTTGGACATAAAAAGGTTGACAACTCCTCATGTAGGTTATATCGAGGCGAGGTAGAAGACAGAACCTACCTTTAGACGTTTATAAAGGATCCTTTTCTATTATATATTGTTTATTTGCACCACGTTGTGCGCCATTATTATACGCGTCCTTAACTGTATAATCGGTGACCTGGCGGTCTAGAGGTAAGGTGTCTGTGCTGGGGGTCCGGGGTTCAATCCTCGGTCCCAGCACAGATTTATCTGATTACCAAACCCTTCCTTCACCTCTGTCAAGACGTGTATTAATCACAACATGTGAATGTGGGGAATGCCAGGCCTCCACCGTGGTTCGGATCCCACGTTAAACTGTAGGTTCTCCATTTCATCTCACAATCACCCTACCATTACACATTAGCGTAAGTGCGTATAACCCGAACGGGTAGTAAGACGCGGTGCTAATAATAATAATAATAATAATAATAATAATAATAATAATAGTTGCCTTGCGTTCAGCCAATAAAAAACCAATATGAATGGACTACTAAAATCAAATAATATGAAGTTATTTAGTCTATGACAACAGCGCTTGCAAATGTATAGTAATGAATACAGGATTTTCAATTAAAATTATATATATTTAACCATTTATATACCTATATATTTTTTAATATTCATTTCTTATTTGAAAACTTTAATATGAATTTGACTTTTATAGTCATCATTGATGTTTGTTTCTATTGGTTGAAATTACGTCTTGCGACTTTTAATTGTAAACAGTCTATTTTGTATTTAAAAGAAACGTAATTATAGGTGCGTTTGCGATTGCGTAATTGCGAGTCCGATAAGCGGGTATGTTGGTTGTAGACGAGCCATTAGCAAACAAGTGGCTATAGGGTCCATAATATTGATCAATATACCTATTTCTATAATATATTAATAATTAATGTTAATAGTGCATTATAGTGTTGCTTTGAAGCAAAACGCCAGGATATTACGTCTTGTAGGAAATATCTCAATATTAGTGTGAAAAGATGCTGAAATTATAGCAAGAGTAGTTTCCAGACAGTAAAGTTGGCAACATTGCCAAGCCGTGAGTTGACTTGGTCTCCTCATCCTCTCATCCACCAATCACTAACAAGGAGTAAGCCTGGTAGCAACAAGCGAGGGGGAAGGGGGAAAATGCAGGTGTTAGCTATAAACATGAGTCTGCAAATGTGGAAACGAACAATTGTCAACAAATTGCAAACATACGATTTCTGCGGTCAAGATGAATATATTATTATTATTATTATTATTATTATTATTATTATTATTATTATTATTATCATCATCGCGTATTACTACCCGTTCGGGTTATACGCACTCACGCTAATGTGTAATGGTAGGGTGATTGTGAGATGAAATGAAGGACCTACAGTTTAACGTGGAATCCGAACCACGGTGGAGGTCTGACATTCCCCACATTCACAAGTTGTGATTAATACACGTGTTGTCAGAGGTGAAGGAAGGGTTTGGTAATCAAATAAATAAATCTGTGCCGGGACCGGGGATTGAACACCGGACCCCCACACAGAAGTCCGACACCTTACCACTGGAGAGGTGGGAGGGAGGAGTCGCCAGTATTAGAAGAAGTATCCTCATATTTGGATAAAATGTTAGCGTATAACCCGAACGGGTAGTAAGACGCGGTGCTAAATAATAATAATAATTTCAATTTCAATTTCCTTTTCAATTTCCTTTATTATAGTGCTGGCCAACAGTCGTAAGACCTATAACAGGCCAGCACTGAAAAGTACACACGTACATACCTTACAATACATATATTTACACACGAAAAAATGATAGACAAAAAATGGATAAAAATGTTATATACTGATGAATAGTTACGAGATAAAAAAAAGTAGTTAATAATAATAATAATAATAATAATAATAAAAAGTAACATTAAAAACAAATAACTAAATAGTAAGCAGTAGTAATAGTAACATTATGCAAAAAATAGATCAGAATATTGTAAGTTTAAATAATATAGGCAAAACCTCTACATGATAAATTATTGATATGGGATAACCTTAAATAACTCTCTGAGTTTAGTTTTCCCTTTATGATAAAAGTCGAATTCGACAAATCTAGAATTGGCGCTATGGATACAACGACCTATAGGGCTCATCTTATATGAGCTTTCGAGAAAAAAATAATTTAGGATTACGAGAAGCCCGATATGATAGGATATGAACTCCTACCTGATCAAGGGCAAATTTGCAAGAAATTTTGTTATTGAAAATATTAAAAACAAAAAGAACATCACAATAAAGTCTACGCGAGAAGAGAGTTTGGAGTCCTAATAGGTTTCGAATTCTGTCATAATCATAATAAATCCGGTTACTAAAGTATTTATCATAGCATGCAGCAACAAATTTTCTTTGAACGTTTTCTAACCTAAGAGAGTCAGTTAAGGTAATAGAATTCCAAGCAACAGTAGCATATTCTAACTTAGATCTAACCAGAGCGTAATACAGACATAAAAAACAGTCAACTTTCTTAAATGATGAAGTAATAAATTTAATAAGCCCAAGTAATTTCAATAACTGGGAAATGACATGGTCAACATGATAGTGGAAATAAAGTTTGTTATCCAGGAGGACACCAAGATCATTAATACAAAGTGTACGAACTATATTATCACTGCCCAGTTTATAAGTAAAAAAGAAAGGATTAGTTTTCCTAGTAAAAGTTATAGATTTGGTCTTAGATAGACATTCCATTTTCCAAAGACCATTGTAAAATACCATTTACATCATTTTGTAAATCCATACAATCTGCAATTGATTTGATAGTTTTAAATAATTTTACATCATCAGCAAAGAGTAAATAACTAGAAGAGTTCAAATATTTACCAATGTCATCAATAAACACATTAAAGAGAAGAGGACCTAAATTAGAACCCTGTGGTATGCCACAGGGTGCTAAAAATGTATTAGAGGTGTGTGAATCAATTTTAATTATGAATGATCTTTCATGCAAATAACTGCTGAACCAATTTACATAAGAGTGATGAAGTCCAAAATTACCAAGTTTAGAGAGAATAATATTATGCTGACATAAATCAAATGCCTTACTTTGGTCAAAATAAATAGCATCAACCTGACCTTGGGCAGAGACTTGAGGGGCAACATGCCCAAGAAATTCTACTAAATTAGTGACAGTAGATTTGTTTTTTATAAAGCCATGTTGATTATCTTAAAGTTTATTTTTAAGGTGGTGGAAAATATGCTCATGTATGATTTTCTCGAATACTTTGGAGAAAGTGTTTAAGAGAGAAATTGGTCTATAATTACAAACATTTGTTTTTACCCCTTTTTTAAAGATAGGTATGACAACAGATTGTTTCCATGTAAGAGGAAAAGTTTCATTTGATAGGCTAATGTTAAAGATATAGGCTAACAAAGGGCTGAAAATGCTGGCACAGCCTTTAACAATAAAACTTGGAATCCCATCTGTCCCGGCACATCTAGAAGAACTCAATTTTTGTATAGCATTAGCAACATCCAAGGGTGTAATGTGGCAAGGATACAAGGGTGCACTAGTTTCAATAACAGGACAGGGTAAGACAGGAATAGCTGAATTATAAACGGAATGAAAGTAGGTCCCAAACTCATTAGCAATTAATAAAGGATCCACTATAGACTTGCCATTAATTTCTAGGTTGGATGGGAAAACTTTATTCATGCGATTATTTTTAACAAATTTCCAGAAATCTTTAGGTTTGCATTTAATACTATTTTAAATTGAGTTCATCCAGTTGGCTCTGTCTATAATCAAAGTAGTTTTAATTAATTTACGAAAGTGAGAAAATTGTGAATAGAATACACTATTATTTGTTAATTTAAACTTTTAATAATAATAATAATAATAATAATAATGGATAAAATGTTTCCCTATACTGGTAAAATGATTCTCTTGCAGTTCTTGGGCTGTCTTTTAGATTTACACTGCTCCACCTCTTCCATAATTGAAATTCTGTGAAGAACATGTCAGGATGTGGAAAAGGTTTCTGAAAAAATCTACACACACACTTGAAAGTTTTAGCTACTTTCATCATCTGCAAGATGTTTTAGTAGTTTGAGAGAATCTTGTCGTGGTTTCGGAAGCGTTCCTTTAATTGAACTATTACATTGTCTATAAATGTTATGACTATTGCCCTCCTGTAGTATTCCTCTGGACCTAACGCTGGAACATTTTCTCTGTGGACCTGATTCACAGTTGATATGTGCATTGTGATGTACTGCCGACATTTGACGTTAGTCTTAATGCTGTTTCATACAGTGTCTTAAATTCGTCTTCGTAATTATTGCGTTGCAGTTCTAAAACTTCCAAAACTGTACTAACATTAGAGCAGGCTCCAGAAATATCATTCTCTACTTTTTGAAGTGCCTTTGACGATACACGATTATATTTATATAGGATAGATATGGTTAAAGTTGGCATTATTTAGGGGTGAAGGGGAGTTTGAACCCCTGAACCACCCGCCACCGTATGCCCATGACTTGTAGATTACGAATCTATTTTTCGAGACGGGTTTCATCTTAACTTGACGCACCTAAGCAGTCTAAGCCCTATCATACACCAATGTACGTAATAGAAAGAGAGGGAAGAACATGAGCAGTTCACCCTGTGAGGCCTCTTGTTTATCATCTGATAACACTTACCCTCTTCCTATGACGAGTTTACACACTCACTATACTATAGCGTCTTGAAAACATTTCCTTCTTTTTAAAATTACATTTTACTTGTTTCCTATTCTGGAAAGATATTTGCTACCAAGGACTTTTTTAATCTACAGCCTGGCAGGAAGACTCCTACAGATATTTTTTCTGATCAAGCCGAATAGCCTGAATTTTAAATTATTTATAAAAAGCACGTTTACAAAAATAACTACTTCAAGATAAGAAATAATGATTTTGTGATAATGTAGGACTATTTTAAGATTTTTTTTGGACTTAATAGTTTCTGTTTTGACGTTTCATCTTTAAAACTCACTGAATAAAGTGTAAATTCATTTACGTGGAAAATCCTATATTGATCTGCCGTAACGTCACTGGTAGGCAACCTCCTTAAGCGATGGGAAAGCCTTATCATTTCACGCTATGGAGTGAAGCGATGACTAACTCCATCTGAACACTTTGTTATAAATGTTGTTAAGGCAGATATTTATTGGTTCCAACGTAGTATTTTAAACAAAGTTTGAAAATCAACTTAGCTTATTCATAAATAATATAAACATTTTACTTAGACCAGGGGTCTTCAACCTTTTAAGGTCCAAGGGCCAAGGTTTCTGTCTCTTGTTGGCTCGTAATACTGTACCCACAATATTAGGATTGAACATTTAATTTATTATATTTATTTTAACGTCCCGAGAAGTGGTAATGAGCGAACACGAACACTTCCGACTATATTCGAACACTCCCGACTATGTCCGAATACTCCCGACTATGTTCGAACACACCCGACTATGTCCGAATACTGCCGACTATGTTCGAACACACCCGACTATGTCCGAATACTCCCGATTATGTTCGAACACTCCAGACTATGTCCGAACACTCCCGAATATGTCTGAACACACCCGAGATAGTACTCTCTATTATCTACTAAGCGAGAGACTTAAACTAACATAAGGTACAGCTTGTTTACTGATAGTGTTTATCACTAGTATTAGGGCGTTTGGACAAATATAGTACAGAAATAAACAAATTCAACTTAGGTCTACTTTACATCCATTAGAGTTTCCAACCTGTGGTCAGGGTAGGTTTTTTATTAAAGCCATATATTTTCCACTGCCGGCTAGGGCTGCTTCATAGCTTCATAAGCCTTATAATATAACCTAACTCTAGGACAGACACAACATCCAGTCCTCAGCCGTTAATTCTTCACTGTGAAAGGGTAAACCCACATTTCACCCATGATACATTTTTCGGACATGTCGAGAATCAAACCCGGGACCCTTAGTTCAGTAGGGAGACACGTTACCGACTGAGCTAAGGTGTCGGATTAAACAAAATAAATGATATGTGTAAATATAATAGTTCATACTTAAGCTACTTGTTTAAATGATCATTTCAAAAGCTAAGGACTTCACAATTTAGTTTTGAATCATTATTTACTTACCTTTTATGTGCCTAAGAATAAATTATGAAAATATCGCATAGCTCATCATATGTATTGCCTCTCTAGTTTTAGCAATTTTGTATTAAATAAAATAATGTTTTTTTTGTTGTTTTTTTCAGAGGTAGCAGATATATGGACACAAGAATGGAACACACGGAGACTAGTCTTTCTCTCAGAGATATTCTCCCACTAAACCCCAAACATTATGATAAAAACAAGGCCCCTAAATATCAAGGTCAACCAACGACAGTATATTTTCACGTAACCGTTTTATCATTGGACTCCATCAATGAGGAGTCTATGGTAAGTAAATAATAATAATAATAATAATAGGAAATAGCCCTCGTTCACGTTGTTTAAAACGTCAGTGTTGAAATATATGCCAATTTTTACTTTCTCTTGACACCTCGGAGAGAAAGTATTGTGATCGTAGAAAAAATCGAAACCAAGATTTTGATAAATGTCGACGCTTCAGGATTCTCTGAAACCAAAAAAGCGATGTCGTTTGTTTTTTCCTAAGGCTAGAGTCTAAGCTTTTTTTTTACAAATTGGGCTATATTATTATTATTATTAGCACCGCGTCTTACTAACCGTTCGGGTTATACGCACTTACGCTAATGTGAAATGGTAGGGTGATTGTGAGATGAAATGAAGGACCTACAGTTTAACGTGGGATCCGAACCACGGTGGAGGCCTGGCATTCCCCACATTCACAAGCTGTCTTGTCAGAGGTGGAGGAAGGATTTGGCAATCAGATAAATCTTTGCCGGGACCGAGGATTGAACCCCGGCCGCCAGCATAGAAGTCTGACACCTTACCCCTAGACCACCAGGTCACCAAAATTGTGCTATAACTTGGTATTTGGGGTGTTCATAAGGTCCCCCCGAGGGGCTTTTGGAATTAGATGTCTAACCATAAATTTAAGGGTATTTTACTAAAGGACAAAAATAGATAAATTTGATTTTCTCGAAATTCGCTCTAACGATTTTGATTAAATTTTATTCCTAGACACTTTTTACCATTATAAACAAGATGTAAATTCTCATTTTCTCATAAAAATAAATTCGTGCTAACACAGTACTTAAACAAGTTCACTACATGTAACTTATTCAGTACACTATTTTTACCTAAGGGAAATTTTACAATTTTCATCATTTCTCCGCAACTATTTGAGATACGAAATAATTTATCATTGTAAAATTGTAGTACTAGTAAAGATAAAAATATTTTATTCAAAACATATTTTCTATAAAACCAATTGTTTCGGAGCAATAAGCAAATATATATATATATATATATATATACTATTTAATTCAGATCTTTAAAATAAATTTGATTGTTATTCTCTTTGGTGGACAAAGATGTTCCTCTTTCCTCAATTTTTCTGTAACAGTGTTCCTAGTTCCTAATGCCACAGAGTAAGTAACAGTGTATATTATTTCATTTATGAACTTTGGTGTAACAAGTTTTTTTAGTAAATGTATATTTTAAGATAAAAGCTAGAGAAAGTATGTGCGGTGCACCGTACCATTAATTTTAATAGTTTACGCCCTAGATAGATACTCAAGCGTTCGTTTAGAATTTTAAATTTAAATCACTTAAAAAAAGCTAATAAACGAAAAACCATTTAATAATAACCATATTGAGTAAACATGCCCACCCTCGACCAACCAATATTGATTGGAAATCACTAAAATTTTGCATTCAATAAATAGGCCTTATTTAATTTATTAATTATAAAGTTAATCTAAAAGCTTCCAATAATACTGTCTTATGGATTACTGTAGGGCCTATAATATAATTTATCTTTAAATTATTAAATAAACGGACCAAAAGTGTAAATACAATATACAATTATTTTTTTCCGCCATTGGTAAAACATGAATTTCAAGTTTTCAAAAAACTGGTTTTCTATCATGGACATCCATAAATGGGTGATAAAGGGGGCTCAAGCCCCCCCTTATCACTCTGGAATAGTTACTTTTTTTGTTGTTAATTTTTCTGAAAAAATAAAATATATTTGTGATTTGGCTGCAATTTGCCACTAACAACGTAGAATCGTTTTATCATTTTTATCTGTTAAGATTCCCTCCCATTCCCTCTTCAACAGCTTTCTTTTCATTTTGTTCTCTTCAATAAATGTGTGAAAAATATCATGTTTCTTTTCAATGCTGAACCAGCTACAAGTAATTTTTTTATTATTATTATTATTATTATTATTTAGAATTTTTTTTTGTGCAAAAGTTGATTCTTGAGACTCAAATAATTAGCTCAGAATTATGTTCAGATGCTCTAAAACTCCCTCCCACAGGGTTAAATTCCTAATACATGTAAATCATTAGATAAATTGTGAATTAATTTCTATATTTACCAAACACTGCGTTTAGAATTATAGTCGTACTTTCACTTTACAAGAACAAGTAACTGTAGATAGCTTAAACAACTAAAAGATAGTATCTATATGAGTGCGACATACTTTAGAATCCCGAAGTTTAATGAAAAATATGTTGTTGACGATTGAAAGTTTAGGTTTTGTTGGTTTCTAATAATAATAATAATATTTAGCACCGCGTCTTACTACCCGTTCGGGTTATACGCTTTAAGTACTAATTACTCTAATGGATTAGGAATTGGGAAGGTTGAATTAGAGGAAGTGAACCCGCATTTGCGTGGAGGGAGAGTGGAAAACCATTTAGGGAAAACCACCCCCAGTTCACCCGACCGAGATTCGAACCTTGATCTCCCCGTCCTCGGCGGTCGAGCTCAACACGACAAGCGCGTTAGCCAACTACGCCACCGAGGCGGGTTTGTTTGTAATAGTTTATAACAATACAAATGTTTACTATTGCGTATTAAAATATATTTGGGACTATGTTTTGCAATTCGTATAAATATATACGTTCTAAATATTATAGTTATTATATGATTAAGATGAGTTTATATTTTTAAATCATATATAATTATTTTACTATATTAATTTTGTTATGATTGAAAATTTGCTTTTGTTTTTTGTATAAATATGGAAATATACTAAATTTTCCATAGTCTGGCATAGAGAGAAATTAAAGAATCCCGCCCTATTTGCCTACCATATCCTCATTAGCTCTAAAAGGGATTCGGTTCAATTATTCTCACATGTGAGGAATGCCAGGCCTCCCCCGTGGTTCGGATTCCACGTTAAACTGTAGGTCCTCCATTTCATCTCAAAATCACTCTACCATTACACATTAGCGTAAGTGCGTATAACCCGAACGTGTAATAAGACGCGGTGCCAATAATAATAATAATAATAATAATAATAATAATAATAATAATAATAATAATAATAATAAATTATTCTCACGATTGTATATATAAAGGGTTTCATTCATTTTATCATGAACATGATGTTTAGTTGTGTAAACTTGTCCAAAATATTACTAAAGAATTCTCTGCTTACAAATACGGTTTATTCTACTAATTTTAAACTTGATGCGTTGATTGAAAATACCAACAGAGGTGCCAGGCCCCCTAATAACTCCACTGAATCAGAAAATCACGCCATTAAAATGTAACCTATTTTCCCCATTCACTGTCAATATGTAAGATATGTGAAGTAACTTTGTTGAAGGATAAGTTTTCTCAAGTAAAATGTCTTGATTTGTATTGAGGTTTAAGATATGACCATTGACTAGGTAAAAGTTATGTCAGATATTATGTCTAGTCATAAAGAAGAAAACTATTCAACTTAGCAACTTCCAGCGTTTTTTGGCACTTTAGAATCGATCAATGATATAACGTTATTATTTAGAATATCTTTTCTAGAAAACTTGCACGCCAAACATAAAGGACCGTGTGGAAAAAAAAAATTATAAGACGATATTATGTCTATTTTATCACACATTATCAATTTTGATGTTTCACCTCAAAGTATTTTTATCATCTCTAACGATACAGGTGACCTGGTCGTCTAGGGGTAAGGTGTCAGACTTCTATGCTGGGGTCCGGGGTTCAATCCTCGGTCCCGGCACAGATTTATCTGATTGCCAAACCCTTCCTTCACCTCTGACAAGACATCTTGTGAATGTGGGGAATGCCAGGCCTCCACCGTGGTTCGGATCCCACGTTAAACTGTAGGTCCTCCATTTCATCTCACAATCACCCTACCACTACACATTAGCGTGTGTATAACCCAAACGGGTAGTAAGGTGCTAATAATAATATAATAATCTAACAATACAAACTTAGATTGTGAGTACTAACCAGTTAAAAAGAATGATATTTAAATCAAAAGCTAGTTTATATATTTGGTTGGGTTGTTGCTTAGAAGTTAGAAATAATATGATATTTGGTGTCTTCTATATTGATGTTCCAGACTTATGTAGCCGACATATTCCTTGCACAAAGCTGGAGAGACCCCCGCTTGCGTCTTCCTGAGTATATGAGTCAAGACTATCGTATTCTGGACGTTGAATGGCTACATAACATTTGGCGACCAGACTGTTTCTTCAAGAACGCCAAAAAAGTAACCTTCCATGAAATGAGCATCCCAAATCATTATTTATGGCTCTACCATGACAAGACACTGCTTTATATGTCCAAGTGAGTTGGCCTCTTAATTCGAAAGTAGGAATACAAATTAAATTAAATGTCGTATTTAAAAAAAATAATCTTTAAATTACCAGTTATTAGATACATTATTATTATTATTATTATTAGCGCCGCGTCTTACTACCCGTTCGGTTTATACGCACTTACGCTAATGTGTAATGGTAGGGTGATTGTGAGATGAAATGAAGGACCTACAGTTTAACGTGGAATCCGAACCACGGTGGAGGCCTGGCATTCCACACATTCACAAGTTGTGATTAATACACATCTTGTCAGAGGTGAAGGAAGGGTTTGGTAATCAGATAAATGTGTGCCGAGACCGAGGATTGAACCCCGGGTCCCCAGCGCAGTAGTCCGAAACCTTACCCCTAGACCAGCAGGTCACCAGTGAGTTGCAATTTTAGGTAATTAATCGATAGACTACATTAATATTCACCTTATAATTTTAAAATAAGAAACAGTGCCACCTGAATTGGAACATATAACACGTGTTGTCTAAGTAAAGTAAATTATAAAAGTGGATTGTAACCTTAATCCCTTGGATTAAACCTTGTTTTATTGTACACATATTCTCGGTCTCGGCACAGATTTATCTGATTACCAAACCCTTCCTTCACCTCTGACAAGACGTGTATTAATCACAACTTGTGAATGTGGGGAATGTCAGGCCCCCCGTGGTTCGGATTCCACGTTAAATTGTAGCTCCTTCATTTCATCTCACAATCACCCTACCATTACACATTAGCGTAAGTGTGTATAACCCGAATGGGTAGTAAGACGCGGTGCTAATAATAATAATAATAATAATAATAATAATAATAATAATAATAATAATAATAATATTGTACACATAATATTGGACAACATTGTTTTATGGATGTGAAGCGTGGGTTTGTCAGAAGCACAACAAGAGCAAGCTGATTGGGGCTGGAGTGAGATATCTAAGAAATGTATATGGGAAATCTTGTCTGGACAAAGTCAGTGATGAATGGGTGCTGAAGGAGCGCGGTTTGAAAGGGAATCCAACAGTTAAATTTGAAAGAAGTGTCTTACTTTGGTTTGGACATGTTGAGAGGATGAATGTAGATCAAGTGTCAGAGCAAATATATGAATGTAGAGTGTGTAGATCAAAAGGAAGGGGTAGGCCATGTTAGACGTGGCTATATGTTGTAGACTAATGTGTGGAAAAGAGAAACATTAAGAGTTTTAATAATAAAAGAGCGTGTATGACTCGGTGTATGGATGTTGTTGATGCGAAAGACAAGGTTGTAGTCAGGGAGGGTTTTGGGGGTTCAACAAATATATATGAACAAACTATATATGGTTTTACTTATGGTTCAAACAATATCAAAATTAAGATAAAAGATACAAGTACAAATTAGGAGACTGTATGGCAGTAAAAAGCATTTCAGAGAGCTTCTATAATTGTTTATCACTTAGAATTTTTTCTAGCCTCCGATGATTAGAGTATATGCCTACCGAACCCCCCCCCCCTCTTCTCACCCCTCTTCTCCACCCACTTCTTCCCCCCCCCCTGTGAAGTTACTGGCTGGCTACGGCCTTGGCGAAGGAAGTATGCAAGGATAGGGAAGTGTGGAGAAAGTTAGTGAGAATGGATTTAGTATGGAGTTGTTGTTTTATGAACTGTATGCACAGTTTATTGCCTACCCCGTAGGGGAACAGCGTAATTATGTATGTATGTACTATAATATTAATAACGTGTTTTTTTTTTCAGACTCACCCTTGTCTTGTCATGTGCTATGAAGTTCGAATCCTACCCTCACGATACTCAAATCTGTCATATGATGATTGAAAGCTGTACGTACTCATACCTAGTTACTAAAAGTAAAGTTTATTTAAGATTGTTGGTTTTGTTTATTAATGGAGAGATGCTTTGTCCCTTATATTTGCTGAATCAGTGGTAAGTTAAATGCAGCATTGGATATAAGTTTTTTTATAAGGGGTTCAAAATCTCCCTTAATATAATCTTTATTTGGTATGCATATATTTTTCTTTGATAAAAATAAATAAAAAGTGGCATTGTTATACACGCATATTACATAATTATTGTTATTTATTATTTCCATCCGCGAATGATGGTAAAAGTCTTCAAAACTTGAGTTTGAAAAAAAAAATATAATAAAGCTACAAAAACAAAGATTCTGATTTATTTTTTCTAGCACAGCGTCTTACTATCCGTTCGGGTTATACGCTTGTATACTAATTACGCTAAGGTTCTAGGAAGGTTATAATATTCAGAGGAAGTGTACCCACATTTGCGTGGAGAGAGAGGGTAAAACGATTTTTTGGAAAAAAATCTCAGTACACCCGACCAGGATTCGATTCTTGATGTCCCTGTCATCAGCAGTCTAGTTTACTGCGAGGATGACGCCTTAGAACCTGCGGTCATCGAAGCGGGTCACCATTCTGATGTTTTAAAATATTGTTTCTTAGAGCTCTTAGCACAATCTAAGTTTTATTACGCCTGGGACTACACTTATAGATAATTTTGAGTCTCTCTTGCTATACCCAATTTCTCACTACTCTATGATCTTCGATCTGACCAGGATTCGAACTGGAAAAGCTACCTGGACTGGTTTAGTCAACGCATTGAGGCAAATCACCTTTATGGTCTTGACCATGGCATGGAGCTGGTCGTGAAATAATATATCTTAAAAATAATTAAAATAATTCATTACAATAAACTTTTCGTACATAAGCCTACTTTATTGTATGTGAAATTTAGTAGACCTGATTTGACAATTATAACCTTTACTCTATTTTATTTAATTATTATACACTCCAAGTGGTTATAAATCTTAAGGGAAGTCATTTTCAATTATGTCAAACCATTCTAGAGGAATATGGTTTAGAATTTAATTAACGTGAAGGGAATGGAATAATGTTTAATGGTATTGTTGTCAAACTCATTGGTATTTCAATCAACTGGGATATTCAAGTATGTTGTATGCTAATCTATTTTTTAAGCGCCTTGGTTTTAGTAAATTAACTTATGGCAGTATTATTATAACCTTGTGAAACTAGATAAATTGTAAACACCGTTCTCATATTAAAGAAAATTCAGAAAACCAGCTCTTAGGCACCCCCTATTCTCTGACATTACAGTTATGCCAGGATCACGATCAACTTAACGTAAATTAACGTAACATTCACTTAAAGTTAACTTAACTTATGTGTGATCACGATTCACTTAACTTAACGTAACAACTCGAGCAAATATAGGCATTCTCGAGTATGATCTGTGATTTGTACTATTTGTAAAGTGATGATCTGTGAGGGTTTACAGTTTTCAATCAATATAATAAATATATATTAATACACTTTTTTGATAAATTTAGTTCCCTATTTTAGTTTAATTATTTTGTTTCAATGTCTGATCACTAAAACTTACGCTAAAGAGTAAACATTGGTCATAATACCAACAAATGAATTACTAAATAGCCCTGTTGACGTCACTCGCATAATGATTGGCTGGCTAGATCACGTGATACCCTTCAAGTAACGTAAAGTAAAGTAAAAGACCTCCCAAGACATCTCTTACGTTAAGTTAACTGCAAGTCAACGTTAAGTTAAGTGCATCGTGATCGCTCCCATTTAAACACATGAGGAGGTCCTTTACGTTAAGTTACGTTAAGTTACGTTAAGTTAAGTTAACGTTAAGTTGATCGTGATCCCGGCATTACTCACTCTATGGTATCAGGAACACCAAAGTTAATTGCCCCACTTACAAAATACGTCATATATCCCTATCTTGAGCTAGTTCTATCCAGTCCACCTCATTAAACCCTAGGTACATGATAAATGTAGAATGAGGTTTGCTCTCTGTCATACTTTTTCTACGATGTTATTATATCTTATCATGTGTTTACAGTGTCCCATACGGTGCATGACCTCGTTTTCATTTGGAATATGACTGACCCTTTGGTAGTCAGTTCTGAGATAGAACTACCTCAACTAGACATTTCCAACAACTACACAGCTGATTGTACAATCGAATACTCCACAGGTATTTTTATTTTTTATTATTATTTAGCACCGCGTCTTACTACCCGTTCGGGTTATACGCTTTAAGTACTAATTACGCTAATGGATTGGGAATTGGGAAGGTTGAATTAGAGGAAGTGAACCCGCATTTGCGTGGAGGGAGAGTGGAAAACTATTTAGGAAAAACCACCCCCAGTTCACCCGACCGAGATTCGAACCTCGATCTCCCCGTCATTGGTTGTCTTAGTCTACTGCGAGAGTACCGCGTTAGACCACGCGGCTACCAAAGCGGGTTTTTTAATTATTTATCCAGTTGGTTGGGGCCCTTTGATTTAGAACTGAACCCTTTAATGAAGCTCTTAGTTGGTCAAAGGTCAAGATTAAACTGCTATCTATGCATCTATGAGGATTTTTATTCTACGTATTTCATTTAACATGTACTCATTTTGTTTACCTTTTTATATTTCCAGATAGTTTTATACTTATTGGAATGTGGCATCCTTGCGTTGTGATATCCAAAAGACTACAAACGAATTGGGAAGTTTGTGATTTTGGCCTGTTGGAATGTTCAACCCACACCTTTTCTAATATGCCCCATAGACTACTAGAGGATTTGATGTGTCTGGTAAATTTATTTATTTGGTCAGATATTGTTCTAACGAAACATTTGTTTACCCACAGCTATAATATGTATAGGGCCAGAAGCCCATTCGCAATTTCTTAAACAATAATTGAAAATATGCATCACGGTATTTACGCTTAGTACTGCTAAACCATGAAGATTAGAGTCAAAAATATAAAGTAGCCTATGCATGCTTGTAAAATTACTCACAGGGTTTAAAATAAGGTTAGGCTCGACCCAAACTTAGGGTGCCGGTAGCCTGACCTAGGCCTGCACAATGTGCTGTGATTATTTGAATCAGTAAAATAATTTGAGATAATTTTATGTTAATTTAATCTGGCTGAAACACTTGTTCCTTATTTCCTTGTAATATTTCATTAATGGAATAATTATTCGACAAAAGTTAAAAAGTACAATCTCTAATTTTTATATGGATATTTAAATAAGAGTTATGTGCTCTGCGATTAAATAAGTAGGACATTTTATTTAAAAGAGAGTGAAAGAAAATGCATAATGTAAGGATCAATTGCCACTCAACATACACATAGTAACATTATTATTATCACCGCGTCTTACTAACCGCTCGGGCTATACACAATCTAATGTTTAATGGTAGGGTGATTGTGAGATGAAATGGAGGACCTAGAGTTAAATGTGGGATCCGAACCACGGTGGAGGCCTGGCATTCCACACATTCACAAGTTGTGATTAATAAACGTCTTGTCAGAGGTGAAGGAAGGGTTTGGTAATCAGATAAATTTGTGCCATAGTAACTTAATATATAGAGTATATTATAGGATCGCACATTTTAGTTAATCTAATTGACCATAAATTATAGAAGTTTCAATCTGGAAAATATATTAAAGCCATTTGGGAATTAATATGTATGTGGGTTTGTATAACTAGGTCATATCAATTAAAATTTCTTAAGAACGTCCCTATTGTTAATTATGAACGCAAGCTATATGATTTCAAATTTCCTAGAAGATGGCACAACTATTTAATATTAACTATTCATAGTATATAAATGTTCCAAGCCCAATTATACACAATTAATACGTTTTAAATTTGTCTATGTCTTTGAACAATGCAAATTCAAACCCAATTAATGTTGGTCGAGTATAATTTAAAGTTTATTTTGCTAATATTTCTATACTTACAACCTATTTGAGGTTCATTAGACCCTACTATACCAGTTCATTTAAACATACATACACACATACATACATACATACATACATACATACATACATACATACATACATACATACATACATACATACATACATACATACATACATACATACATACATACATACATACACACACACATACATACATACATACATACATAATCCCGCCATTCCCTTACGGGGTAGGCAAGAAACTGTGCATATAGCTTAAAAAACAACTCCGTACTTAATCCATCCTCACTAAATTTCTCCACACTTCCCTAATCTTCTATACTTCCTTCTCTTCAACAAAATCCATACACTGAGTCGTACATGTTCTTTATTTTTTAAACTCTTAATGTTTCTTTTTTACACACCTTCTTCTACAACATTTAGCCACTTCTTATTTGGTCTTCCACTTCCTTTTGATCCACACACTCTACCTTCATATATTTGCTTCGCCACTGGATCCACACTCATACTCTCAACATCCCCAAACCAACGTAAGCCACTTCTTTCACATTGACCTATTGGATTCCCTTTCAATTCACACTCCTTCAACACCCATTCATTACTGACTGTCTATACGAGTTTTTCTACATAAAACATTAAAACATAAACATGCCATTTTCAAATACACATGATCATTGTATTTACATTTTGACTGGGTTAGTTAAAATTCACTAATAAAAAATATTATAATGCCCCAACTATGAACAATGGTGTCCGTATAGTCTATTTTCTGGTAATGGAGAGGTCAAAGCTTGAATTCTGGTCGGGCGTAGTGAATTTATTTTCTTAGGTGGTTTTTACGCTCTCCCTCCACGCATCTATTCATAAATTACCACTGAATTGTGCCTTATGTATTTGTATCTGGCTAGTGTAAATATACGACTATCCCGGGAGGTTGGTAAGTCGTGTAGCAGTGGTAACTTCCTTCCCTGCTTCTATTGTCGTGCTCCAATTAGGAGGCATTTGGCTTCCACTTAAATTGCTGAAATATATATAACATTGCGCGTCTGGGCTACATCATTAGCAACCCAGTTTGTCGAAATATTAGCCCGTACTGATGTACTGTTGTCCAGAGCACGTCCGAATGTACTGATATTACATCCTTTCCATGAAGGCTCTTTCAATGTCCCGAAGAGATGAGTTGATGGTGATAGTGAGTATGAGGGTGTGAAACCACTGGAACTCTTAAACCTAACTTAAGCCTAATTAACCAAACCCTGATGAACTTTGGGGTAATTCTCCTTCCGGTAAAAATACCCAAGGTACCAGTCGGACCGTTACACCACGGATACGGTGAATTACTGAAATGTTTCATTATAATTGATTGCAAATAATCTAGATCAAACGTGTTTTTAATCATTCATCTACTAGGGGTTAGACAAATTATGACGTAATACTTTTTTTTATTCAAGAGCTTGTTCCTTTAACTTCAAATAAGTGTGTATTTACCTAGGCAGTGGACACCTATAATTATTCCAAAAATGTGCACCTAAAAACCTATTTACCGATTTTACTTACAGCTGATTTTTTGATTTGAGGTTCATTTTTAAGGCGGTGGACCTTGGGCCTAGTGATTATGTTTTATGAAATAAATATATTTTATTTATCAAAATAAATGTCAAGCTCAATGAAGGCCAAATTATCAAGCATAACTTAAGCTTTCTCGAAGGTTTGGCTGTTAGTTTCATATTTCACTTACAATTAAATCACTTGTTGGTGAAATAAATGGATTTTTCTTTGTGTATGCACAAACATAGGAGAATACAAAATAATTTCCATTGCGTCAGCGCGAAATCAAGCCAAACCAACTGAACGACCTCCATCTGTTGGCGAAGATACTGCCAACATTTGCGGGTAGATGTCATGTGATTCGGTACAAAGAACCCTACGGACATTTTTCTCCGTTTTCTAGACTGAAGCTGCTACATTTTCATCCAAGTAACTCCTAATTTTGTCATAACGAGGTTTAACTGACCACGGGACCTTTAGATCCGGAATTTGGACCATTAAACCACAAATGTTATCCACTTGGGAGATTATGCATCACAATTATGCTTTGCTTCACTTTATATTCCACCCAGCAGTGCTGATAGCAGGAACTTGACGTATTTTATTAACAGCAACAACTTTTTAATATTATTATTATTAGCACCGCGTCTTACTACCCATTAGGGTTGTACGCACTTACGCTAATGTGTAGTGGTAGGGTGATTGTGAGATGAAATGAAGGACCTACAGTTTAACGTGGAATCCGAACCACGGTGGAGGCCTGGCATTCCCCACATTCACAAGATGTCTTGTCAGAGGTGAAGGAAGGGTTTGGAAATCAGATAAATCTGTGCCGGGACCGAGGATTGAACCCCGGCCGCCAGCACAGAAGTCTGACACCTTACCCCTAGACCACCAGGTGACCAACTTTTCAATAAAAGTATAATGTGAATTATATCTTTAAACTGGTGTTACCAGTAGATCGTAACTTGAACATCCTCCATACCAATATTTGGCTGACCCTTCGGAATACTTTGAATAAAGACACACATATATTAATTAATAATTTTAGAAATGAATATAAAATGTATTAATTTGATGATGTAGCTTTAATTTGTATCAATATTATTTCTTGTAAAAGCATATTGATTTATTTTGTGTGTGTGTGTGTTAAACCTGTGAGATTGGTAAATTAAAAAAATCCAAAGTCTAAGTGTAAATTTTTAAATAGATAGATAAAAATCGTTTTTATAAATGCATTCACAAATTGACTCGACATTAATTGACCATTTTCAAGCCCCATACGTCTAATCATTGACGAAAATTTTGACATAGTAACCAAATAGCTTAAGTTTTATCTTAGATCCTGAAATTAAGTTGGGTCTAAATTTTTCCTCAGAACTTGTTAAATCTAAATAATTCTATCCTCCCCACCCCCACCACCCCGCAACGGTGGTCATAAGGTCTAAGGCGTAACTCTGGTGATATACTGAATTTCTGGTGATGAGAAGGTTTTGGTTTGACTCCCTGTCGGGTATACTGAGGGTGATTTTTCCTAAATGGTTCCTCACTATCCCTTCACGTAAATGCGGGTGCATTTTCTTTAAACTCTACCTTGCTCCTCCCTACTCATTTGTAAAAAATATGTGTATAGCTCGAACGGGTAGAAAGATGTGTTAGACAAAAAATATGTTGTGGTTACTCTAAATGTAAAAAGCTCCAATTCTGTGTATTTAGATAATTTAGGAATTGTACTTAGGCTATTAGTTCTAGCCATCAAATATTCATGAGCAACTAATGGCATTACATTCTAGCAATTAATGCAAAAATTCACACGGCTCGTTAAAATCCACTATCGTGTTATCATTTTCCAAGAAGACAATTTTTACTTTACATATCTATTAGTAGTCTACAGATAAATCAGCACAAGCATGGCACACAACACGCTCTTGATCTACGTAAATATTCATGGTTTAGCAATTCTTAACGTAAATGATTATATTGTGGTGTCTCGACCACCGTAATCCTTAAGAATTTCGAGGCTACTGGCTTTTACATTGAAAAGTTGAGGTAGTACAAATGTTCTCCATCTAAACAATTACTGATTCAAATATCCTATACGCGGTTCATCCAAATCAATCGATAGTTTGTTGTCGCTCTAACCTATTCGTGTCAAGTTTAAAAAAAAGTCACCTTCATTACATTGAAATATAATTAGTAGTCTGTGAATATCTTGCACAATTGTGGCATATTCCAATAGTATTACAGAGACAAATAGCTATATGACGAGTAAGCCTATGCTAAAAGAACAAGCCAATTTTAGTGTCAACCTGAGGAACAAATTAGAAAATTGATGGTATAATATTTGAGATAATGTGGCATTTATATATTAAAATCAAAGTAATTTATAATTTAAATTTTGTGGTTTGCAAATATAACTTTATAATGAAACCGTAAATTTAATATTAAACTGTATCAATTTATATGAATATTTATTTCAATCACGTGATCCCACAACTAGTCAGTTTGGTGATAAATTGTAGCGAAAAAAAGCAACAAAAAATACAAAAGTAATCATTAAGAATGACCATTTATGATGAAGTGTAGTGATTAAAATTTGACTTAAAATGACGGTTTATATTTCTAGAAGTCGGTTTAACCTCTTTGCTCTGGTAGATAAAGTTTCTAAACAAAATCTCTTTTGAGGGTTTACTCGAAAAACGATGTTCATTGAACATACATTTTTTAAACATAACATTAACCTAATTTGATTTTTATTTGAATCTTATTTTATTATTGTCATGAATATTATGGTAGACCCACTTCTCAATAACAGAATCAAAAATTTAATATCTCCCTTTTATTTTCAATCATATTTACAATCGTTCATCGATACTAAAACAAAGAAAATCTCGCTAACAAAAAGCAAGTCTAGCTACTAATAGACAATTTAAAACTTATCACTAGACATTTTCCATCTACTGTGTTGGTGTTTAATTGGCTAGAGCCTCTCTTCGCATTCTCATTGGCTGATAGATCTCAAGTCCAAGGGTCGCCTATGCTCAAATTCATGGATAATGTGTAAAAAGGTAAAATCTAAATCAATTTTATAGACTGTTACTATTCACAATGTTTCGGTTGTGAAAGCTATTATTGAAAAATAAATTGTTTAAACTTCTTGTTTACTATGTGCAATTAATTATGCAACTTGCAGCAGTTTAAACCCAGTCCTAGAAGACCGAGTTATGTGTTGATCACCTGTAAGACAGTGGCGTATTATCTGGGTATGCTAGTCCTGCGCCACATACCCATGATTATATGGACTAGTTTCTAAATTCAATGTTGTCTGTGCAAACTGTCTAAATAGTAATGTTTAAAATGTGAATAAATATACGTGTATGATGTATCTATATATTATTAATTTGTAAATTAATATTAGTTCATAATTCAATAATATTGTGTTTTAAGTAATTATTCCTCCGAAAGGGTCTTCTACCTACCTAGCTTATGAAGCCCAGGACCTGCTGCTTGAAAACAGCAGGCAAAGCTAGAGAAGTTCTAATGACCTTGACCAATGTCAATGGGATTGCAACACTCCCCCTTGCCCCTCACCACAAACATTGGCCAATGAACTAGGGTGTTTACAACCCAGGGCCTGCTGAATACTTATCGCAAGTAAAACAGTGTTCCAACTGTTGAACAAAGAATTAAGATCGCAATGATTATTTACTAGGCTAGTATAGCTCAAGTAAAATAAAATAAAATAAATGAAAATAATATATGTGAAATAATCGTATAAATAATAAGCTTTAAACTATGCAATAATTAAATACATATTTGATTATGTTTAAGCATTCTAGGCTCATGTATCATCATGTATTTGGCAAGCATATTTACCACCATTTTAGAGTATACACGGGTTAAGTAGGGTTGGGAGGGTGGGGAATGAGGGACTAATTTAACTGTAGTAGTTAGACTGTGTTTATGTTTTTTAGTATATGAAGTATTTATGGAGTCTTAACCTTGTTCTTTTGATTGTTGCTTATAAGTTTTTAATTTTTTTGCGGCATACATAATCAAATTTTTGGTCATTGTGAGTTTATATAATTATACATCAAGGAATCCCAAAATTTAGGAGTGTGATTTAACGGTTTCAAAATGATTGATCAAAAAAAGGTAAAATAAAATTTATTTTCAGAAGTATTAGCAATAAGCCAATGACGTAGCGATAGAGAAATAGGCCCAATAGGAAAAAATCTCCCCTTTGTTACTATTATCACAGTTTACGGATCTAAATAGCTTCTGGAGCATAATTAGAATTTAATAGACAGTTGTAGGCTCATAATTATTATTGCAACGTGAGTAGGACAATCCACCTTATTCCTCCCACCAAGTTCTGATGGACGCTTGATCCATGTAGTATTTTATTTTACTCTTTATATATATATATATATATATATATATATATATATATATATATAAAACTTTAAGTATTGCTACCTGCGAGTCCGACACCTTAGCTCAGTCGGCAGTTTGCCTGCCCACTGAGCTAAGGGTTCCGGGTTTGATTTCCGGCATGGCCTAAAAAAATATTATTGGCAAAATTTGGATTTCCCCTCTCACGGTGATGAATTAACGGCCAGGGGGCTGGGTGATGTGTTTGTTCTAGATTCAAGTTAAGTCCTGTGCTGATATAATCACTTGGTTCAGAAAGTGCATGCTAAATACCTCAAATAAATGAAAACTGAAAATGCTACCTGTGTGTACTTTTAATTACACTCAACCAATTTAATAGTGTATGTCACTTTACAGTCAGGAGTGTGCTCATAGCTCTTAGCCTTGACATTTTTATTTAAATATCAGATTATTTAGGTATTGCGATGAACTGCACTGTGCTGTGTTTTGATATTCCATGACAATTTAAATGGATAATAATCATCAGTTGTTTCACGTTTTGGTGTGTTTTGATCTTAGTGCTGGTGTACTTTTACGAAGTCAGAATACGTAATAGTTTGTAAAGGTGGATATTAAAACAAAGATATAAATAAGTCAAAAAAGAGAAACAAGGGGAGTTGGGAGGTCCGAAGTTTCCCAAGATAGAATGCGAGTACGAAAAAATCATAAATGTTTGAGAATCACTGTTCTAATTTAAAGGAACTCATGTTTAAATATTTCCAGGGGAAGCATCTCTTGACCTTCTTGGCCAACAGTGGTTAAGAGTCTTTGACCCCCGAATCCTCCTTGCAACTTTTAGAGTACATCATACCTATTAATTTTTTCAGAATACGCCACTGCTGTAAGAATATATTAAAAATCATTAAACATCACTGCAATTGTAAAGTCAGGGCGTGAGGACAATCTTTTCTCTTCTTATCGTCTTGTAAACGTGTTTAAGAGGCCAAACAGTTTAGTACAAATCTCAAGTTTTTGTGAACTATATTTCTAGTTGTTTGTATTTGAATTAGGTTAATGTTTAGTGAGCTAATTAATACCTAGAATTTGTTATTCATGGATCCATCATGAGTTATGCTAGGGTCATAGAACAAGTGGGGAATATGATTTGGAATAAGTATGAACCGGAATCTCTAAATTTAAGAACAAATGTATGCTAAATATAATTATATTTTCTTGTCATTTGGACCATCTTCATGTGACTTGGAAACCTTATAGGTATTGATATTATATATAAAGATTACTGCAGATCACATGATTTGTGTGAACATATGAAATTAGTTTTAGAAACTTTTGTAGATGGCGGATATGTTCCTTCCTACCATAAGCCTACTATAAATATAACAATAGTTACTATCTATTAACAAAGAGACACTTTGGTCAATCAAAACTGATGTCTTATCATAATGATAAAATATATTGTAAAGCCCACCTAAATACAAGCCCTTTTATTAGAAATACTATCATCTAAACCATTCTTAGAAATTAACATTTCATTGAGTCTCAAATCTTATCTGTGAGTCTAAGTTGTTTCCATGTCAATAAAAGCGTAGTCTAATTTTTTTTAAGAAACAGTTTTTTTTTAATAGGAAACTTTACATGTTTGGCTGTGGTCTTCAACCTTCGAAGACGCCTGGGTTACCACCTATTCCATACATACATCCCATCTGCATTGATTGTGGTAATGTCGTGGATCTCTTTCTGGATCAAGCCTGAGGCCATTCCGGCAAGAGTTACACTCGGAGTTACTTCTCTTCTGACCTTAGGTGAGCCGTCATTTACTATCGCAACAACTGTCAGCTCAACCAGAACAGATGATTTTGGGCTCCATGAAAACAGGTGAAATATATAACTAATTTTTTTTTATATACTGTATTCATTAGAATCTAATGCGCACTCATTTGGATTAAATTTTGTCTCCTAAATTAGGATGCGCATTAGAATCGATGGCGCACTAGATTACAGAACTCCAACTACTAAAATAATTAATTAGGTAGATAATACAGCTAGAACCAGACGTATTAAGAGCCCGTCTCACCCCACATATAACATCTAACTTAGGTAGGTAATACAGCTAGAACCAGACGTCTTAAGAGCCCGTCTCATCCCCTAGATAACAGCTAACTTAGGTAGGTAATACAACTAGAACCAGACATCTTAAGAGCCCGTCTCACCCCCTAGATAACAGATAACTTAGGTAGGTAATACAACTAGAACCAGACGTCTTAAGAGCCCGTCTCACCCCCTAGATAACACCTAACTTAGGTAGGTAATACAGCTAGAACCAGACGTCTTAAGAGCTCGTCTCACCCCCTAGATAACAGCTAACTTAGGTAGGTAATACAACTAGAACCAGACGTCTTAAGAGCCCGTCTCACCCCACAGATAACACGTAACTTAGGTAGGTAATACAGATAGAACCAGACGTCTTAAGAGCCCGTCTCACCCCTAGATAACACCTAACTTAGGTAGGTAATACAACTAGAACCAGACGTATTAAGAGCCCGTCTCACCCCACAGATAACACGTAACTTAGGTAGGTAATACAGATAGAAACAGACGTCTTAAGAGCCCGTCTCACCCCTAGATAACACCTAACTTAGGTAGGTAATACAGCTAGAACCAGACGTCTTAAGAGCCCGTCTCACCCCCTAGATAACACCTAACTTAGGTAGGTAATACAACTAGAACCAGACGTCTTAAGAGCCCGTCTCACCCCACAGATAACACGTAACTTAGGTAGGTAATACAGATAGAACCAGACGTCTTAAGAGCCCGTCTCACCCCCTAGATAACACCTAACTTAGGTAGGTAATACAACTAGAACCAGACGTCTTAAGAGCCCGTCTCACCCCACAGATAACACGTAACTTAGGTAGGTAATACAGATAGAACCAGACGTCTTAAGAGCCCGTCTCACCCCCTAGATAACACCTAACTTAGGTAGGTAATACAGCTAGAACCAGACGTCTTAAGAGCCCGTCTCACCCCCTAGATAACAGCTAACTTAGGTAGGTAATACAACTAGAACCAGACGTCTTAAGAGCCCGTCTCACCCCACAGATAACACCTAACTTAGGTAGATAATACAGCTAGAACCAGACGTCTTAAGAGCCCGTCTCACCCCCTAGATAACATCTAACTTAGGTAGGTAATACAGATAGAACCAGACGTCTTAAGAGCCCGTCTCACCCCACATATAACACCTAACTTAGGTAGGTAATACAACTAGAACCAGACGTCTTAAGAGCCCGTCTCACCCCACAGATAACACGTAACTTAGGTAGGTAATACAGATAGAACCAGACGTCTTAAGAGCCCGTCTCACTCCACAGATAACACCTAACTTAGGTAGGTAATACAACTAGAACCAGACGTCTTAAGAGCCCGTCTCACCCCACAGATAACACCTAACTTAGGTAGGTAATACAGATAGAACCAGACGTCTTAAGAGCCCGTCTCACCCCACAGATAACACCTAACTTAGGTAGGTAATACAGCTAGAACCAGACGTCTTAAGAGCCCGTCTCACCCCCTAGATAACACCTAACTTAGGTAGGTAATACAACTAGAACCAGACGTCTTAAGAGCCCGTCTCACCCTACGTGAGAGAACTGGCTTAGTCAGGAATACTTAGCTACTGGCTCGACTGACACCATTCGCGACCCCCTTTACAGACTCGAACCCGGTACCCTGGGCACGACGCCCTCTAGCACAAGTACCCGATAACTCGCTATTCTAATATGTATGGTCCCAATGACGGGCAGAGTGATTGCCTCTGAGTAGATCTTAATGTGTCAGCGACGATAGTCCTATATCAAAACCCTTTAAATTTCAGTTCGACCCAGTTGCCGAGCACAATGGTGACAAGATGTTATGAGTTGTCAGTATTCTTTCCTAATGTTTACTAGCGCATCATAACACGTTAACTACACCAGTTCTTTCAGTCACTTAGTTTCAACACTGTTATCTTAGTTTTAAATAAATATCCCAATCTAAGGCAAGGGTATTACATTACTATTAAAACTTAAAGTGATTTGAGAATAATTTATATTTAAATGAGATATATATTCCATGCTAATGATATTGCAAAGTAAAACTTGTTCCTCTGGTGTTTTCACAGCCACCCAGAACACGCAATCTCAGCAGTTATTGCCTCCTGTCTCCTATGTGAAAGCTATCGATGTCTGGATGTCGTCTTGTTCTGTATTTGTTTTCTTGTCATTGATGGAGTTTGCAATAGTGAACAATTACATGGGACCTATTGCCACAAAAGCGATGAAAGGCTATTCCGAGGAAGATCTGAGGTGTGCGTCAGATGAGTATAAGGTAATTAGAAACATTAGTTGATTAAATCATCTGAGGAGATTTGGATTCACAACTTTTATTTTTTTACTAAGTTTTTTAAGTCATTCGTTGTTGTAAACATAAGTTAACCAAAATTGAACTGTTATTGTTAAGCATTGATAACCAGAGACGCCCTGTGCCAGTTTGTCTGAAAGCTCCAAACTTTATTGCTGTACTTACCACAGTACGCCCTTTATCCCTATCTTGAGCTAGTTCTATCCAGTCCACCTCATTACACCCTATCCCTATCTTGAGCTAGTTCTATCCAGTCCACCTCATTACACCCTATCTCTATCTTGAGCTAGTTATATCCAGTTCACCTCATTACACCCTATCCCTATCTTGAGCTAGTTCTATCCAGTCCACCTCATTACACCCTATCTCTATCTTGAGCTAGTTATATCCAGTTCACCTCATTACACCCTATCTCTATCTTGAGCTAGTTCTATCCAGTCCACCTCATTACACCCTATCTCTATCTTGAGCTAGTTCTATCCAGTTCACCTCATTACACCCTATCTCTATCTTGAGCTAGTTCTATCCAGTCCACCTCATTACACCCTATCTCTATCTTGAGCTAGTTCTATCCAGTCCACCTCATTACATCCTATCTCTATCTTGAGCTAGTTCTATCCAGTCCACCTCATTACACCCTAGCTCTATCTTGAGCTAGTTCTATCCAGTCCACCTCATTACACCCTAGCTCTTTCAGGTCCATTCAAATGTTATCCTCCCACCTGGCTCGAGGTCTTCCCATTAGGTTTGCCAGTTAATACCTTGAACGTGGTTCTAGTTTCTTCCATTCCGTATTCTACCCATCGTTCCCTACGAGATTTGACTACCCTAATTATTGTATGTGAAAGAGACCTCCTTAGACGTCATTGTTACAGTCACCACGAATCTTCTGTGTGACCCTGCTGAGAACTAAAATTAATAACAGAATGAAATGATTCGTTTTCTCAATTTTACTGATTGAGACATCAATTTAATATAATTCTGATGAATTGACTGTCTTTGTTTTTTGTTCGCAGGAATTAGATCCACGCAGTCGCAGTCCTCCACGACCCGTCCCAACTGTACCTCAATACCACACTTTCTGCAATGGCAAAGAAACAGCCCTCTATATAGATAAATTTTCAAGATTCTTTTTTCCTTTTTCATTTCTCATTTTGAATGTAGTTTATTGGTCTACCTTTTTGTAAAATAAAATAATTTTAAAACTATCAATTTGAAGCGAGATTTTTTTTTTTAATCCAACAAAGTCAATAGAGGAAGCTCATCCTATAATTCATTACTAGGATTTTATAATAAATATTAAAGAATTATAATCGATATTTGAATTTTGTTAGCTGTCACAAGGAGAAACAGGATTAGGAATGAAGTTATCCGGGAAAGAGTGGGAGTACATGAGATAGTAGAGAGATGGGAGGAGCATATAACAGAAAGTGTGCAAGGGAGAGGAGAAGAATATATGCAATTAAAGGAGGAAGAAAGGTGGAAGGATGGAGTAAGATGGAGACATTTTATTAAACTGACCCGGCCACAGGTTGGAAACAGTTGATGATGACATGACATAACTATTGAATTTTATACTCAAATCTTAAATTTATGTATGATTTTTTTTTATTATTATTATTAATCTTTGTTTGGAGTGACTGCTCAAAAAAGGAATGGTTCAACTCTAATAAACCTTACTTGCGGAGTGATATACCAATTATAAATAATGTTTTATTAGTTTTGGGTAAAAGTTTAGAATAAAAACTTTATGTAGTTAACAATTCCAGGTTTTAAATTAGTATTTTCTAATGTTCCTTCAATAATATATTAGTTATCGGTAATACATTTTGTTCCACGATTAAATAAACCCATTCATTTGGTTTAAAAAACTAGAAATTATTAAACTCATCAACCGTTGCATATTACAAAATGAAAACAACTCAATTTTCTGACACAATGTTGTTTCTTTAAGGTGTATATAATTTAATAAGAAGTAATTTATTAATACATCAAGGATCATAGCCAATATGTACTGTACTTAGTATTTATTCTCAATACTATCTGTAACTTGCTCCGTTTCATTATAATAGTTTGTTTTAATCATGGCAAGAATTACATATACATATTCATTAAGAGCTCGACCACCTGATTTACTTATTTAAGTCAACTCCGCAAATAATTAGTCCAGTTTACTTGCAAGAGGTAACTTCGAGATAAGTTAGGACTTAAGTCTGCAGCACTTTCATCCGTCGCCCACAATAAGTTTCAAACCATGGACGGTCGTAATGATGGTATTTTTACTAAATGGTTTTCCAATCTCCAGCCATGAAAATGCTGGTACGTTTCCTTAAATTCTACTTTCCTCATTAGTGTAAAGTTTGGGGATAATTTGGACAAGTATTAAGATGCAGTACATAAAAAAACTCTCTTAAGTCAGTCATAATACCAAAGAATATATAAGCCTAAATAGGACAAGGTGTATTAATCACAACTTGTGAATGTGGGGAATGCAAGGCCTCCACCGTGGTTCGGATCCCACGTTAAACTGTAGGTCCTCTATTTCATCTCACAATCACCCTACCATTACACATTAGCGTAAGTGCGTATAACCCGAATGGGTAGTAAGACGCGGTGCTAATAATAATAATAATTATTATTATTATTATAAAATGGGAAAAGATTAACCAACATCTACAAAGTTCATCTCTAGAAATGACAGCTTTTTCCAAACTTAAATATCTCAAAATGACAGATTTTGCCAAACTTACATATCTTGAAATGACATCTTTTGCCAAACTTACAACTCTCAAAATGACAGATTTTGCCAAAAGTTATAATGGCTGTAAATACTTAGGCTTGCTATCAAAATTATTGTTTGTTGAGAACATTGACATCAACTGTCAAAATTGACACAATTTTTTGAAAGAAATCTTAGCTGTAAAACTTATATCTTCTGTCGAAATTTCCAGCTGATCTCGAATCGACACATCAACAAAAACATATAAATTAGAATGCGGTATAACCACATTTGCATAAAGAGTGAGTGGTAAATCATTTAGAGGAAAAATAGCACCCTCAGTATACCCGACTAGGATTCGATCCCCGATCTCCCCACCACCAGAAATATAGTTTATTGAAAGAGTGAGACCATAGACCAGGTATGTAAGACTTTTGCGGCCCGTGGGCTACATTTGGCCCGAACCATGATAATGTGTGGTCCTTGGGTCTTATGAGTGAACATTAGTTACGATATGACCCAATTGTATTTCACAATGTTATAACTTTTCACGTTTAATTACAGCAAATTCAAAACCTTTCATATCTGGTCAATTTTCAAAAGAATGAATGATTGACACAACACAAATTTAAGAAGTAGAAAATAAACGAGTATTGTTGGTTAATTTTTTAGTTTTATATTTGTAATAAATTAATGAAGAAATCCTAAGAAGAGTGGGTGAGAAGATAATCATTTTGGATGTGATTCTTTGGTACAAAACAAACTGTATTGGACACATCCTTAGGAGGAACTGTCTTCTGCATGACGTCATAGGAGGAAAGGTTGAGGGAAAGAGGAGCTTAGGAAGGAGGAGGATTTTAATTGGAGGTCTAAGTTCACTGACTAAAGGGATGGACCTGTCGTGAGACAACGAACCTAGTAGTAATAATAATAATAATAATAGTAATAATAATAATAATAATAATAATAATAATAGTAATAATAATAATAATAATAATAATAATAATAATAATAATAATAATAATAGGTAGGTGACCTGGTGGTCTAGGGGTAAGGTGTCAGACTTCTATGCTGGCGGCCGGGGTTCAATCCTCGGTCCCGGCAAAGATTTATCTGATTACCAAACCCTTCCTTCACCTCTTACAAGACATCTTGTGAATGTGGGGAATGCCAGGCCGCCACTGTGGTTCGGATTCCACGTTAAACTGTAGGTCCTGCATTTCATCTCTCAATCACCCTACCATTACACATTAGCGTAAGTGCGTATAACCCGAATGGGTAGTAAGACGCGGTGCTAATAATAATAATAATAATAATAATAATAATAGGTACTAATTTAGAGTTATTTTGACTTGAGAATATGATACCATTGTATTTTTTTTAATTCACCCCCTTAGTATTTTAATGTTTTAATGTGTTCCTTATGTAAAATTAAGAGGAACTATGGAGTGCACCCTATCAATAAGTGTATGCGAAGTTAGTTATGAAGCGCACCACCATCTCTTTGATTTTTTTGTTTTTTTTTTTACTACCGCGTCTTACTACCCGCTCGGGTTATGGAAAATCATTTTGGAAAAACCACCTTTTTCCATTTACCTTCTACTTACTCCGCTCCACGTTTTGTTGCGCTCAGCCTCGTTCTTGCAAACGAACCTAAGACGAACCAGACTACACTGGATATCATCGCTGAGAGAACTGCCTGGTTACAATTGGGAAACGGTGTTGCCATTATCTTGTTTTTGTGTGATCAATCTCGCTTCAAATATAAGACAAGTCTTGCAACGCTGGTTAGTCAATGTTGCCAGTAGCTCCTTCTTTACCCAGCACACCACCTTCAGACATAACTGAAATCAAAGAGATTTGGCAACCGTTAACCAAAAGAAAACGAAGATAAAGCTTTTCTTGACGGGGTGGGGGGAGGGAGGTACTGATAAGTACTTGGCTTTCCCCATTTTACCCATCATCTGAGTTAAAATTCCTGCATTATTTTAATCTTCATTGCTTTCAATGTCTAACATAAAATTTCTGATTTTTATTTCGTATATAATATATTATATGTCTTAAGACAAATTTATGACAATATGTCATGTACAGTACATTGGGTGAAAAGTGTCCTTACTAGTCTAGAGTCAAGAATTGGGTTGCTCGGTTTAGGACAGGACATTTCAGCATTGAAGACGAAGAACGTCTTGGGAGACCAGTGAAAGGGACTGTTCATGAAAATGTGAATGCCATTCACTCCATGATCATGGAGGATCTAAGAACGTCCGTTAAAAAGATAGCAGAAACCCTAAACATATTTAGGAACGTGTAGGCTTCATCATCTATGAGATGTTGAAGATGAGGAAGCTTTCAGCTAAATGGATACCCGAATTCCTCAATTCTGGCCAAAAGCGTACTCGCAGGGTTGCTTCACAGGCCATTTTGGAACTTTTCAGGAGGAATGATTTGGGATTTTTGAAACGGCTTATTACTATGGTTGAAACTTAGATGTATGTGTAATCCAGAGACGAAAGAACAATCAAAGGACACAGTAGTTACCTGGATCCACAGAAGTTCAGGACACAAAAGTCTGCAGGGAAGGTGATGGTGTCTGTTTTCTTGGACAAAAAATGCAGAATTATTTTCATTAAGTACCTGGAGAAGAGCAAAACTTTCACTGCGAACTGCTATATAATACTTTGAAGTTCAATCAGTAAGTGGTCTCCAACGTCGTAGAAAACTTTCAATAGTGTTGGTTCTCCAGAACAATGCTTCTCTCTCACAACAGAAATTGGCTTATCTACCCTGTAGAAGTGCTCAACAACCCGACATACTCACCTGACTTGGTCCCTTCTGTTCCTAAGCCTCAAGAAACATTTGCATGAAACTAAATTTTTAAGAAATGAGGAGTTAAATTCCGCTGCAGATGACTGGTTTGCAGTGCAATCAGCAAAGTTCTACCTGGACGGGTTGAAAAAAAATTAGAGTAACTTAGTAATAAGTGCGTTTAGCTCAAAGGGAAATAATTTTTTTAAATAAATCATAATTGTCAAACCTGTAGCTTTTTGTTTTCTTAACAAAGCTAAAGACTTATCAGAGGTGATATTGGGTATAGAGTGGTAGGTAGGTTGCTTCTTCATTTCCGAAGATCTGGCTAACGGAAATTGAGTCTTAATATTCACACAAGAGAAAAGCACTTTTCAGTGTAGTGAACGATATGTTTTGTACAGTAGCCCCGTGGCTTCTTTGGTGCTGACTGACAGCTGCTAAACACATTATTTTGCAGATCATATGGTTCGGCGTAGGGATACATAATTTGGTCTGGTAAATTTTCAAAGCTGTCACTCAGCACCAAAGAAGCCATGGGGCTACTGTACCTAGCATTGACCTTAAATGCTCCACACGATATAATTAATTATATTAGTTGTTAATTGCGCTCTTGTCTGATGGCCTTCAAGTATCGCGGGTTTCTGTTTTAAAGGTTTCAACTTAGCGATACTCATTCCAGGTAAGTGGAGGTTGAGCTTATTAATCTGTATTCTAATATTAATATTGCACTGGTCTAAATGTTTATATCATGAGTGTTAAACATCCTGATTGTAAGGGGGGAGAGTCAAACAAACAAAAACAAAACTACTTCATACTAAACAGGTGTTTACATCAATGTTTATTATTATTATTATTATTATTATTATTATTATTATTATTATTATATTATTATTATCACCGCGTCTTACTAGCTGTTCGGGAGGACCTACAGTTTAACGTGGGATCCGAACCACGGTGGAGGCCTGGCATTCCTCACAGTCACAAGTTGTGATTAATACACGTCTTGTCAGAGGTGAAGGAAGGGTTTGGTAATCAGATAAATCTTTGCCGGGACCGAGGATTGAAACCTGGACCCCCAGCACAGAAGTCCGACACCTTACCCCTAGACCGCCATGTCACCACATAATTATGTAAGCACCGTTGTATTTTATTTAAGGCAACGCTACGGTTCACTTAAAAATGCTTAATAGACGAACGCTTCTAAATGACTGCGTTCTCTTCATAAATCAAGATAGCGAACCAGCCAAAACCATGCGGTTGATGACATCATGCAAACCGTTTTCCGTTGTTTCTATGCGCTGTGTCGTGTGGCTACTATTCACACTGATAGGACTGTTTCGTTTGGCTACTATTCACACTGATAGGACTGTGTCGTGTGGCTACTATTCACACTGATAGGACTGTGTCGTGTGGCTACTATTCACACTGATAGGACTGTGTCGTGTGGCTACTATTCACACTGATAGGACTGTGTCGTTTGGCTACTATTCACACTGATAGGACTGTGTCGTGTGGCTACTATTCACACTTATAGGACTGTGTCGTGTGGCTACTATTCACACTGATAGGACTGTGTCGTGTGGCTACTATTCTCACTGATAGGACTGTGTCGTGTGGCTACTATTCACACTGATAGGACTGTGTCGTGTGGCTACTATTCACACTGATAGGACTGTGTCGTTTGGCTACTATTCACACTGATAGGACTGTGTCGTGTGGCTACTATTCACACTTATAGGACTGTGTCGTGTGGCTACTATTCACACTGATAGGACTGTGTCGTGTGGCTACTATTCACACTGATAGGACTGTGTCGTGTGGCTACTATTCACACTGATAGGACTGTGTCGTGTGGCTACTATTCACACTGATAGGACTGTGTCGTTTGGCTACTATTCACACTGATAGGACTGTGTCATGTGGCTACTATTCACACTGATAGGACTGTGTCGTGTGGCTACTATTCACACTGATAGGACTGTGTCGTTTGGCTACTATTCACACTGATAGGACTGTGTCATGTGACTACTATTCACACTACTAGGATCGTGTTAGACCATGACCTTGGGAAATCACTTTTGAAACGATCCAAGGCAACGCAGTCCCAACACAGTCCTATCAGTGTGAATCTAACTTAAAGAGACGATGAAATTCCCGGTTTCATCTGTTATGGCGCAGCGGAGCGTATAAACCGAACGGGTAGTAAGACGCGGTGCTAAATAATAATAATGTTACGACGCATGACGTCACATTTCAAGACACGCGCTGATCCTGCTCAAAGGAACAATACCATGAAATATGGTTCCAAGTTCCCCTTTTAGTGGGTTAACATGAACAAAGTGATGGTCATAACGTTGCCCGCTTCGGTGGCCACATGATCTAAGACATCACTCTCGCAGTAGACTATATTGTCGATGACAAAGAGATCGAGGTTCGAATCTCGTTCGGGTGTAATAAGGGTGGTATTTTCCAAAATAGTTTTCCACTCTTTCTTTCTCTCTCTCTCTCTCCACAAATGCGAGTACACTTACTATGAATATAAACTTCCTCATTCCTAGAGCTATTAGCGTAGTTAGTACAAAAGCGTATAACCCGAAAGGGTAGTAAGACGCGAAGCTAGAAAAAAAAATTAAATGATCTTCTACTTGCGATCCCATGACCCTATTTCTACATATTATTATTATTATTATTATTATTATTATTATTATTATTATTTTAGCACCGCGTCTTACTACCCGTTCGGGTTATACGCTTTAAGTACTAATCACGCTAATGGATTAGGAATTGGGAAGGTTGAATTAGAGGAAGTGAACCCTCATTTGCGTGGAGGGAGAGTGGAAAACCATTTAGGAAAAACCGCCCCCAGTTCACCCGACCGAGATTCGAACCTCGATCTCCCCGTCCTTGACAGTATAGCTCAACACGACATGCGCGTTAGCCAACTACGCCACCGAGGCGGGTTTCTTCATATTATGACAAACTTGATGATAGACGACTTGGTGTAATGATAGAGAAAATATTGCTAAGTGGATTTCCTCAACACCTCTCCTTTGGTCTCTTTCATCTTTTACCTCTTAATGGTCATCATAAACCCGCTCATGCGACACCAGCACACACACCTTCCATCTCTCTTCACAAATATAACTTCTATTCTCTCTTTCTCTTACCGTCGTTGGACCGCCCTTGATCTAAATATTAACTCCTGCAACAATAAAATCCTTTCGTCAAGTTCGCATGAGGTTTGCCGGATCAGTCTCTTTCGTTAATCTGAGTGGAAATGTAGGGATAGAGTAAGAAGGTGTGTACGCGAAGTTAAATTATTATTATCATCAGCATTATTATTATTATTATTATTATTATTATTATTATTACGTATACAAATTTATTTAATTTCTAAAGTTACTAAATATTATCAGCATCGTTTTCTTTTTAAATTATTTGTTGTGAATGTTTTTGTGGAATGATTGTGTACCTAAATGTGTTTTATTTTCTTTCTATCTCTCTCCTTTATTAATTATAATTCTCTCATTTATTTAGTTTTAATATTTTCATAAATGTACGTACAAATATGTATGTGGGCAATATTTTTGTTATAAGTTAGTTTTTTTTTATCAAATAAGCATTAAATGTACATTCTTTATTAATAATTGGGTTAAGTTTAAGAAAAGACGCTGGCCTTAACTTTGCCCAAATAAAGACGATATTATTATCATTTCCATTTTTAGAAAAATAACATTTGTAGCAATTTCAAATACTTTTTATTTTATTTCATGTTGTTAAATTGTTAAAGATAAAAATTGAAACATCATTCTGTTAATTGGATTCAGCGAAAAAATTCTACAGATGATTCTTACAAACTTTCTCTTGCAATAGATTTTAAGCCAGATATTAATTAACATGACATTGTCTTTCTTCATAACTTAGGTGAAGTTCAATAGTGTGAAAATGGATTCTATATTCAGAGAATTATATCCGTTCCAAGATTTTGATCTGTTTGGAGAAATAGAACCGTTCCAAGAATTAAATCCGTTACAAGAATTTGATACGTTTGAAGAATTAAATCCATCCGAAGATATAATTCAAACTGGGCTTGAAGATATAATGCAGGTTGGCCTTACCATTTTTTAAGATATTCAACTAAAAACAGCTGCATATTTGTTGATTTTTTTTTTTTCACTAACCTTTGACCGATGCCGGAGAGATGTGGAGGTTTATTTAAAGGACCCAACCATCCTTCAAAACATTTATAAAACTCTATAGTCAAATATGTTTGATTTACCATTAGATATATCAACATTAAGCTACAATATTTTATATATAAACAATAGCCTCCAACCCGATTTTTAAGTTCACTTCGTTTACCCCGAAAGGTGGTACTACCTACCTTGACTGATTATACTATGGCCTTACCTTATATTTACATGGAGCTATAACCGTAAATAACAAATATAATAGCTTGTCTATTAAATCCATCATAATATGCACATTCGTACAGTTGTAATTGTACTAATGTCAGCATAAAGCCCTCCCTAGTCGAAGATGGCTATGTTATCTGATAGCTCGTCATCTTAATTGATCACACATATGTAGCCGACGATTTCCGCATGTCCATCACAGACTCTGTCTTAAAACATGAGTGAAGAATGACCCTGAGAATTGGATAATTGATAGATAGCTCAGTGGTTATAGCATTGGTGTACTAAGCCAAAGGTCCCGGGTTCGATTCCCGTGTCCAGGTGTCATTTTTCAATTTAAAAACAGATATTAGGATGAGGATATAAACATAATTATCAAATCTAATTACTTAGTATTTTAATCCACCTATCTACACCATAGTGTAACATATCAAGGTGGGCTTTGCTACCTTTCAATGTAAACGAAGGGTAGCCCTACATTATTATTTTACCTAGACCAGAATGGAATGGACCAATTTCATAGTCAGACTTAGTACGTACTAGGTCTGACTATGAAACTGTCCCATTCTATTCTGGTCTAGGTAGTTGTCTTGTATTTAGTATAGCACCACACTTGAAACGTACTAAGTCTGACTATGAAACTTGTCCATTCCTGGTCTAGGTAGTTGTCTTGTATTTAGTATAGCACCACACTTGAGACGTACTAAGTCTGACTATGAAACTGGCCCATTCCATTCTGGTCTAGGTAGTTTTCTTGTATTTAGTATAGCACCACACTTGAGACGTACTAAGTCTGACTATGAAACTTGTCCATTCCATTCTGGTATAGGTAGTTGTCTTGTATTTAGTATAGCACCACACTTGAGACGTACTAAGTCTGACTATGGAACTGACCCATTCCATTCTAGTCTAGGTAGTTGTCTTGTATTTAGTATAGCACCACACTTGAGACGTACTAAGTCTGACTATGAAACTGGTCCATTCCATTCTGGTCTAGGTAGTTGTCTTGTATTTAGTATAGCACCACACTTGAGACGTACTAAGTCTGACTATGAAACTGGCCCATTCCATTCTGGTCTAGGTAGTTGTCTTGTATTTAGTATAGCACCACACTTGAGACGTACTAAGTCTGACTATAAAACTGGTCCATTCCTGGTCTAGGTAGTTGTCTTGTATTTATTATAGCACCACACTTGAGACGTACTAAGTCTGACTATGAAACTGGCCCATTCCATTCTGGTCTAGGTAGTTGTCTTGTATTTAGTATAGCACCACACTTGAGACGTACTAAGTCTGACTATGAAACTTGTACATTCCATTCTGGTATAGGTAGTTGTCCTGTATTTAGTATAGCACCACACTTGAGACGTACTAAGTCTGACTATGAAACTGGCCCATTCCATTCTAGTCTAGGTAGTTGTCTTGTATTTAGTATAGCACCACACTTGAGACGTACTAAGACTGACTATGAAACTGACCCATTCCATTCTGGTCTAGGTAGTTGTCTTGTATTTAGTATAGCACCACACTTGAGACGTACTAAGTCTGACTATGAAACTGGCCCATTCCATTCTGGTCTAGGTAGTTGTCTTGTATTTAGTATAGCACCACACTTGAGACGTACTAAGTCTGACTATGAAACTTGTCCATTCCATTCTGGTCTAGGTAGTTGTCTTGTATTTAGTATAGCACCACACTTGAGACGTACTAAGTCTGACTATGAAACTGGCCCATTCCATTCTGGTCTAGGTAGTTGTCTTGTATTTAGTATAGCACCACACTTGAGACGTACTAAGTCTGACTATGAAACTTGTCCATTCCATTCTGGTATAGGTAGTTGTCTTGTATTTAGTATAGCACCACACTTGAGACGTACTAAGTCTGACTATGGAACTGACCCATTCCATTCTAGTCTAGGTAGTTGTCTTCTATTTAGTATAGCACCACACTTGAGATGTACTAAGTCTGACTATGGAAATGGTCCATTCCATTCTGGTCTAGGTAGTTGTCTTGTATTTAGTATAGCACCACACTTGAGACGTACTAAGTCTGACTATGAAACTTGTCCATTCCATTCTGGTATAGGTAGTTGTCTTGTATTTAGTATAGCACCACACTTGAGACGTACTAAGTCTGACTATGAAACTTGTCCATTCCATTCTGGTATAGGTAGTTGTCTTGTATTTAGTATAGCACCACACTTGAGACGTACTAAGTCTGACTATGGAACTGACCCATTCCATTCTAGTCTAGGTAGTTGTCTTCTATTTAGTATAGCACCACACTTGAGATGTACTAAGTCTGACTATGGAACTGGTCCATTCCATTCTGGTCTAGGTAGTTGTCTTGTATTTAGTATAGCACCACACTTGAGACGTACTAAGTCTGACTATGAAACTTGTCCATTCCATTCTGGTATAGGTAGTTGTCTTGTATTTAGTATAGCACCACACTTGAGACGTACTAAGTCTGACTATGAAACTGGCCCATTCCATTCTGGTCTAGGTAGTTGTCTTGTATTTAGTATAGCACCACACTTGAGACGTACTAAGTCTGACTATGAAACTTGTACATTCCATTCTGGTATAGGTAGTTGTCCTGTATTTAGTATAGCACCACACTTGAGACGTACTAAGTCTGACTATGAAACTGGCCCATTCCATTCTAGTATAGGTAGTTGTCTTGTATTTAGTATAGCACCACACTTGAGACGTACTAAGTCTGACTATGGAACTGGCCCATTCCATTCTGGTCTAGGTAGTTGTCTTGTATTTAGTATAGCACCACACTTGAGACGTACTAAGTCTGACTATGAAACTGACCCATTCCATTCTGGTCTAGGTAGTTGTCTTGTATTTAGTATAGCACCACACTTGAGACGTACTAAGTCTGACTATGAAACTGGTTCATTCCATTCTGGTCTAGGTAGTTGTCTTGTATTTAGTATAGCGCTGCAGTTGAGATGTACTAACTCTTGACTATGAAACTGCTTCTAAATCTCTTAACAAATGTATAAAGTAATAATAATTCTCGGGACAACACATAAAACATTCATAAACCCTTGTACTACACCTGGTTTCGCGCCATGAAATGGCTAATTAACTTCAACCAGCCCGAAATTCGAAATGGCAGGCAAGCTCGCCATCTGCTCAAACTTGGCCCAGTTCCAAGAGCAAAGCCCCCCCCCCCCCCCCCACTTCCCCCCCTTCTTTGTGCTTCTGGACCTTTGTCGTGGTGGCAACTTATTGATCTTGAATGTCTTTAAATGATTTTTGAAGTGGTCCGTGCATTTTTTTATACTAGAAGCTATTTTGAGTGATACTTACCTGCATTCTTTTTTTAAATTGGATGCCTCTAGGTGCTTACAGAAAATTTGTGAAAAATTTAATGCTATCAGAAGCTTTTTGGAATTTAATACAAGGCCATTTTCAGCTTAATTTTCGAGAATATCAAAGAGGAGTGAAATAAATATAGAGATGGGAAAACTTATTCCAGTCGGTAGGGGGGTAGACAAATTCTTTCAATGGGGAAAAATGCCCCTCTCCCTCCTCCTCCCCCCCACCCCCTCCTCCATACCCCGTTTTACAACAGCTTTTTGAATTAGTTTTGTATATTTTTAAACTTTTTTTGTCACTTTTACAAAACAAAATCAATGTATGAAAATGAATACGTTTCTGAACATTGAAATGTTACGCACGTGATACAATACTTAGATTTAAATTCGTCTTGATTCTCTACCCAACTCTATTCACGTGTCAAATTTAGCTTAAGTACACGTATATAATTGACTGTGTGAAACTTCCGAACACTTCTTAAGGGCCCTTTTATACAGGCGTTTAGTGACGCGCGACAAAGTGACGAGCGTTCTCTGAATACACAGAAGACATTGAGTGCTTTTAAACTCTGTCGCGCTTCATTTATGTCGTCGCGACCTGAAAAGTGTGTCTTCGTAACCTAGAGATCACCGCGTCAAAAATGACGCACGACGATCCAAGATACTCAATGGGGCATTTTGTACAGTCGTCAGCTTTTGTGTTGCCTTGTTGGTGAGACTGCAGGGTAACCAACCTCTACGCCACGTGTGTTGGAACCTCAGGGAAAGGCCAGCCAATAATTTCAGGGGGGGAGGGGAGGTTTGGTGGGCACATTCCCCATTTTCTGGAAGCTAGAAAAAATTCTAAATGATAAACAATTCTAGTAGCTATTTGAAGTGTTTTTTATTTCATGGTAAAATAACCCCCTAGCTGCCGAAGGCTTGGAAGATTTCTAAATATTAAACACTTTTTGAAGCTCTGTGAAGTGTTTTTTTATGGTAAAATAACCCCCAATATGTCGAAAGCTAGGGAAATTTCTAAATATTTAACGCCTCGAGAAGCTCTCTGAAGTGCTTTTTATGGTAACACAGTACCTTAATTTGTAATTGTATCTTAATTTTGATATTGTTTGAACCATATTCGCGGGGGACTTTAACCCCCCCCCTCAGCCCCCAAAAAAACCTGGCTACGGCCTTGCTCAAGAGTACCTCAGTACTAGTATCAGCGTACTTCTGTAGCAGGTACCGTAGTGAGTGTATTAATTATTTGTGATTGGGTATTTATTATCTACCTGCTTTATTTGTTCCTGAAATGGAAACTATAAAAGGATATTTCACGATTGGTAGAATAGATTGGCAACACTGGTCTCTGTTTTTCATTTCCTCTCAGCCTTTTCTTGACGCGCGTCACGCTTGTTGCGCGTCAAGAAACGCTTGTATAAAATGGCCATTAACCTCACTATAGAACCGATGAAAATAAAATATCTCTCAAATAATAATATACACTAATAGAATATACAAATATCTACAAAAATTAATTATTGGGAATTTGAAAAATATAATCAGCTAATTTATAAATAGCAAGTATCGACAAAATAGCCTCTAGTTTTCGAAATAGAACTGAATTTTAAATAATTTAAGAGCTAATCCTTTTCGTTTATTCAAAAACTAAAAGTTCTGTATAAATTTAGCAAGTTTGAATGATTTTTTTATTTTGATTATCTACTTTAAACGCTAAATACAAATACATTTGAAGCAATTTTTAGACCCTTGTCCTTAATGCTTATAAACTAAATCTCAAATAACTTCTAGACAAATTCATTGTTTATTAGTTTTCTTGGAGTCTATTGGTTGGGGGATTGTCTCCCGGACCCACCACATCCCCAACCCCCTAATCCACCGAGTGATACCTTCATCCTCCTTAAGTTTCATCATGACTATGAGCTTGTTTAAACAATATTTTTCTTTAAAATAAAGTTTCGAGAGTGAATTGAGTAATATTCTCCCCTTGTATCAATTGGCCCTCGTCGGAGGTGTTCTCATTTTACGTGTTGTATATTTTATTAATAACCACTTGATTGTATTAATATATTAATAAAACTATTATATTTTTGTTTAGTGGTTGTGGCAAAAAGAGATATTATAGTGCATGAAATAATAAATTTGAAATTATAATATTTTACACTTATATCTCTTTTTCTTCCTATAACTGGCCACCAAAATAAAGAAGTAAGTTATGTTTTTATAAACTAGTAAAAGAGTCATAAATAATGTAATTTTCAAAATAAAACAGTTTTATTTTACTGTGACATGTTAAACACGGTTTGTAAAATATTCAGGTATGGAAAACCCTTGATGATGCCACATCTGATTTCTTCGAGGTACCATTTTCTCTTGAACAAAATGGTACATCTGATTTAATCAAGGTACCATTTCCTCCTGAACAAAATGGTACATATGATTTCATCGAGATACCATTTCCTCCTGAACAAAATGCTACATCTAATTTCATCGAGGTACCATTTCCTCCTGAACAAAATGCTACATCTGATTTCTTCGAGGTACCATTTCCTCCTGAACAAAATGCTACATCTAATTTCATCGAGGTACCATTTCCTCCTGAACAAAATGCTACATCTGATTTCTTCGAGGTACCATTTCCTCCTGAACAAAATGCTACATCTAATTTCATCGAGGTACCATTTCCTCCTGAACAAAATGCTACATCTGATTTCTTCCAGGTACCATTTCCTCCTGAACAAAATGCTACATCTAATTTCATCGAGGTACCATTTCCTCCTGAACAAAATGCTACATCTAATTTCATCGAGGTACCATTTCCTCCTGAACAAAATGCTACATCTAATTTCATCGAGGTACCATTTCCTCCTGAACAAAATGCTACATCTGATTTATTCGAGGTACCATTTCCTCCTGAACAAAATGCTACATCTAATTTCATTGAGGTACCATTTCCTCCTGAACAAAATGCTACATCTGATTTCATGGAGGTACCATTTCCTCCTGAACAAAATGCTACATCTAATTTCATGGAGGTACCATTTCCTCCTGAACAAAATGCTACATCTAATTTCATCAAGGTACCATTTCCTCCTGAACAAAATGCTACATCTGATTTCTTCGAGGTACCATTTCCTCCTGAACAAAATGCTACATCTAATTTCATTGAGGTACCATTTCCTCCTGAACAAAATGCTACATCCAATTTCATCGAGGTACCATTTCCTCCTGAACAAAATGCTACATCTAATTTCATCCAGGTACCATTTCCTCCTGAACAAAATGGTACATCTGATTTAATCAAGGTACCATTTCCTCTTGAACAAAATGGTACATCTGATTTCATCGAGGTACCATTTCCTCCTGAACAAAATGGTACATCTGATTTAATCAAGGTACCATTTCCTCTTGAACAAAATGGTACATCTGATTTCATCGAGGTACCATTTCCTCCTGAACAAAATGGTACATCTGATTTAATCAAGGTACCATTTCCTCCTGAACAAAATGCTACATCTGATTTCTTCGAGGTACCATTTCCTCCTGAACAAAATGGTACATCTGATTTAATCAAGGTACCATTTTCTCTTGAACAAAATGGGAAAGAGATGGTCGAATCCAAGGCGACTACAGAAGAACCTTTTGTCTTCAAGAAGAAGGAATTATCTTCTATCCTGGAAGATAAAATAGAGGTAACTACAATACATCATTCAAACAATAGGCCTGCTCCGGCAAAGATTTATCTGATTACCAAACCCTTCCTTCACCTCTGACAAGACGTGTATTAATCACAACTTGTGAATGTGGGGAATGCCAGGCCTCCACCGTGGTTCGGATCCCACGTTAAACTGTAGGTCCTCCATTTCATCTCACAATCACCCTACCATTACACATTAGCGTAAGTGCGTATAATCCGAACGGGTAGTAAGACGCGGTGCTAATAATAATAATAATAATAATAATAATAATAATAATAGGCCTGCTTTAGACAAGTAATAAGGTTTCTCAGAGGGGAAAAGTGGTCTAAAGCGTCAGACAAGTGGTCTCAAAATCAAATTAGTTGAAGGGCCGTATTCATAAATCGGGTTGTGTTTCGGATTACACGCAATACGAACATGTTTGCTTAAATATATTCTAGATATTTTTTTTTACAGTACGTCTTACTACACAGAGAACACAGATTGGGGACAATAATTTAGAGATTACTGCAAACAACAAATTATTTGACAGGTTTAATGAGTTTAGATATGTAGGAACAATTTTAACTTTAGTAATAACGATATTAGATTGGAAATTAGTAAAAGAACACAGCCTGGAAGTGGATGCTATTACTCGGATCAGTAAGTTGTTAACATCTCACCAGGTGTCAAGAAATGTAAAACTCGAAATATACAAAACAATAGTTTTGATCGGTTGTTCTCTATGGGTGTGAAATGTAGTCTCTTACCTTGTATGACGAAAATATATTTAGGGTGCTTGAAAACAAGGTGCTTAGGAATATGTTTGGTCCAAAAATGGGATCAGTCATATTAAATCTTGTAACTTGCCCATTCCATTCTAGGTAGTTGTCTTGTATTTAGTATAGCGCCACACTTGAGACGTACTAAGTCTGATTATAAAACTGGCGCCTCATCTCAATGCTTTTATTAAGTCAAAATGTAGAAAAAAAACACAATAATTTGTCATGATTAAAGTGTTAGTTTATGTCTCCATACCATAATCTTTATTTCTCATTATCTTACCATCTAAATTGCGTATTCCATATTATAAGTGGATTTATTTATGACCATGTAATTTTCAAGTATAAAAACTCGTTTCTTAAAATGTTTCGAATATTTTCTTTTATTTCTGAGAATATTTAAATAATACTTTAACTGGCCAAATCATTTAAACGATTTAATAATATTCTGATTTCTTTGCAGGATGCACCAAAGTATTTGACTCAACAAACAAAAGTTCAAGCTACAGGTAAAAAGTTTTACAGCAAGAAAAATTCCCTATGGTCTAAGAAAAATAAAACAGTTTATATGAATATTTGTTTATATAATAGTAAGGGGTTCGATAATACTAAAGGACTAGGGAAACAAAATACAACCAATGATAAAATAAGGAAACCTCAAACTAAATATAGTAAATATAAGATGGTGTTACATTCTTTTAAATGTATCACGTGCGGACGCGCTTTCACAAAAGCCAATATTTTACTGGCCCACACCTCCACTAATTGTGGCGGCGATAAGATTTGCAAAGAATGTGGTATGATTTTTAGTCACAACAGTAGTTTTCTCCGCCACATGATAGTTCATCGTAATCAAAAACTATTCAGTGTAAGGTATGTAAGAAAATATTTATTAGTAGCTCAAGTCTTGCCATTCATAAACGTAAACACTATAAACCAAAAATGGTCGAATGTAAAGTGTGTGGTAAATGTTTTTCCTACAAATGGAACTCTTTGAAACAAACTTTCACTATGTAAGGGACATTAAAAGTTATGGCTACGTGGAGGCGACCCGCACCACATTTTATTAAACCAAACATAAGATTATTTATTGTACTGTACCTAAAAAAAAACATATTTATACAAAATATGTTTGTATTTTTATTTTTACTTGCATAGGGTTTTCAAATATTTTCATAAAATTATGTTTGCTAAGAATTACGAAGAATAAAGTTCTAGGTTATTGTTGTTCACTAAGTTGTTGTATATAATGTTGTTTATCTTGTACGTAATGTTGGCAACAATGACCACAGCGTCACACGTGTGAAATAAATACCTAGTTTTACAAGTGCTGACACAGTGACTGCCAATCACTGTCAATAATCACTGGTATAAATCACTGCTCTTTTACAGTCAAGGTCACTGTGATCATCGATATCGTAGAATCACTGTTTCTCCCATCCCTACAGTTCTTAGAGGTTACCATGAAGACAAAGTTCGGAAGTTCCAGATCATTTATTTCCGGTGTTAGGTGGTTACACGGTCCGCACCGAGCAATGCTCTCTAGAAGATTCCTCCGCGCCGGTGCGGTGCGGTGCGGTGCGATGCGATGCGGACCGTGTGGCCGGTCCTTAAAGGAATATATCTTAAGCTAGATCTTCTAAATTATTATTATTATTATTAGCACCGCGTCTTACTACCCATTCGGGTTATACGCACTTACGCTAATGTGTAATGGTTGGGTGATTGTGAGATGAAATGGAGGACCTACAGTTTAACGTGGAATCCGAACCACGGTGGAGGCCTGGCATTCCCCACATTCACAAGATGTCTTGTCAGAGGTGAAGGAAGGGTTTGGTAATCAGATAAATCTGTGCCGGGACCGAGGATTGAACCCTAGACCCTCAACACAGAAGTCTGACACCTTACCCCTAGACCGCCAGGTAACCGAGTCAAATGTAAATCCATATTGTATCTAGTGACTAACAATGGTGTTAACATGGTTTGGACAAGTATTAGTTTACAATTTACATGTGTTGACATGAGTAGACCTAATGTGCTTAACATGTTATTATATTCTGTATAAAAATAAATATTCTATATAGGCCTACATGTTTTAACACTGTTTATGTTTGCAATATAGACCATTATAATACCAAAAAATGTGGTGGTCTTGGGGTAATGTGCACGGCTCAGGCCCCAATTTTCCTAGATTCAAACCCAGTTGAGGTCGACGAGATTTTTCTTGGGCGATAAAAATCCGTAGAACAACTTTCTTAGGCATCGGTCTTGTGTCGATTAAGGCATGTAAAAGAATCCTGGAAGGTATGGGAAAATACCATTCCGCCAAAATTTGTAAGATATTTCTCGCTTGCTCTTAGAAATCCATAGGGTGGGTGGGCTGATACCAACCACTCAACTTTTTCAGGAGCATCGTGTGATTTGAACAGAAAATTGTTAAACTAAAAGAAAATAAATTATGGTTTAATTAAGCTCATAAATGATAACATTTTTCTTTCATTTTTCTTTATTTTATTTTTTTATTTGAGGTATATAACGTGCACTTTCTGAACCAACTGATTATACCAGTAAACGAGAATTTCTATGAGCGAGAGGCAAAGAGTCTACGAATCTATCTTCCAGGGTTCATTTTACTCGCCACAATCGACACGGGATTGACAGCTTTACTTCCCCTCCGAAGGAAATTGTGCTACAGCTCTAGCAAATGTGTTTTTATTTTTCCTCGTCCTTTCTTCTCGAGGGAACTGATTGGTTATAGGCCTACTGTAATTCTATGTTATAGAGAAATTTTCACACTAAGGGGCTTTTAGAAACTGCACACATATTTGAAGACGGCCAAAAAATATATATATGTATTTATTATTATTATTATTATTATTATTATTATTATTATTATTATTATTATTATTATTATTATTATTAGCACCACGTCTTACTACCCGTTCGGGTTATATGCACTTATGCCGGGATCACGATCAACTTAACGTTAACTTAACGTAACTTAACGTAAAGGACCTCCTCATGTGTTTAAATGGAAGCGATCACGATGCACTTAACTTAACGTTGACTTGCAGTTAACTTAACGTAAGAGATGTCTTGGGAGGTCTTTTACTTTACTTTACGGTACTTGAAGGGTATCACGTGATCTAGCCAGCCAATCATTATGCGAGTTACGTCAATAGTACTATTTAGTAATTCATTTGTTGGTTTTATGACCAATGTTTACTCTTTAGCGTAAGTTCTAGTGATCAGACATTGAAACAAAATAATTAAACTAAAATAGGGAACTAAATTTATCAAAAAAGTGTATTAATATATATTTATTATACTGTTTGAAAACTGTAAACATTCACAGATCATCACTTTACAAATAGTACAAAACCACAGATCATACTCGAGAAAGCATATGTTTGGCTCAAGTTGTTACGTTAATTTAAGTGAATCGTGATCAAACATAAGTTAAGTTCACTTTAAGTGAACGTTACGTTAATTTACGTTAAGTTAACGTTAAGTTGATCGTGATACCGGTATTACGCCAATGTGTAATGGTAGGGTGATTGTGAGATGTAATGAAGGACCTACAGTTTAACGTGGAATCCGAACCACGGTGGAGGCCTGGCATTCCCCACATTCACAAGATGTCTTGTCAGAGGTGAAGGAAGGGTTTGGTAATCAGATAAATCTGTGTCGGGACCAAGGATTGAACCCCGGCCCCCAGCACAGAAGTCCGACACCTTACTCCTAGACCACCAGGTCACCAAGATGAATATACTACATTTTACTATTTTATTAGTGTTAGTGCGGGCGAGTGAGATGAGATCTCTGAGAAGCAGGATCGGTGTAACAAAACTTGACAGGATGAGAAATGAGAAAGTAGGAGGAATAGTAGTAGAAGAGACAATTCCCGACAAGAGAGAGAAGACACGACTAAGGTGGTATGACCATGTGAGGAGAATGGGGGGGGGGAAAGGAGGTCCAGGAGGAGGATGGATAGGGAGGTGGGAGGCTGAGAGGAAGAACAAGGGACAGATGGCTGGAGGGAGTAAGAAGGAGAGGACTGGGCCAAGGTGAAGAAAGAGAAGTGGAAGAAAGAAAGAAGGCGCTGGAGAGACTTATGTTCCAAACTGACCCAGTTAGTGGCTGGAAGCTGTTCATGATGATGATGATGATGATAGTGATGATTAGTGTTATTTTATATATATTGGTAATATTTATCAAATATGATAGCTGTAGATCACATGACTTGACGTATGGATAGGTGAAAGTAGATCTACTAATTTTCCTAGATGTCAGATAAGATGAACCTTTCCATGAAAACTGGACTGTAAGTAATTCTTTTTGATCCAAGGTCATGTGTGTGTGTGTGTGTGTGTAAGTGTGTGTTGCCTCTCAAAGGTTAGACTATAAATCCCCTGTTTCTCGGAAACTGGGTCAAGGTTAGATTCTGCCCTTACCCCCCCTATTTTAACTCCCCCACTGCCCACCCCACCCCCCCAGCTCGTAAATAAGAAAAGATTCGAATGGAATCACCTTAAAAAAGTTGTCACTGCAGCTCAGACACATTTCAATATTACATAGGAAGAACCTTCCTTATATGACATCTAGAGAAGTTAGTAGATCCTTTCACGTATTCATACGTCAAGTCATAGGCTCCGCAGCTGACACTTATTATAATATTATAATAGTCGGTGGCCGCTTGGTCTCAGGCGCTATTTTAGACTAAGACTGCTGAAGACATGGAGATCGGGATTTAAACCCCGGTTTGGTGTACTGAGGTTGTTTTTTTTTTGTCCTAAATTGTTTTCTACTCTTCTGCCGCGCAAATTCGGGTACACTTCCTATACATTCAAACTTCCTTATTCTTAACTCATTAGTGTAATTAGTTCAATATTAGTTCGTATGAACGGTTAATGAGACGCGTGACAAAAAAAAAAATCAACCTGATATGGATTATTATTATTATTATTATTATTATTATTATTATTAGCACCACGTCCTACTACCCGTTCGGGTTATACGCACTTATGCTAATGTGTAATGGTAGGGTGATTGTGAGATGAAATGGAGGACCTACAGTTTAACGTGGAATCCGAACCACGGTGGAGGCCTGGCATTCCTCACATTTACAAGATGTCTTGTCAGAGGTGAAGGAAGGGTTTGGTAATCAGATAAATCTGTGCCGGTACCGAGGATTGAACCCCGGACCCCCGACACAGAAGACACCTTGGTATGAATTGTCGTCAGCTGATTAACAAAAATAAAATAAAGTAATCTTGATATGAACTGTTGTGAATGAGGTTGTAATGAGATATCTAAGAAATAAACTCATATGGACGGAGTCAGTGATGAAGGAGTGCTGTTTGAAAAGAGAATCCAACAGATGACTGTAAAAGAAGTGTCTTACTGTGGTTTGGGAAGGTTGAGAGGATGAGAGTGGATCCAGTGACGAAACAAATATATGAAGGTAGAGTGCGTGGATTAAAAAATAGGGATAGGTCATGTAAGACGTGGCTAAATATTATAAACGAATGTTTGGAAAAAGAAAAACATTAAAAGTTTTAAGAATAAAATACCATAACTTATTGAGTTAGTCGGTTAGAAATAGTAAATGTACACCAACAATATTGCGCTTGGATCATTTATGATTAAACATTAATGGAGATAAATATTTAATAGACGTTCATAATACTGAACATTGTTGAAATATTAAATGATATTTGGATAAAAACTGCAGTGAAAAGGCCGTTTTTTGACCATTTTAGAATGGCTTCACAGATAAACATTGTGCACAATTATTCAATCTGTCATAATAGAGATATACTGTAGTTATTAACAAGAAATTTTGTCGCTTTGTCCTCCATCGTCACCGCGGAAAATATCGAGTAATCATTCAAACACGAATGTACTGCATTTATTTCTTGTCTTATCTTTTCCCTTTTACTCCCAAACCTCGCGCGAGCCGGGAGCCGAGTTTGGCCTGCTATGATGAACCCTATTCTATTAATTAAGGTGTTTTTTTTGATATTTTTTTAGCTATATGAACAGTTTTTTGCCTATCCCGTAGGGGAACAGCGTAATTATGTATGTATGTATGTATGTATGTATGTATGAAGTGTTGTCAGCTGACCGGTTTCTAGCGCGCAAGTAGGCTGTTCCGTACTGGCGCAGAGAACAAGCACGCGTACTGGCTAACTCGTTTCACTTGCTCGCGGTTGGTTCCTTTGAAACCCAACACTGACAGGAAGAAATAAAACCATCCTCCCGCTGATTCCACTCCCTCCCCTCCCCTTTATAAAACAAGCCATTCACCGTCCGAGATGACTGGGTCACGTGACCTACAAGAGATAATAGAGTCTGAGAGGGGGGTAGGATGAGCATCAAACAGCTGACTTTAAACGCCAATAAAACGACAGTAACTCGCGTTGCGTTTAAAATGATCGTTACAGAAGTTTCAGAGAGAGTGTCTTCATCGGCAAATAAAGATTAACATTTTACAATTGTATTAGTGCATTTGACAGGTAGGCTTATTGATAATCCAATTTTGGTTGAAAAAAATATTCTGAAAATTTTACAAAAAATGAAATTTATTTGTAGCTGAATTCATTGAAAATAAACATTATATTTTTTATAAGTTTTTTAGGAAATAACAAATTTAAAAAAATATTGTTGAAGAGGGAATGGCAGGAAATGTAAATTTTATAATTTTTATCTGTTAACTGGGATATTGATGATTCAAAGCTGTTAATAGTAAATTGCAGCCAAATCACAAATACACAATAATTTAATTTTTTCATAAAAATTAATAAAAAAGTAAAGCATGTAGAGTGATAAGGGGGCCCAATCCCCCCTTATCACCCATTTATGGGTGTCCATGTCGACTTCGCTGGTCGAATGACGTCACTCTGGTAATATACTGGATTATCTTGTGAATGTGGGGAATGCCAGGCCGCCACCGTGGTTCGGATCCCACGTTAAACTGTAGGTCCCCCATTTCATCTCACAATCACCCTACCATTACCATTAGCGTAAGTGCGTATAACCCGAACGGGTAGTAAGACGCGGTGCTAATAATAATAATAATAATAATAATAATAATAATAATATACTGGATTGCCGATGACGGAGAAATCGGGATTCGAATTCCGGTTGGATGTATTGAGGCGATTTTTTCCTATATGGTTTCTCACTCTCTCTCCACGCGCAAATGCAGGTACACTTCTCTAAACCTTTCTCATCCTAACACATTACTGTAATTAGTCTATATAAGCGCGTAAACCAAACGGGTAGTAAGACGCGATGCTGAATAATTTTTTTTTTTTAGAATCGCGTCTTACTACCCATTCGGGTTACGCGCTTATGTAGACTAATTAAACTAATGTGTTAGGAATTAAGAAGGTTGAATTTAAATAAAGTGTACTCGTATTTAAGTGGAGAGAGAGAGAGAGAGAGAAAGAGAGAGTGGGAAACAGTTTTTAAAAAAAACTTCGGCACAACTTGTCGGTATTTGAACTCCGATCTACCTGTCATCAGCACTCAGCTCTAATAAGATTGTGACACCTCAAACCATGCGGCCACCTATGCTGGATGGGAGAAAGCCATTTAAAATCGCAGCTTTCAGTTTAATTTAATTGGCAATCCGAAATTACCACTTAACCCTGTTTAAACCAAGACTTGTTAACAAATCGCACATCAAACAACATACGTCATTAGTTTATAGGTTCGGAGAAAATGTCGTTACAGAAACCATTTCAACTAGAAGCGAGCTTACGTAAAACAAATCATTTTAACTGTACTATAAACGTTCAAACATGAAACGAAAGTGTCCAAAGGAATATTAACAACCGTAACCACAGCCAGGATTAGGATTAGCCATGCTCTACCTGTGTGCTCAATATAACTTACACGAATTTTATAACATACATAAAGAACGCCCTTCAAATCACCTTTCTTTTGAGGCACTTTTTAATGCGGTAAAGATTGGGCTCACTGAATTTGTGTTCTGACACATTAACTCAGTCGGTAGATGGCTCTTTAACAGTGGCGTGGCGTGAAGTATTGCCAGGGTAGTAGCGTTAGTTTAAACTGTACGTGTGAATTGTTCACACCCCTCAGTAGAACACTCGTTAGTCAGATATTTAGGGGAATAAATTCCCGTGTAAAGCATGCAAAGCAAAGCAATGATTGGTCAAATAGGGCCCAAATGGGTGAGAACATGTTTTAACAAGGTCTGCTTCCCTTGCAACATTCCTAGACACGTCACTGCGTCTATACTGAGTTTAGGGTCTTAGGGTTCGATTCCCGGCATAGCCAAGAACTTTTATCATTGGTGAAATGTGATATTCCCCTTTCACAGTGATGAATTAATGGCTGGGGACTGGATGTTGTGTCTGTTCTAGATTTAAGTTAGATTATAAGTCACGTGTTGATATAATTAATCAGCCATTTCAGAAAGTGCACCTAAATACCGCAAATAAAAGAAAAAAACTAAAGTTGTGTTTTCTAAATGTTGTGTATAAAAATGGTTTGTCAGTTCTTACTTGATTTTAGATGATTTTATTTTTCTTTCTTTGATGAATTTAATGTTTCCCAACAGTACAAATTACACCAATGATTTTAGAGATTAGGAAGGTTATATTCAGAGGAAGTGTACCAGCACTTGCGTGGAGAAGAGTGGAAAACATATTTGGAGAAAACATCCTAAATACATCCGACCGAGATTCGAACCTGGATCTGCCGGTCATCTCCAGTCTAGTCTACTGTGAGAGCACGTTAGACCACGTAGCCACCGAATCGGGTAGTTTTAGGTTAATTTTGTTGGTTTTAATCCAAGGGGGCAGGTGTCTAAGTTTATTGGTATTTATAATGTTGTACAGACACGTGTGGAATACCAGGCCTCTACCGTGGTTCGGATTCCACGTTAAACTGTAGGTCCTTCATTTCATCTCACACAACCACTTTACCATTACACATTAGCTTAAGTGTGTACAACCCGATAGGGTAGTAAGACGCGGTGCTAATAATAATAATAATAATAATACAGACACGTGAGAAGATATTTTGTGCTCATAAATAAGCCCGATTCCATTAAACTTTGGTTTTTGTTAGACCAACAATAAGTTTCTTTGGGGAGGAAGACTTAAATTGTTAGCATTAATCCCTTTGGATTAAGAAATATATATATTCGTATACACATAAAGTAGCATGGCTTCTTTGGTGCTGACTGACAGCTCACAGCTGACTTCTGACGGCTTTTAAAAGTTACCAGACCAAATTATGTATCCCTACGCCGAACCATATGATCTGCAAAAACATGTGTTTAGCAGCTGTCACTTCTGACAGTCAACATTTAGGTGTATGTATATATATATATATATAAATGTTGACTGTCAGAAGTCAGCTGTGAGCTGTCAGTCAGCACCAAAGAAGCCATGGGGCTACTGTAGTTGCCATTCATTTTGAAAAATCCAGTGGCGTAGCATGATATTTATTTATGGTGGGGCCAGGTGAAATTCTTACCGGTACTGATTTTTTCTCACCGTGTGTTAACATATTAAATTAAATTCATTTAAGTTTTCCTAATTTTTAATAATCACTAGAATTACAAAATCACTAAACAAATCTACAAACAGAAAGAATAAAAGAATACAGGTTTTGAATCACATTTACCAAGTGATGAAATTACTTGTACAAAAGTTGGGCGCGTCTGTCCATTATTTTAATCATTCTATAAATCTTCCTAATATATGCCTATTTTTTATACCTGTTCATTGTGTTTTAGGACTGAAATTTTGACCGTGAAATCTATCTGTGATGCAAGATTTACTGTTCCAAATATTTTAATCTTACATGCATTTTCCAAATGATTTGCACATTCTTCATGTTTTTTAATTGTCCACAGCCCCTCGCCACCAAATAATAAACAATAAAGACAAAATAAGTTTTGTCTTTCTTCACTCACGGTTAACCAACATTTTTACCAAACCAATAGTTAGAAAAGTTCTTTTTTTTCTTTCCATCCACTCGAATAAATGTAGTCTAAATTCATTAGGTTGATGTGTTCAAAAATGTTTAATTTCAAGTTTTTCTTGCCGTTTTTATTAAGAAAACGAAGTTTTTAGTAAATAAATCAGTTTTATTCATTTTAATTCATATTTTTCACGCGTCATCTTACTTCTTGGGTCTTAACACTTACTACACAACACACAAGGCCATATCCAGCCAATAATTTCAGGGGGGGGGGGTTTGGTGGGCATATCCCCCAATTGCTGGAAGCTAGAAAAAATCTAAATGATAAACAGTTCTAGACGCTTTCTGAAGTTTTTTTTTTTTCATGGTAAAATAACCCCCTAACTGCCGAAGGCTAGGAAAAATTATAAATATTTAACAGTTCTAGAAGCTCTCTGAAGTGCTTTTTATGGTAACACAGCCCCATAATTTGTATTCGTATCTTAATTTTGATATTGTTTGAACCATAAATAAATCCATATATATTTTGTTCATAAAATTTTGCGGGGGGTCTGAACCCGCCCCCCGGCTACGGCCTTGAAAACACAGACACATAGAAGAAAAAACAAAATCTATATAGGGCCTATCTCCTTTATCGGTCCGCTTAGACTTTCCCCATCCGCTAGTGTAAAGCTGGCAGCAGAATGGTAGGGGGATTGCCCTTTAGATATATCTCACACTGGATGTGGCATCTGATAGGGCCTATTAGAGCTGGCCCTGCTCAGCTTCTATATTCGGTCACTAGAGCGCTGTCACAGTCCTCGCGTGACGTTTGGTGCAAGAAATGAATAATCTTGACTTAGATACTGTATAACGAATCCAATAATTCACTGCATGTAGAGAATGGTGCTCCACTTCATATTGATGTTTTTTCAAAAATATTTTATAGAATAGAAAGAAAGAAAATAATATTTTTTTGTGTTAAAATAAGTTTGAAAAATGTTGGTGGGGCCTGCCCCTGGAAAAATCGAATTACTAATAGCCTACAGTTAGGCCTATTAAATAAAAATAAGTCTATCACATATGTTCATTATGAGGGCTGCTTGCAAACTGAATTTCCACTATTTTATAATTTGACTTATTCGAACTGAATATGTATAATGAATGTAGGAAGTATATTCCGTCCACGGTAGGTTTTTACCTGGATGACAGTTCGAAAATCACATGTTTAGGTTTTGGGTTGCCAACACTTGTAAAAGATCAAAGTTTTGTTATAAATGTAAAGATCTTTAATTACCTGTTATATATTACATTTAAAATAACGTAAACTTAAGTTTTCTCATACTATTTAATTTTTTTTAATAATTTATTTCCATCCAACTCGAAACAATATATTAAACATAATTAAAAGTACTTATTTTTCGTTTTGGAACGTTACTGATTTTGTGTAATATAGTGCACACATCAATATCTTTTAATACAGGCATCGTATTTACTTGGAAAAGAGAAAATTGTTATCATTTTTTTTTACATACAATAAATGATTTTATGATTATTTTATCGTATTTTGAAATATTTAACTGAATAAAATATTTGCATCAACTGCGTGTCTGCATCATTATAAAAAAACTTGTTTACCGTTATGTTAAATCATATGGTTTAGATTCGTCAGTGGCCATTTTGAAGCTATGTTCTTTAGAAGTTTTTTTTAAAGTGGAATAAAACTATAAATAAACTTTGTGTCCATCCTCAAATAAATATATAAATAATACTGTCCTAAATTACTGTGGTTAACTATCATATTAATATATTTCCATCTGTTTTGATTACAATGATCCAAAGTGATAGATGTCAGCTATATTAGGGATTACTTCTAGTAACATTTCGAGCTGTCAACCAGGTAAACTTAGCTCGTGAATTAATTTTAGTTACAGAAGCTACTAGAACTTCGTTTAGCCTATGTGAAGATGAAAATCAACGATAGTTTAGGATACAGCCGTATCTGTTTACATTGTTCAACTAAATTAAGTATGTATTTAAATAATTTGAAAAATGACACTTTAACAGAAGAAACGAACCGGAGACTTTTGGTTTAGCCCGCCAACGCTCTACCACCATCTAGGATTCATCCCATGCTCAAGATCATTATTCTTTCATAGTTTAAGGTAGTAGAGTCTGTGATGGACGTGTGGATTCATAGACTACTTGGACCTGTAAATAAATTTTATATCGAGTAGTTGAATAATTCACACGTCCATCACAGACTATGCCTTAAACTATGAAAGAATAATGATCTTGAGCATGGGAATATCCCTGGATAGTTCAATGGTAGAGCATTGGTACACCAATCCAACTGTTCCAAGTGTCATTTTTCAAATATATTTAATTTAAGAACCACTATGGTATGTTCATACGTCCAGTTATGTTATCTACAGCTGTAAATTTCTATCATACAGTATCATTACCAATGAAATAACACTAATAATTTATTAAAATGTTAATATAAAAATAATATTGTTCTTCGGTTGTCACCTTTCGACAGATGATTTCACTTTTGACATCTGACTTATTTTTCTTATCTAAATATATGACATATAGGTGTGTCGATTCAACTACGAGATAAGACACAAACGAGATTCGATCACAATTATCCATGAAATGGTTCTTCAACATTTCATGGTTCAAAACACGTGTACGTTCTAGACAACACAAAATAAAATCGATTTTTATTTTTATTTTTTTTTGCCTTGAAACAGAAATGTCGTATTAAGTCATAAATATTTTTATGGTTTTTCTGGAAAGGAACAATGGACAGTAAAGGAATTGTGAGATTAGGACTCTACCACTATTGACGCGTAAGCGTGAACAAACTAGCGCTAGTGTTGGTGAGATGAATATCTCTTATTTGGAGTTGATATTGACCTAAGCTTTCATATAAATTCAATAAATAAACCTTTGTTCACACTATTTTATTGCCTGTCATCATTTGTTTGTCGTTCCCTTTAAATATATTTTTCTTTTGAAAGAGTTCAGATATGCAGAAACATGCTATCGGTGTCATATCCTAAACATATTAATAGATGGTAGAGAGCTTTGCGTATGGTCTTGCCTTGTTGCAGCAACTGCGCGAGTCATTCTAGTCTTGTTGCTTGTAAAGAGTGCTTCGACAATGATAAACTTAAGTTTGACTGCAGCGATTGGTATCTTCTTCTTTGAAGTGCTACTTCTGGTAAGCAAGCATTCAGACAATATATTAACATATTAGCATATTAGCATATTAGCATATTAACAATGGACATGACTCTATTTCATACGTTATATTACTGTTAGTTATTACGTAGTGTGTACACACATATATATATATACATGCATACATACATGTAAAACACTTATTTCACAATTAACTATTGAATTCCCTTTCAAACCTTATCCAGCACCCATTTATTACTGAATCTGTCCATACGGGTTTTTTCACATACATTTCTTGGATAAATATCTTATTCCAATCGCATCCATCTTGTTCTTTTGTTTCTCCTGACACGCCCAAGCTTCACATCCACAAAGCAATGTTGGCGTCAACGCATTTTATATACCGCCATCTTGGCCTCTTTTGATACGTCCTCATTCTTCGCAATAGTCCACATACATCCAACTATTCTCTGAGATACATTCACCAGTATGTCTATTTCACCATTTATCAGTCCTTTATTACAGAACATTATGTCCAGATACACAAAATTATTCACTTGTTCTAACAGTTTTTCATTTATACTAAGCTGACAATTATTTCCTGATCCGTCCTTATAAAAAAATATCACCTTGGTTTTTGAGACCTCTTTATACGAAGATACATCATGCCTGTTATCACTTTCAAATGATTTAGTAACTTACATTCTGTAAGCCACTTTCATTCTCGGCCATTAATATGGCATCATCTGCATTCACTCTAACATCCATATTGACCATTTGTACACCAACCATGTCCTCACAAGCATCCCTCATACACTTTATCCATTAATACTTTAAATAACTTGGAGATATAACACTACCTTGTCTAACACTCTGGTCAATGTCTACTCAAAAACATCGAATAAATCACACTTTTTTCTTTTTTAAATTTATTTCACCACAAGTTTAAGCTATTATATTTATTACTTTTGAATTATTTTGAGTAGATTATTTGATATTTTATAAATATGATGTTCTTTCTGACTCAATATAAAAAGTAAGCACTACACGAGAGCATTTCATAATATTTTCTTTGTTGCACAAGCAACCTTCAGCCCGTTTATCGAATATTTACTTATTATTATTATTATTATTATTATTATTATTATTATTATTATTATTATTATTATTAGCACCGCGTCTTACTACCCGTTCGGGTTATACGCACTTACGCTAATGTGTAATGGTAGGATGATTGTGAGATGAAATGAAGGACCTACAGTTTAACGTGTGATCCGAACCACGGTGGAGACCTGGCATTCCACACATTCACAAGATGTCTTGTCAGAGGTGAAGGAAGGGTTAGTCAATCAGATAAATCTGTGCCGGGACCACAATATTTACTAATACAGCCTATAAAACTTTAAGAAATACGTTTAAATAATGTGAATAGGTAAGGACATTTTTTGGAAGGTCACAAACCTATTTTTAAGACTACAAGTTCAATGTTGATTCAGAGTTCAAGGTCACGAACACATTTTTAAGACTACAAGTTCAATGTTGATTCAGAGTTCAAGGTCACAAACATATTTTTAAGACTACAAGTTCAACGTTGATTCAGAATTCAAGGTCACGAACACATTTTTAAGACTACAAGTTCAATGTTGATTCAGAATTCAAGGTCACGAACACATTTTTAAGACTACAAGTTCAATGTTGATTCAGAGTTCAAGGTCACGAACATATTTTTAAGACTACAAGTTCAATGTTGATACAGAGTTCAAGGTCACGAACAAATTTTTAAGACTACAAGTTCAATGTTGATTCAGAATTCAAGGTCACGAACACATTTTTAAGACTACAAGTTCAATGTTGATTCAGAATTCAAGGTCACGAACACATTTTTAAGACTACAAGTTCAATGTTGATTCAGAATTCAAGGTCACGAACACATTTTTAAGGCTATAAGTTAACTGTTGATTCAGAATTCAAGGTCACGAACATATTTTAAGACTACAAGTTAACGGTTGATTCAGAATTCATGGTCACGAACATATTTTTAAGGCTACAAGTTAACTTTTGATTCAGAATTCAAGGTCACGAACATATTTTTAAGACTACAAGTTAACTGTTGATTCAGAATTCACGGTAATTTTGCAACACAGATAATGTTAATAATTATTTAAAATTCTTCATCCAAGATAAATATGATTGTGAAGGTTGATGTAAGGTTGATGTAAGGTTGATGTAAGGTTGATGTAATGTTGATGTAAGGTTGATGTGAGGGTGTTGAAAGGGGAAGGCTGGCTACAAACACAGAGAATAAAAGTGATTTTAAACTAAAAAATAAATATGACTCTTAAAACCTCATTGTAAGTTATGACTTTTCTTATTTTCTTTCAGATGATTGTCATTGTGACAATGTGTGATCATTACTATAATCGACGTAATGAGGACGACAATGCAATCCGAGGTATGTTAATAACTTATTTCAGTAAATAATCTTCAGAATAATTATTTTTATGTTCTTTAGGCTATAAATATTTATTTAACAGTCCAACCATGCTAAAATCTTAAATTAAGTTAGAGTTTAAGGTGTTATTCTAAGGAGGGCAGAAGCTCCAATAGTAATGTAGCACCACGTGATCTCTTAACTCACTTTTATTTATTTTACTACATATACTTCCGACTCCTTAGTCTGTCTAATTATTTAAAAGTTTCTTTTATCACCGTATTAAGAGCGTTCATTATAGCAGTCCCAACTCAGCTACCGACTCGCGCGAGGTATTATGGGAGTAAAAGGGAAAAGAAAACATCTGATATATGCCAGAAACGTGGGCAGTGCAATCGTGTTTGAATGATTACTTGAAATTTTCTTCGGTGACGATGGGGGACAAAGCGACAAAGTTTCTTGTTAATAACTACATTATATCTCTATTATGACATAATGAAGATTTGTGGACAATGTTTATCTGTGAAGACATTCTAAAATTGTCAAAAAACGGTCTTTTCATTGCAGTTTTTATCAAAATATAATTTAATATTTCAACAATGTTCTGTGTTAAGAACTTCTATTAACTCTTTATCCCCATTAATGTCTAATCAGAAATGATCCACGTGCAAGAGTGTTGGTGTAAATTTATGATCTATAGCCGGCTGTATCACAGAGTTTATTGACTTTTGAACGCTCTTAATAACAAACAAATTTGTAATAATTAATAACACAACGCAATCAAATTTCATTATAGATAATATTCAACTTCATTTACCTTTAACTTTCAGTAAAGTAATCCAAACTATCGTGATTAGTGGTGGTGATAACAAAAGTGGACAAAATAATAGCGACGTAGTCATTACGGTAAATGGAGTGTTACAATGTGGCGTGTTTTTTTTGTTCTCAGTTCTACCAGAAGTGGTTATGCATCCAGACCAAAGACCTGTCCCGATGTCTTCAGTCTTCTACGTCGGATCGCGATCTAGAGTAGAGATCGTTTGAATACCACCTGGGAGACTATAAGATGGCTTCAGATGAAAGCCTGTAAGAAAAAATAAAGAAAAATCACTCTGTGATTCGTTGTGTGTTGAAATTCCTTTAACATTCCTCCTTCCATTTTTTTCACTTACTGAATGTCTACATGGTGTTACATGGGGAGCTTTAATATCTACATGGTGTTACTTGGGGAGCTCTAATATCTACATGGTGTTACATGGGGACCTCTAATATCTACATGGTGTTACATTGGGAGCTCTAATGTCTACATGGTGTTACTTGAGGTAGCTCTAATGTCTACATGGTGTTACTTGAGGTAGCTCTAATGTCTACATGGTGTTACATGGGGACCTCTAATGTCTACATGGTGTTACATGGGGAGCTCTAATATCTACATGGTGTTACATGGGGACCTCTAATATCTACATGGTGTTACATTGGGAGCTCTAATGTCTACATGGTGTTACTTGAGGTAGCTCTAATGTCTACATGGTGTTACTTGAGGTAGCTCTAATGTCTACATGGTGTTACATGGGGAGCTCTAATATCTACATGGTGTTACATGGGGACCTCTAATATCTACATGGTGTTACATTGGGAGCTCTAATGTCTACATGGTGTTACTTGAGGTAGCTCTAATGTCTACATGGTGTTACTTGAGGTAGCTCTAATGTCTACATGGTGTTACATGGGGAGCTCTAATATCTACATGGTGTTACATGGGGACCTCTAATATCTACATGGTGTTACATTGGGAGCTCTAATGTCTACATGGTGTTACATTGGGTGCTCTAATGCCTACATGGTGTTACATGGGGAGCTCTAATATCTACATGGTGTTACATTGGGAGCTTTAATATCTACATGGTGTTACATGGGGACCTCTAATATCTACATGGTGTTACATTGGGAGCTCTAATGTCTACATGGTGTTACATTGGGTGCTCTAATATCTACATGGTGTTACATGGGGACCTCTAATGTCTACATGGTGTTACATGGGGAGCTCTAATATCTACATGGTGTTACATGGGGAGCTCTAATATCTACATGGTGTTACTTGGGGAGCTCTAATGTCTACATGGTATTACATGGGGAGCTCTAATATCTACATGGTGTTACATGGGGAGCTCTAATATCTACATGGTGTTACATGGGGACCTCTAATACCTACATGGTGTTACATGGGGAGCTCTAATATCTACATGGTGTTACATGGGGAGCTCTAATATCTACATTGTGTTACATGGGGAGCTTTAATATCTACATGGTGTTACATGGGGAGCTCTAATGTCTACATGGTGTTACATGGGGACCTCTAATACCTACATGGTGTTACATGGGGAGCTCTAATGTCTACATGGTGTTACATTGGGAGCTCTAATATCTACATGGTGTTACTTGGGGGAAGGGAGGGTCAAAAAAAGTAACAAAAAAGCGTCACGTGATCTTTACGAGAGCCCGTGCTGCAGAGGTATTTAACTTGCACTTTCTGAACCGATTGATTATGTCAGCACATGAAGAATTTCTATGAGCGAGAGCGAAAGAGCCTACCAATGTTGCCTGGAAAGGGTTCTCTTACATACCACATACCGGTTGAGTTTGAACCCACATACATCGTTTCCTGAGGCGAGCACTTTACTTCAAGACCACCCAGATTGAGTCAAATAATAAAGGTACTAATTTTATTCACAATTTATCTTCTAGAATTTTTACAGAAATTTGAATTATGTCTTGTCGATGTTTATTAGATGTAGACTACACTACAGCAGAGTACAGGTTGTCTGAAAGCTAAATTTACAATGGATTCTTTAGCGAATCACTAATGGTGCTCATATTGAATTATTTGTAACTTCCTTCTTTAAGTAAAAAACAAATTTGGGTTTTTTGTCACTATATTTCCCCAATTGGTAGTTCTACGAGTGTTAGTTAGCTCGTAAATATTTCATTTAGATTCAGAGTTGTAAAGAAAATGTTCAGACAGTAAAAAGAATAATTTTTAAATTATCTGCATGAAAAGCAAATTATCAATGATTATTTTAATTTTTTTTTTAAAAAAAGGGCGTCCACTAATTGTTGTCTTGTAATGATTGTCTTTAAGTTTATAAAACAAGATTTGAACTACGAATGTTGTTAGTGAGCTGATGGTGTCAAAATGAAAGTTTGACCCAGAACAAAATTATGCTTGGGGCAGCCATGCCCGCCATTTAAAATACAAGTTACAAAGCACTTTTGAAATTTTATTGAAATTGGTCTACTGTTTGTCTTTACAAACTAAACTATTTACTAAATAACCATAAGATCAGCTCAGATCAGCTTTCTTGAAGTTTTATTTTGATGTACCTGCTTATTGGCTTATTCTTAGTTGTTTTAACCTAGGGGTACAGGATAAGGAGGATTAAGTACAAGTAAATGTACCAGTATTTGCCTGGAGAAAGATTGGAAATTCTCATGACCTAGTAGGTCTACACCCTGTTTAGATATTAGCTATTACCTACTGAGCAATAGGTCAAGCATACCACAGTCCAATTTTGATAGGAAGAGACTTATTTGAAACATAGAAAAGTTATTAGATATACTTTCACGTAGTCATACGTCAAGTCATGTGATCTGCAGCTTTTAGTTTTGATAGATATTATCAATACAAAAATAACACTAACAAATTAGTAAAATGTTATCAATGTTGGCCGCAAATTAAAAAAAAAAAATCTTTCTAAAAGGCTCTTTCTATGAAAATTGGATTGTAGCCTAACACTGAGGTATAGGGTACAAGAAAAAAAAGAATAAATGCAAAGACTCTTTGCTGTCTGCAAGTCTGGAGGAAACAACAAGATGGCCGCTCTGGGAGAAGTTGGTGACGTCATGGAAATAAGTAAGGAGGGGCGGAGCCACAGCTGTTCGGTAAAATGAGGGGAAGTTGAGGGGAAAGGTTCAGGTTGGAAGGAATTTGAAAAGTTTGATTTTATTATAATAAATCAAAAAAGATAATCGATTGTAACGAATTTGAACCAAAGCTTTTATGCCTAGTCCTTTAAATATTGTTCTTATAAATATTGTTTTAGTTAAGATTCATAAATTGGCTACTTTAACAGGTTCAGCCATTTCATGAGGGGGGGGGGGGGGTATGGGGGGCTGAAGACTCCTCAATATTAATTTAACACCCCCTCCGCCCCCCTTCCCGGGCCAAAATTATGTCTGTAGAGGTCCCAAAATAAAACAAATATTTTTATTTTCAACGTTTCAAGATGATAATTTTTTTCTTTACTATGATAAGTTCAATGTTAAATATATTTGTTAAATAAGAAAATTTTGTCATCACAATAAATTAGGTTTATAAATTCTCTAGGTTCGCTGTGATGTAAGTTATTTTTAAGCATCACGTCTTACTACCCGTTCAGGTTAAATACGCACGCATAGTCTAATAACTATGCTAATGTTTATGGGATGAAAAAAAAGATTAAATTTAGAGGATGTGTACCCTCATTTGAGTGGAAGGAGAGTGTAAAACCCTTTAGGAAAAGTCCCCTTAATTACACCCGACCGGGCCTCGAGCCCCTATCTCCTCACTACCACAGTATAGTCTATTATCTTTTCAATATTAATTCAATAAAACAACATTAATTTTTTTTCTTAATCAAGAGTAGCTCCATAGCCTTACCGACCGAACGGTCACTGTCTGTTGGCGAAGATAGTACCAACTTATGTGAATAGAGGGTGTCATGTGATCAGCACATTGAATCATACAGCTATTAATATCAATTTTCACCCGCCTCGGTGGCGTAGTTGGCTAACGCGCTAGTCGTGTTGAGCTCGACTGCTGAGGACGGGGAGATCGAGGTTCGAATCTCGGTCGGGTGAACTGGGGGTGGTTTTTCCTAAATGGTTTTCCACTTTCCCTCCACGCAAATGCGGGTTCACTTCCTCTGATTCAACCTTCCCAATTCCTAAATCCATTAACGTAATTAGTAAAAGCGTAGACCCGAACGGGTAGTAAGACGCGAAAATGAAAAAAAAAAAATCAGTTTTCTAAACCGAAGCCGCTACATTTTCATTCAAATAGCTCCTGATTTGTCGTAGTTCCAGAACCACTGTTTCACAGAAAAACTTGAAAGCTCAGGGGGTCAAACCCCAGACATCTGGATCTGTAGCCAAGAACGCTGAGGCGGCATATTCTGATAATAGACGACAACAAGGTTATGTTCAATACGTTATTTGCGACTTGTAGAGTGTTTACGTACTGTACACTGGCAGTGGCGTGTCGTGAAGTATTGCCAGGGTAAGTAGCGTTAGTTTAAACTGTACGTGTGAATTGTTCACACCCCTCAGTAGAACACTTGTTAGTCAGATATAGAGGGAAATAAATTCCCGTGTGATGCATGTAGATCAGAGCAATGATTGGTCAAATAGGGCCCAGATTGGTGAGAACATGTTTTAACAAGGTCTGCTTCCCTTGCAACATTCCTAGACACGCCACTGGACACTCCGTTTACTCTAGTCTTGACGATTCAGACTATTACCTTATCTTATAAGCTATACCATAGTTGAATAATGTAAGATACTCGCTTCGGTGGCCGCGTGGTCTAAGGCGCTACTCTCGTAGTAGACTACACTACCAATGACGGAGAGATCGAGGTTCGAATCTTGGACGGGTAAACTGAGGTTGTTTTTTTTCCCAAAATGAATTTCCACTCTCCCTTCACACAAATGCGAGTACACTTCTTATATATATATATAACCTCCCTAATCCACAATACCATTAGCGTAATTAGTACATAAGCTGAATGTGTTGAATGACAGGCCTCCACCGTGGTTCGGATCCCACGTTAAACTGTAGGTCCTTCATTTCATCTCACAATCACCCTACCATTACACATTAGCGTAAGCGCATAACCCGAACGGATGAAAAAAAAGTGAGGTAAGCTTGCTATCTTACGGGCTAAACGAAGGATTAGCCTACATACAGTAGCCCCATTGCTTCTTTGGTGCTGACTGACAGCTCACAGCTGACTTCTGACAGTCAACATTTAGGTATATACCTAAATTTTGACCGTCAGAAGTGACAGCTACTAAACACATGTTTTTGCAGATCATATGTTTCGGCGTAGGGATACAAAATTTGGTCTGGTAACTTTTCAAAGCTTTTAGCTGTCAGTTAGCACCAAAGAAGCCATGGAGCTACTGTAGAGATTAAACGGAAAATTACATAAGTCAAAGAATTTTTTTACGTTTTTTTACTTCAAGATGAGGTTCAATCGAATAGAAAAATAAATTTATTTGTGAGAAATTACAGCAATTGAGCTTATTTTATTGAAGCACATCGGCAAGAATACGCTGAACGACACCATCTCTTTCTAACCCATTGGTTTACCCTTTGGCGCTGTCTCTTTTCTACCCAGCACAGCTGCCATTTTGTAGTTTAAAATTGAACACCTTTTTTTTATGTAATAACCACGCCCCACGGTATAATTATTATTTAACATAATATACTGATGCATCTAATGAAAACAATATAGCTTAAGCTACAAATACAGATTTTAAATCATTTACTTTTTTTTTATTTATTAAAAGATACATCACGTCCCTGTTTCACGATGTTCCAAATAGGCCTACATAACGTCATAAGTCTCATTGTGTGGGAAAGCCAATAACTCTATGGTATGGGTAGTAATAGTCTAAATTTAACCTTCTTCATCCCTAGCTCATTAGCGTGATTATTACAGTAGCCCCATGGCTTCTTTGGTGCTGACTGACAGCTGACTGCTTTGAAAAGTTATCAGACCAAATTATGTATCACTACGCCGAACTATATATGCTCTGCAAAAACATATGTTTGGCAGCTGTCACTTCTGACAGTCAAAATTTATGTATATACCTAAATGTTGACTGTCAGAAGTCAGCTGTGAGCTGTCAGTCAGCACCAAAGAAACCACGGGGCTACTGTATATAAGCGTAAAGCCCGAATGGGTAGTATGTCGCAATGCTAAAAAAAAAAACCTCACTGGTAATTCTATATTGACGTGCCGTGATGTCACAGGTAGGCAGCTTGGTGAAGCTAAGACGAGATGAATCCGCTTCACACCGGCGTAGACCAATCGTCATCCGCATTTTTACGGTGCGATGCAGATCGTGTAGCCACCAACAACCGATTACGAATGACGATTCGGATATCTCCGGAAGTGTTCGGTAGTTTCCGAACTTTGTTTTTATGCCAACCAACAAACGATGCACGTGAGGGTTGAGGGCAAAAACCAGGTCTATTTTCTTTAAAAAAAAAAGCCCAACTCAGTTGGGTTTTATTGTTTCGGGGTTTATTGGTCTTTTTTGGGGGTGTTTGGGGTTAAGTTTGATTTGTTATGTGTGCTGATTTAAGCACTCAATCAAACAGAGTAGTTATTCGAGATCAAGTGATGGTTGATTTGGAACACTGAACATTGTTATTACATGGTTTTCACAACACGAATGTCGGATCCTGTAGCCTTAGCTTTATTGTATTCCTACCTTTATCCCAAAAAAACATTGCGACATTATTTGTAGTCCTAAAATATCCACAACACTTAAAGCATGATTTCACATTTTCGTCGAAAATTTAAACAGAATATGCTCGAGTAGCTCAGCGATTCCCTTGGTAGCAAAAATATCGACCCATAATTCTTTGCAACGCAAACTTAAAAACATAACTATCAATAATATATTTTATTTTCTAGTGGATAAACTCAGAACTAGAACGACTAGTACTTTCCATTTAACGAGATATTTCACGACAGTAGACGCAGCTCTCTGCTTGTGTTTCGCTTTGTAGGCGCATGCAAGTTAATGGGGGGACGTTTTTTTTTTTAATTTGACTGTTTCTTCCACGCAGATTTTATGGAGAATTGCGGACAAAGCTGAGATTGTTTCCACTAGGGTAGAGTCACCTAGGCCTACGTATTTCGCGCTGATTTCTTGTGATTTGTACCCGCCTCGGTGGCGTAGTTGGCTAACGCGCTAGTCGTGTTGAGCTCGACCGCCGAGAACGGGGAGATTGAAGTTCGAATCTCGGTCGGGTGAACTGGGGGTGGTTTATCCTAAATGGTATTCCACTCTCCCTCCACGCAAATGCGGGTTCACTTCCTCTAATTCAACCTTCCCAATTCCTAATCCATTAGCGTAATTGGTACTTAAAGCGTATAACCCGAACGGGTAGTAAGATGCGGTGTTAAATATTATTATTATTATTATTATTATTATTATTATTATTATTATTATTATTATCTTGTGATTGGTTTAGAGCGCGTCACGTGATTACATCTCAGTTTTGATCTTCACCGACTCCGTGGTATAGTGGTAGGTGCACTAAGCTACAACACTAGTGGTCCCGGGTTCGATTCTCGGCTGGTACCATGGATAGTTTTTCCCAAAAAAGGGAATTATCACAATCAGGGTTTAGTTAGTAAGGCGTAAATTTTGTTTTTAGATTATTCCGGCTCCACATGTTGATAATCACGATAATGACGTCATCTCATTGCGGGTATGACGTGTAGACATGTGTAGGCCTACCCTAGACAACGTTCTGTGCTCTCAGAGCGGCTGATAAGGCGACCGAACTATTAAACATACCCCACGCTAAAAGAATATTAAAAAACCAGTTGTGTCCTTGTTTACCGTGGGAGTCTCCACCAAGCCTCGGACACACGTTTCTTATCTGTTGGTTCTTATTCCGTAGTTCTTAAGGTGGGGGAAAAGCCAGTGATTTTCCAGGTTTATAGCAAAGATTTTTTTTTTTTGCTAACATAAATAAAATGTAGCTTCAGTGCAACACATAGCTATTTATGTTCACGTGGTAATATCAACAGATGTTGAATATCTGTGAAGGGTGTCCTGGAATTTAATGACAACTTTTTTTGTTCATTTATAAAGTTTGTCATCTAATGTTCATGACATAGGCCTATATTCATCGACTGTTGATATTATCACGTGAAGAAAATTATTATTATTATTAATATTATTATTATTATTATTAGCACCGCGTCTTACTACCCGTTCGGGTTATACGCACTTACGCTAATGTGTAATGATAGGGTGATTGTGAGATGAAATGAAGAACCTACAGTTTAGCGTGGGATCCGAACCACGGTGGAGCCTGGCATTCCCCCACATTCACAAGTTGTGATTAATACACGTCTTGTCAGAGGTGAAGGAAAGGTTTGGTAATCAGATAAATCTGTGCCGGGACCAAGGATTGAACCCCGGACCATCAGCACAGAAGTCTCACAGTTTATCCCTAGACCGCCAGGTCACCCTGGGAAGAAAATTAAACTCTTATGTTTCTACTGAAGCAATATTTGATTTATTTAGGTCAAAACATGTTTTGCTATAAAAACGGAAAAAAAAAAACACTTGACCTTTTCCCCACGTTACGAGATTGACACCGCCTCGTCTCCATAGTCCTTACCCAAAAGGAAGGATGTAATTGGGGAATCCCCCCTTCCCTCTTCATCCAAGACTGTAAATAATTTTAGTAAAATCTTCAAATGTTTTAAGTTCAACTATGATACAAAGAACTGAAAACACACCGAATGTATATACTACATTTTAAGTTTACGCTTATGAGTTGATATTCAAAATGAACAAGGCTACACTAATTAACAGGGCTCGAGAGTTGATAGGCCTACACTTAAAAAAACAAAAATGCACTTAAAAACTCCGTGTTTATATCCTCAAGAAAGACTAAAGATTCTCTCTCAACAAAAAAAAATCAAATTGTTCTTCTTGTCCGAACAATGGTTGCAATGGTTGGGGACTCCTATAAAGGAAGAAATATATAATAAATTCTATGACCAACAAGGCCGTAGCCAGTTTTTTTTTTTTTTTTTTTTTTGAGGGGTTCAAACACCCCCCCACGAAATTTAATGAACAAAATATATATGGCTTTATTTATAAAACAATATCAAAATTAAGATACAAATACAAATTAAGTTGATACAATACAAATATCATAAAAAGCACTTAAGAGAGCTTCTAGAGGTGTTAAATATTTATAAATTTTCCAAGCCTTCGGCAGCTAGAGGGTTATTTTACCATGAAATAAAAAACACTTCAGAGAGCGTCTAGAACTGTTTATCAATTAGGTTTTTTCCTAGCTTCCAGCAATTGGGGGATGTACCCACCAACCCCCTCCCCTTCCCATCCGAAATTATTGGCTGGCTACGGCCTTGATGACCAATATCACTATTAAAAATAATAAAATAGGTAAAACATTTTTGTGAAGGAAGGAGACAGAGATAATTATATCTTAGATTTAACTTACCCTGCAATGCACAACGAAGGTCATCTTTATATTCTCAGGTGTGAATGATCGACGACTATCGGTCAAGAGTTCAAGAGTTCTTTGTTCCTGAAGAATATACGCTCTATATTCACGATGTTATCGGAACATGGAATATTACTTGGCGATATGTCCTCTTCACTGTCTTCTTTACCGTCAGAAAACACTAGACCGTGTTCATTATTACACGTATAGTCGTACTAATGATTACAAGAAAAAACAAATGATACAAGTAAATGGAAATAATGAATTTGTGTATTTAAAAAAAAGACGTTGTAAGTTATGATTTTTATGGAAAAATTTAAAAATGACAAAAAATGCACGATAAGAATAAAAACAATAAAAAATCTATAAATTGTGAAATCCTTCTAATATGCCAAAAATACTCACAATTAAAATAATGTTTTCAATATCAAAGTATCGTTAAAATGTGCTTGTGTACAAGTTACCATTGCGATCGACTTCACAATAAAAAAATATATAAAAAAATTGCAATGTCATCAACTTCCAGACCTTACTAATTAAATATACCCCCTTAAAATTCCCTATTGGAGAAAAATTAGGATTCATAAATAATAAATTAAATTTTTTGAATGGTCAAATGGAGACAAGAGTTGGTGAGAACAAATCATAGATAGGTTAATAAATAGCAATAAAAATGTTAATTCACATTTGGAACTCTATTAAACTTAATTTGTTTGACAACATGAAAGTGATGTAAAATGTCAATCCATCATTTTTGTATCTATCTATTTAAAAAGTGAAGCGATTCCTATCAACAATGATTACCAGTGTTTTACACACACGATTTTAACATTTTGTTTAATTTTTTATGAAAGCAAATTCAAGCATTTATCTTTTCGTCCAGCCTGAAAGTTAGAAAGCTTACCTTGCATTATTCAACTATGGTGTAGCTTACAAGATAGGGTAATACGTAAAGACTAATAACTTTCAAGGTTAACGGAGTGCATTAACCAAAAAATTTCATATTTTAAAAATATTCAAAGGTGAAGATGCAATTTCAGGAAAACGACATTTCCTTTCGACAGCAATTTATCGAATTCCATCTTACTGATTGTAATTTACTTCTTTTTAAATAATATATATATATATTTTTTCTTCTTTTTAAATAATATATATATATTTTTTTCTTCTTTTTAAATAATATATATATATATTCTCTTCTTTTGAAATAATATATATATATATATATATATATTCTTCTTTTTAAATAATATATATATATTTTTTCTTCTTTTTAAATAATATATATATATATATATTCTCTTCTTTTTAAATAATATATATATATATATATGAGTGCTTATTAATATAAATGTATGCGTCATACATATGTGTGTTTATATCTCAGAAATTATTAGTTTAGTAAAATAAATTTAAAACTAAAGTTTTTTTAAATAGTGATACTACAAATTTACAATGATAAATTATTTTGTATATTAAATAGTTTCGAGGATATGATGAAAATTGGAAATTTCCGCATATATAAAATACCCTTAAAGCTATTATCATGAGAAAACCAGAATTTGTCATTTTGTTTTTAATATTAAACAGTGCTTGATTACTAAGTTTTATAAAAATCGTTTGAGTAGCCTACTAGAAAATATAATTCCAAAAACTTCTCGGGGAAACCTTATGAAACCTCTAAGTACCAAATCTTAGCCCGATTGGTAAAATGATTTCGACTCTATTCCCACTAACGGACGGAGAGAAGACGCTCTATGAATGTATTGGACGCTATTAAACCAGGGTTACCGATGTCATATAAAAGTGGTTGAGGTGATTAAAAAAGTTATTGTGCTGTAAATTTTAATAAAAATTACAAAACGTCTGGACTTAATGACGTTGCCTACCTGTGATGTAGTGGAAAGTCAAGATAGGATTTATAATATTAATGAATTTACATTTTATTCGCCGATTTTTAAAAAGATAGCATTGAAACAAGAACATAAATTATTAAATTATTATAAAAATGGTCTTTCAGTGTCACAACACAGTTTTTTTACTAATTTTCTACAACCCAGGATATTTGGATTGGTCACGAAAATGTCCTGTAGGAGTCTTCCTGCCAGGATGTATATTAAAAAAGTCCGTGGTAGCAAATATCTCTCTAGAATAGGAAACAAGAAAGATATAGTTATGAAATTCAATTCAATGCTGCCCAGTTGCAAGTAGTATATTGAGTGTGTATACTCGTCAGAGGAAGAGGGGAAGTGCTATCAGCAGATAGGCAAGAGGTCTCGCAGAGTGACTCGCTCATTCCCTTCCCTTTTTGTGCATTGTTATCTAAGTGTGATTGTGCTTAGACTGCGTTTCTCAAGTGAAATTGTTAAATTGTACTTCTAGTTTGTTTTTTTTATGGTGAAAATAGATGCAGCTATACAAAATATTGATTCATTTGTTACTATAGTATGTTTTGATCAGGTTCCAGGTTACTTAACCTAAGTAACGAACGTAGAGTTCTAGGTTCTAAGAATAATCTTCAACCGTTATGGGACCATAGATATCTTCGTGTAGCCTTGGATAACGTTCGCTTCTAATCAGCCAATAACTTCGCAGAAAGTTGCGATGGCTAGTATTATCGACTGGATTGGTCGATTCACGACAATTTTTTTTAGAGTACACTAAAGTATCACTTTTTTCCGAAGTTAGCGAAATAGCTTATCTATGGATGAGTCGGTATTTTTGAAGGATTTCCAACGCCACCATCTTTGAGTCGGTCACAAGAGCTTCAGCTGCTAAACCAACCAGTTCATTTTTACCATCGCTCTTCCATCCCATCTTTTTAATTTGTTCAATAACTTAATAACACTTGCAATGGCTCATTTATCCAACATCAATGTGTTCAACAAAATGACAACTCTTCAAGACAACAATCAGTAAGTATTTTAAAACAAAAATAATTACTTTTGGATAATTTTTTTTTCTGAGCTGCAAAACCTTCATGAACACTTATGATAAGATGATGAATATTTCGAGTAAGTTTATGTCGTGGTAAAAGAAAATAATCTAGATTATTATTCAAAGATATTTAAATAAAACTATTTAATACTTTACAGTTTCAAAAATGTCTTAAAAATAAGAATCAAACAAAAAGAATATTCTGACATGTCATTGTACACGTATGCAAAATGTCTTCTTTCAAGATGGAGTACTATTCAAAGAAGAAATTGAAAAAACTTCTTATAAAAAGATTATATTTCAACTATTGAAAAAATCTACTTGTCATAATGATTATTTATAATGATAATATTTTGTTTTTATTTAATTTTCAGGACAAAGATTGAAATAATACCTAAGGCTAAGGCCTCCACGGAAAATCCCATAATTTTCTACATTGCTGCAGGAATCATTGTAAGTATTTCAATCGACAATGTACTGTACAAGTCACGGGATTAGGTTAAGAACGCTCAAATTTATCATTTAAATACCATTGCTTGTTTTACCAAATAACTTAAGGATTCTGGCGCGAAAAATCTTATAGATTTTTTTTTTCTATCAACTATATTCTTGTAGTTATTCTGTGTGTTAATAATATCTATCAAACGTAACAATCGTATATCACATGACGACGTAATAAATATGAAAATAGATTTAATAAGTTAACCAGCTGTCAGATAAAGTTTTTTTTCTAAGAAAATTAGATTTATGTCCTACATGTCTTTGACTGAAAAAACTGAGTTCCCTTCCTCATAGCTGAGTGGTCAGGTGACCTTCTTAATTCCAGAGATTGTGCGGCTTATGTATTTATCCCTTTATCAACTCAAATCTGGGTTGGGTGATTAGTGTCATTATTAGATTATAGTATTAGAAAGTCCATATAAACCTATAATTAAAAATTAATGATCTAATAATAATTACTATGGTGGTTTTTATCACTCCTAATATAAGATTATTTTAGTAAATTTATTTACTACCAACATATTATTTAGACAATACAGAGTTACAAAACAAAACTAGTGATATATTTTATAAAGAAGTAAATAATTTGCTAATGTGCTTAGATATAGCCCTATAATAAAATAAAATAAATCTGTTAAGTCTATTGGTATTAAATTTTGATTTAACACCGTGGAGTTAAAATATTAATTTTTTGTTTATTTAGAATTTGTATTTGAAATAAAACTATAGATATTATAATTATTATTTATCATTAGGCTTAAGTATTATGTAAATCAATTGGCTTGTATTTATCACTTGAAAAAAAAAGGTATGCCCAGTAAGATTTATTTAACGTGTCTTTTGATTAGATGAAAGAGTTTTAAAATTGAGATTTATTAACCAATTGAACAGTGACTTGAAAAATAAGGAATTAATAGAAATGTTTCTAAATGAAGATTTTAACTTTTCAAGAGATTAATTCCAGAAATATTTAACAAATCGTAATCGTTAAGATTTCAATCATTTAAAAATATGAATTTCTTAGGATGTCTAAGTCTAAAAATGAAACACATACAACACACAGATAATCATTATTTTGGTAAAGAATTATATATGTAATGAAGGATAAAGAAGTTTTAATTAAATGTCCATTATAATGAAAGAACGATGATTTAAAGGAATATACAGTGTCCATCGTTCTGACAAAGCAAGGATTTAATGTAATGTCTAAAATGCATTGTATTTATGGAGCAGGGATTTAATATAATGTTCAATATTGATTGTGCTAAAAGAACAAGGATTTAAAAGAATATACAGTGTCCATTGTTCTGACAAAAAAAAAAGAATATAATATAATATACAATATGCACTGTTCTGATAGAGCAAGGCTAGATGTTTTATTCTGTGTCTACTATATTGATGAAGCTAGGCTATACTTTACCCCTGTATCTACTATGTTGATGAAGTTAGGCTATACTTTACCCCTGTGTATACTATGTTGATGAAGCTAGGCTATACTTTACCCCTGTATCTACTATGTTGATGAAGCTAGGATATACTTTACCCCTGTGTATACTATGTTGATGAAGCTAGGCTATACTTTACTCCTGTGTATACTATGTTGATGAAGTTAGGCTATACTTTACCCCTGTGTATACTATGTTGATGAAGCTAGGCTATACTTTACCCCTGTATCTACTATGTTGATGAAGCTAGGATATACTTTACCCCTGTGTATATTATGTTGATGAAGCTAGGCTATACTTTACCCTGTGTATACTATGTTGATGAAGCTAGGCTATACTTTACCCTGTGTATACTATGTTGATGAAGTTAGGCTATATTTTACCTTGTATCTACTATGTTGATGAAGCTAGGCTATACTTTACCCCTGTATCTACTATGTTGATGAAGTTAGGCTATACTTTACCCCTGTGTATACTATGTTGATGAAGTTAGGCTATATTTTACTCCTGTATCTACTATGTTGATGAAGCTAGGATATACTTTACCCCTGTATCTACTATGTTGATGAAGTTAGGCTATATTTTACCCCTGTGTATACTATGTTGATGAAGCTAGGCTATACTTTACCCCTGTATCTACTATGTTGATGAAGTTAGGCTATACTTTACCCCTGTGTATACTATGTTGATGAAGTTAGGCTATATTTTACTCCTGTATCTACTATGTTGATGAAGCTAGGATATACTTTACCCCTGTATCTACTATGTTGATGAAGTTAGGCTATATTTTACCCCTGTGTATACTATGTTGATGAAGCTAGGCTATACTTTACCCCTGTATCTACTATGTTGATGAAGTTAGGCTATACTTTACTCCAGTGTATACTATGTTGATGAAGCTAGGATATACTTTACCCCTGTATCTACTATGTTGATGAAGTTAGGCTATATTTTACTCCTGTATCTACTATGTTGATGAAGCTAGGATATACTTTACCCCTGTATCTACTATGTTGATGAAGCGAGGCTATACTTTACCCCTGTATCTACTATGTTGATGAAGCTAGGATATACTTTACCCCTGTATCTACTATGTTGATGAAGTTAGGCTATACTTTACCCCTGTGTATACTATGTTGATGAAGTTAGGCTATATTTTACTCCTGTATCTACTATGTTGATGAAGCTAGAATATACTTTACCCCTGTATCTACTATGTTGATGAAGTTAGGCTATACTTTACCCCTGTGTATACTATATTGATGAAGTTAGGCCATACTTTAATCCAGTGTATACTATGTTGATGAAGCTAGGCTATACTTTACTCCAGTGTATACTATGTTGATGAAGCTAGGCTATACTTTACCCCTGTATCTACTATGTTGATGAAGTTAGGCTATATTTTACCCCTGTATCTACTATATTGATGAAGTTAGGCTATACTTTACTCCAGTGTATACTATGTTGATGAAGCTAGGCTATACTTTACCCCTGTATCTACTATGTTGATGAAGCTAGGCTATACTTTACCCCTGTATCTACTATATTGATGAAGTTAGGCTATACTTTACCCCTGTATCTACTATGTTGATGAAGCTAGGCTATACTTTACTCCAGTGTATACTATGTTGATGAAGCTAGGCTATACTTTACCCCTGTATCTACTATGTTGATGAAGTTAGGCTATATTTTACCCCTGTATCTACTATGTTGATGAAGCTAGGATATACTTTACCCCTGTATCTACTATGTTGATGAAGTTAGGCTATATTTTACCCCTGTATCTACTATGTTGATGAAGTTAGGCTATACTTTACTCCAGTGTATACTATGTTGATGAAGCTAGGCTATACTTTACTCCAGTGTATACTATGTTGATGAAGCTAGCTATACTTTACCCCTGTATCTACTATGTTGATGAAGCTAGGCTATACTTTACCCCTGTATCTACTATGTTGATGAAGTTAGGCTATACTTTACCCCTGTATCTACTATGTTGATGAAGTTAGGCTATACTTTACCCCTGTATCTACTATGTTGATGAAGCTAGGATATACTTTACCCCTGTATCTACTATGTTGATGAAGCTAGGCTATACTTTACCCCTGTATCTACTATGTTGTATTTATTTGTCAACACGTTTATCATTTTATTATTCAAGCATTAGTGGTTTATGATGTCCGACACCTTAGCTGATGTCTCACTCGGTAGCATTTCTGTCTACAGATATATGGGTCCCCGGTTCGGTTTAGGGCATGGCCGAAAAATTAATAATTGGTGTAATATGAGTTTACCCTTTCACAGTGAAAAATTAAGGGTCGGGGACTGTATTTTGTACCTGTCCTAGTCTTATGTTAAAATATATTGCATAATAAGCTACGAGGGGCCTAGCAAGCCTGTAGTGGAAAATATATGGCTTTAATATAAACTGAGCCAGGCCAAAGGCTGGAAAAAGTAATGGTTGTAAATTAGTTACACTTCTTATCAGTCATTTGATAATTAGTTTTTAGATTTAACCAGTTTGAACATATTAAAATTTGGTTAGTATTATCATGAAAAATAGTATTTCCTGACGCACCACCAAGTTCACGGTGATTTGTCTTCGGAAGACATAAATAAACGACCACAAAACTTTTGATTCAAAATCTTAGTAATTTGTTTGAATTCAAATAATTCACTATCATATTCCTTGATATTTTATGTTTAAAACAAACCTTTTTTTATTTTCAGATATCGGCCTTTGTCTACGTGATCATAATAACTTTCTTCCCAAAGCTACTAGTAAGATGCTGCCGGAAGTGTCGTCGTTCTGCTGAAGATGTGCCCTCGAGGAACGAGTTAGCTCTTTTTGAGCAAAGACCCTCAACTTCGGGGACTCTACGAGTTGCTGTAAGCAGGGCTGATCTGAATGCTTGCCCTTATGAGGGTGAGTTCGATACTGATGATGAACAACCCCCTTCTCTTGAGAGCGTAAGCGAGAGCAAAGACATCTCTTCAATCGGCTATGTTGATGTTTCCGGTAAGTTGCCCGGTCATTCAAACGAATCACTGCCAAACCCTCCCCTGCTTATAATGTATTCTAACTTAGGTAGGTAATACAGCTAGAACTAGACGTCTTAAGAGCCCGTCTCATTCCACAGATAACACCTAACTTAGGTAGGTAATACAGCTAGAACCAGACGTCTTAAGAGCCCGTCTTACCTCACAGATAACACCTAACTTAGGTAGGTAATACAGCTAGAACCAGACGTCTTAAGAGCCCGTCTCACCCCCAGTTAACACCTAACTTAGATAGGTAATACAGCTAGGACCAGACGTCTTAAGAGCCCGTCTCATAACACAGATAACACCTAACTTAGGTAGGTAATACAGCTAGGACCAGACGTCTTAAGAGCCCGTCTCACTCCACAGATAACACCTAACTTAGGTAGGTAATACAGCTAGGACCAGACGTCTTAAGAGCCCGTCTCATAACACAGATAACACCTAACTTAGGTAGGTAATACAGCTAGGACCAGACGTCTTAAAAGCCCGTCTCACTCCACAGATAACACCTAACTTAGGTAGGTAATACAGAGGGAACCAGACGTATTAAGAGCCCGTCTCACCCCACAGATAACACCTAACTTAGGTAGGTAATACAGCTAGAACCAGACGTCTTAAAAGCCCGTCTCACTCCACAGATAACACCTAACTTAGGTAGGTAATACAGCTAGAACCAGACGTCTTAAAAGCCCGTCTCACCCCACAGATAACACCTAACTTAGGTAGGTAATACAGAGAGAACCAGACGTCTTAAGAGCCCGTATCACCCCACAGATAACACCTAACTTAGGTAGGAAATACAGCTAGAACCAGACGTCTTAAGAGCCCGTCTCACTCCACAGATAACACCTAACTTAGGTAGGTAATACAGATGGAACCAGACGTCTTAAGAGCCCGTCTCACCCCACTGATAACACCTAACTTAGGTAGGTAATACAGCTAGAACCAGACGTCTTAAGAGCCCGTCTCACTCCACAGATAACACCTAACTTAGGTAGGTAATACAGCTAGAACCAGACGTCTTAAGAGCCCGTCTCACCTCACAGATAACACCTAACTTAGGTAGGTAATACAGCTAGAACCAGACGTCTTAAGAGCCCATCTCACCCCACTGATAACACCTATTTTAGGTAGGTAATACAGCTAGAACCAGACGTCACATAGTTATTTTGTTTTCTGTATTCTACTTTAAGAAATAACGACGTTATTTAACCATATTTTAAAAATGAAATATAAATAAAAAAATTGAAAAAAAAGACTAACCTATTCAACTAATCCCAACCTTGTTGTTGTAAAGTGAGGACTCACAAGATGCTTGACTCCAATGAAAAAACCTCATCAAATTTAGTTGCCCACATACATAATAATTTTACGCTGATAATTAGTTACGTAAACTTTTAACCATTTGGGTGACCTGGTGGTCTAGGGGTAAGGTGTCAGACTTCTATGCTGGCGGCCGGGGTTCAATCCTCGGTCCCGGCAAAGATTTATCTGATTACCAAACCCTTCCTTCACCTCTGACAAGACATCTTGTGAATGTGGGGAATGCCAGGCCTCCACCGTGGTTCGGATTCCACGTTAAACTGTAGGTCCTTCATTTCATCTTACAATCACCCTACCATTACACATTAGCGTAAGTGCGTATAACCCGAATGGGTAGTAATACGCGGTGCTAATAATAATAATTTTAACCATTCTAGAGAGGAAAACGTTATATAGTGTGTACCACGAAACTGTTGTGTCCTAACATATTAATGTTATCTAAATGACAAATTTAAACCAAAATTAGGTAAACACAGACCCTATAGGGTGTAAAAGTTTGAAAATCACTGGTTCATATTCAATTAGTGAACATTTTTTTAAGTTCACATAACCTAACGCCATATTTAATAGTTTTTCCGTTCTGTTTATGTAATTGGTGTTGTATTACGGTTTCCCAATTTTGCATTTTTTTAAAATATGTAATAAGTACACAGGGGTGTCACACCGGTGGGGGTGTAAGGTGTCACCCTTCCCCCTAATGTTGGTTAAAAGCTTGAAAGCTGGGAATTTTGTGAGATTTGAGATCTTGAGTTGGGAAATTCTAGGCTTATTCTGTACCCCAATACTTTCTATTATGAAAGTCCTTAACCATAGACATGTACAGACAAATTTAAAATTTCCCAATTGTTAAGCCCTACTCCACAAAAAATCCCTACTTCAAAAACCGTCAAATATTTAAAGGAGATTCCTTGTTTAGTAGATTGTAGAAATCTTAGTAGTCTGGTAGCGCCGTTGTCAGTAAGCAGAGACAACGGCCGGTGAGTGTATACTGAATGAGGTATGGAAACGAATCATAAGACAACATGAACTGCCCAGTAGCAACATTCCACTCATCCAGCAATGCTTGAAGTGGTAGAATTGTCAGACAATGTTTTGTTTATTGTTTAGTGTTTTTAGTTGTAACTTTCGTGGCTGCTAGTCTGTTGCAGTTTTATTATTCAAATTATCATATGTTCTACAGCCAATGCCTTAATTAGGGCTTTATTAAATTTTGAAGACATATATACAGTGAATGTTACGCAACATTTTATTGTTTTCTTATCGAAAGCTCTGACTGATGAAATGAGGACATTGAGGTTAGTGTTAGTGTTTGACTTCTGAAATACACACTCATTTTTCTAGCAAGTATCCATACTAGTTGAATTGAACTGATTTATCTTATTTCATTGTTTATTAACACAGCCTTTCATAAAAGCAATTTAAATAGGATCAAAGCAACAATGAAGGAAGAGGGGTTTTAGGGCTGTGTTACATTGTTACAACTCATAATTTTCATTTGATTAAGTAGATTACATCAAACAAAACAAAATAAGTTTTTCTTTCACCCTTTAATACTTTCAAATTTGGGATACATTTTTAAATTCGTTATTTAGTGTTCGATTTACATGAAATTTCGTATAACCATGTTGTTTAGCGTGCTGATTTCAAATTTGCCATAAGTTGTTTAATAAAATGTCAGGGGAAGCCCCTTCAACCTCACGTACTAAATTACAATATGTTTTGAATAATTTATTGACGTTGTAATGATATGAAATTATACATATCAATATATTATTATTCAAATCTATATTCAAAATTACTATATTTAATATTCGAGCGGGCTGTAAGATTTATTTGTGTAGAACTGTCGAGTTGTAAGGTGTGGTGAAATCCTTCTACGTCTCTATTTAAAAAGACAACGCACTTTCCGTGGAAAGAGACGCACCTGGATGACCTCACCCCTTTTCTTCTAGGAAGGTTCGAGAAGGAAATGTCGCTTGATATACCCCTTCAAATGCGCACATCTCCTCACTGTTGGTGATCCTTCCTTCTCGACAAGAACACGTATAGCTAAGATTCATTTAACGCAATAGTCGGGCTTTTATCAAAATATAAAATGCGTGTGATATCTAGCTAAAAGTAAACAGTTTATTCATTTAAAATTAAAATAAAAGACTATAAAAAAACACCAGAACTTTTAATTTATAAAATAATATAATTAATTATTAAAATAATATCACCCTTACGATGGCGTATAGACATTTCTTATCAGGCTAGCGTTTAAATTATTACAATAATGGCTTCCCAACGTGGAGGGCCTGATAAGCTGAGTTAAAAATATATATATATATACACAAATTCAGTTCACAACCCGAGAAAGTGAAAGTGAGTGCTCAAAGAACAGTGAAAGTGCCACAAACAGCTTAAGTACTTTAAAAACAAAAAACAAAAAACAACAAACCAGGTGACTTAAGAAGAAGAAGTTCCAAAGCAGGCGACGTCGGAAGAAGAAGTTCCAAACCAGGTGACTTCAAAGGGAGAACTTCCAAATCAGGTAGCTTCACAAGAAGGTCAGAGCTTCTAGACTACAGGTGAGGTACGCAGGGAGAATCTTACGTAAGTCATCAACAACAACAAAATTGCATTAAATATGGAAGAAACGGACAGTAGTAGCAGTGAAGATAACCTTCCCCTAGCACAATATTCCCAACCAATAGTAAAAGAACATTCTTGTTTAGAACTATCTGATCAGGAACAAAGTGAACAACAAATTAAGAAGGTAGTTGAACCAATAGCTCATAAAGAAGAAGACTTAAGGGGGGTGGAGAATGTTTCAAAGGTAGAAGGTATAGTAGCTCAACAAACCACCTCAGCAAATGACCTCAATGTAGTATTAATGCAGTTAGTGCAGCAAATGAGAGAGAGTAGTGAAAAGTTGAGTCAGAAAATAGATCAAAATAGTCAGAAAATAGATGAAAAATTCAACAGGTTAGAACAAGAATTACAGAGTAAATTTCAAGAAGTACAAAACGACTTTGACACAAAATTACAGAAAGTACAACAACAGACTAAAAGTGACCAAATGCAGGTAAGGGACGAACTACAGACGCTTAGGGAAGACTGTAGTAAGTCAGAAAAGCAGACGAATGAGCAGATAAAAGAACTCAAAAATGCAAAGGAAAACTTGAAGTTTAGACAGGACTCTTTAAATTCTAAGGTAAAAACTACTCAGGAAAGTTGCGAAAAAAATAAAAATGAAATTCTAGAACAGGTGCAAAATTTAAAAGAACGGTTTGCGACTGTTGAAAAAGAGCAACAAATATATAGTGATAACCTTAAATTCCAAAATGACCTCTTTGATGGACACACTGTACCAGATGTGTACATAAAGGAAATAGTTGACCACCAATTGGACAAATTTAAGGACAACCTGACTGAGACTGTGGACAAGACTTCACAAACAGTCAAACAAATGCGACAACAATTAGAACAGGCTAAGTCAAAATATGACGAGGTAGTAGAAAAAGGGACGCTAATTACCACTGGTGCCTTAGTATTACCCAGTACGGGCATACAGAATCAACTAATGGAATCTGTACCCACCTTCAGTGGAAATAATGATAGGGTGCATGCTGTACAATTTTTGAAAAAGATAGATAGACTTTTTGAAAATAGTAAACTCACTGAAGCACAAAAAATAGCATTTTTTAGTTCAAAGTTAGTAGGTGACGCTGAAGCGTGGCTGAATAATCACGAGGCTGAATATACATTATATGAAGCAATAAAGATACCTTTTCGTAAAAGATTTTGGTCCGTGTATAAGCAGGACAAATTAGTAAATGATATTTTTACAGGCCGGTATGATCCACATCGAGGGCCTATGTGTGACTATTACAATAGATATGCCTTGCAGGCAGGGAATTTGGATATCCCTATTGACGAGGAAAGATTAGTAAATCAGTTATTGCATCACTTCCCACGTGAAATACAAGATGCTCTTATAGCTGCTAGAGTAAAAACTAGTGTTGAAATGAGAGAAATTCTAGAAATATTTGATGAGCGCTCTAGGAGAGAAAGGTCGAAACCACACGTGCAAGATAGCTCATTTCAAAATGGAGGAAACCATTTAAATAGGGAGAGTAGATATAACCAGGCACGACCTATCCAGAGATCGAACCAGGAGTCGAGAAATCGAACTTGGGAAAATTCCAATAATCAGGGAAACAATTTTAATCCTAATTACACTAATCCTAATCAAAAGGGAAATTATTCTAATCCTAATTACAAGGGAGATTTTTCTAGACCACCAGGGGATAGAATAAACTTAATCCAAAGAAAAGAACACAAGGGTAACGTTAGTCAACAAAGAAATCAGCTGATGAACACAGACCTTGAAAAAATAGAACCACACCCACTAAAAACCCATGTCATTGTTCATGAAGAACCGGGACAAAACTTACAAAAAAATGGTCAGACAAGTCATTGAGTTGCCCGACAATGACATCCACTCAAGTTAGAGAAAGGGCCGATACTTTAGAAAACTGTCAAAAAAATATTTGTGGTGATTTGAAAATAAATAGTATTTTACAGGCTGACCCAAAAGAAGATTTACTTTTTGAAGGCAATGAATATAAAAAACATAGCAAAGCCGTCTCACCTGAAATAGAAGGTAAAATTAATGGAAGAACTATAAAGTTTCTCATAGATACTGGATCTGAAATAACAGCCATTTCAGGGGAATACTATGAACAATTGTGTAAACAGAATCCCAAAGAAGCTATTCCCACACTCCCTGTGAGTAATGTAACTATTATGTGCGCAACAGGAGCTAAAAATAAAAAGGTAAAAAGACAGATATTATTGGATGTAGAGATAGGGGGAAATGAAATGACTATTATATTCTTGGTTATAGAAGGTCTTAACGTCTCAGCAATTTTAGGTGCAGATTGAATGGTCAGCCTAAATGCAGTAGTTAATTTTCAAAGTAAGCAAATATCAATTAATAAAGAACCCTATAATACAAATGTTCCATTTGTAGGAGAGTCAGAATCGAATTTGCTATGTATGCAATAAACAGGAGTGGTTAATAAAAATGATAATAGCTCTTTGATAATTAGAAAGAAGGTAGAGGTTAGACAAATAACCATAGATGACCCAAAGATACCCTGGGGGGAAATAGAAGATAAAATAGGCCAGATGGTAGAAATTCCTATTGAACGCAAACAGAAATTACTTGAAGTGATGTGGCAGTTTAAAGATATATTTTCTAAAAAACCAGGGCTAAACAAATTTTATAAATGTCAATTACAGGTGTCAAACCAAGAACCCTTTAACTGTAGATCGTATCCTGTACCATACAGTCAACGGTAGGCTGTAGAAGAGACTTTAAATCACATGATAAACTGGGACATCATTGAGCGGTGTAGCTCAGAGATAATAAATCCAATAGTGGTTGTAAACAAAAAAGATGGGGGGGTTAGGCTATGTTTAGACGCTAGACGAGTAAATCAAATCCTGATAAATGATAATGAAACCCCCGCCCCTGCCAGTGAATTAATACAGAAGTTTGATGGATGTCAGTACTTAACCTCACTAGACCTTGTATCATCGTTCTGGCAAATTGAATTAGAACAGAAATCACGAAAGTATACGTCATTTATGTATAATGGAAGAACGTATTGCTTTAAAAGAATGCCATTTGGATTATGCGTCTCAACCAGTAAATTTATAAGAGGGTTAGAAGCCGTCCTGGGAGAAGAAGTACTTAATTTTGTAACCTTATATGTAGACGATATTTTAATAGCTACAAAAACATACGAAGAGCATATCGAACAACTTAGTATGGTATTAAAAAAACTTCAGGAAGGGGGAATGACTGTTAATCTACATAAGTCATCAATTTTATGCAAAGAAGTCAATTTCCTAGGTCACGTAATCTCCGCAGGTGGGATTTCTGCAGACCCAGCAAAAACAAATGCAATTAGAGAATTTCCTATACCAAGGAATGAGAAACAACTTCAGGCATTTTTAGGACTGATAAATTACTATAGAAAATTTACTAAACATCACTCTGATCTTGTATACCCCTTGTTACGATTAATTAGAAAGAAGGAAGAATGGTTCTGGGGAGAGGTAGAGGATGCTGCAATGCTAAGGATAAAACAACAATTCATTAATACCGTGATGTTAAAACACCCTGATTTAAGTAAACCAATGTGCGTTGCAACAGATGCATCGGGAGAAGCAATAGGAGCTGAGCTCTTTCAACTAGACGAACAGGGTGATCACAGACCAATAGCCTTTGCTAGTAGGGTGCTAAACGGCCCTGAACTAAACTACACAATCACAGAAAAGGAACTATTAGCAATAGTATTTGCATGCCAACAATTCCGAATTTATATTCATGGGAGACCCACAAATTTATATACTGATCATAAGGCTCTTATTTTTATAAATAAATGTAAACTTTTGCATGGTAGACTAACTCGATGGATCTTATTACTTCAAGAATACAATTTGAATATTCAATACGTCCCAGGTGTTGAGCACACTGTACCAGATACAATTTCACGGTATCCAGCACAAGGAGTGGTTAAACACGCCACTGATTCAGAGTTTAAGATATTAGCACAAAGAAAAAATACCAGTAGTGAACAGGATAGGAAAATCAAACAGGAATTGCCAACCCTACAAAAAGAGGACCCTAGACTTAAGTTGGTATTTGAAGAATTAGAAAAAAATAACCCAAAATAGAAATTCAAGATCGATACCAAATTCATGATAATTTATTATTTAAAAGAACCTTGTCAACAAACATTTGGACCATCTGTATTCCTAAAAAATTAATTGAGGTAGTAATTGATAGTTGTCATCAGCAATATGGACACGTGGGAGTTAAAAAGTGTCAAAAGGTATTACAAGAATCATGTAATTTTCCACAAATGTACAAGTCAATTGCAAAAGAATTGCGTAGCTGTGATATATGCCAAAAAAGTAAAATTTCAAATGTCAAATATGAGGGTTTGATGAAAAATATATTGACAGACGAGCCATTAAAACTAGTATTTGTTGATCTATTTGGCCCACTCCCTTCCAGTGTTAGGGGTGTGCAATTTATTTTCGTCGTTTTAGACATCTGTACCAAATATATAAAACTATATTCGATCAGAAGGGCTACTGCAACTATTATTACCAATAAAATAATCAAAAGCTATTTTAATGATGTAGGTAAACCACAAACAATAGTATCAGATCATGGCTCACAGTTAGTAGGAAAAAAGTGGCGTGAAGCTATGGCAAAAGAAGGGATAGTTGTTAAATACACCTCTATATATCACCCTCAAAGTAATGGTGTGGAAAGGGCTAATAGAGAGATTGGACGATTCTTAAGACTGTTCTGCCACCAGAACCATGCCTCATGGGCGTCCTATGTTACAAGAATAGAAGATTGTTTAAATAGTGTAACTCATGAAAGTACCGGATATACCCCACTAGAGCTAATGAAAGGGATTAGACCTAGTAGAAAACTAGAAGAAATATTTAATTTTCCACCTAGGACAGAACCGGATAGAGAAACAAAACTTTACTTGGCTATAGAAAATTTAAGAAGTGCAGCAGAAAGACGAACTCAATATCATAATAAAAAGATATCTAAGCCTATCAAATATGAAATAGGGCAACTAGTATTGGTAAAATCACATAAACAATCGTCCAGCCTGAATAAAGAGATAAAGAAATTCTTTATTTTATTCAAGGGACCTTTTGAGGTTATAAAACAAATTGGTCATAATGTTTATCTAGTGCGAGACCCAGTTACGTTACAAATAAAAGGCAATTACAATTTGACTGAATTAAGACCTTATTATAAAAAATGAGCAAATCAAAATTAATATATATATATTAATGTTGTCCATTGATTCCACAATCGCCTGGCAAATTTCATTGTTATGTCAAAATAAAGAGAGTTTCATATCATATAATTTTAATATGTAATAGGTGTTCAGAATTGAGCCCTAGGTCTGTACACAAAGAAGTAATGCATTTACTTTGTAACTAAATGCGACTTAGGTTTGTAGTTACTAGAAATCCTACGCAGATTTGTAGCGTTGAATGTATATCAACGCTAGTAGTTACTAAAAAATACGACGAATATTTCCTAAGAAAATGTATTGTTACAAAGCAGAGAAAGAAAAAAAAGATGGAGAGTGACCCTTGTCCATCATATTCAATTCTCAGAAGAAAAAAAAAGGATTCCTTTGACAAAGAAATAAGTTTAAAGTAAACAACTATAATGGCCAGTAACGCAGGTAGCATTTTTCTACATGAAAGTAAAAAGAATAAACTTTTTTTTTTACCTATCTCACACTATCTCTTTCTCTGACTTTATAATAGAAGATAGTTTTTTCTATGTACATGTCTTAAATTATATCATAAATTTTGTAAAACTTTAAGTATAATTTTAATGAGATAAGGATAATAAATAAATTCAAGGTTCTATGAATATTAAATTCTATGTATTCTGTATATTATATTAAGCAAAGATGATTAATATTGAATTATGTGTTGTACTACCAATGTGTTAAGCAAGAATGATTAAAATGGAATTATTTGTGTTGTATTATTTCAATGTTACTATATTAAGTGTGTCATCTTTACTAGACAAGCTGTGTTTAGATAAATAATAATAATTTATCAAGGGTTTATCATAGAAAAGTAGTGTATGTAGTTCATTAAAAGTGCCTTAAAAGTAATGATATTCAAAAGATCGACTCATCAGTAACAGTCGGGAAATTTTAAAGATAGAATTTAAATGCAGTATCAAACAAGGGTCAAGGTATGAACCTATTACAAAAGAATAAAAATGTTAAAATTTGCAAGAAATTTTATAGGCCAAAGAAATGAACGAGTATTAAGAATCTTTGATACAGATTTAAAAAAAAAATTTGTTTGACCAATCTAAAGGATCGATATGAATTAAATATATTTGTTTACGACATCCAGTAATGATCGTTCATGGTAAAGTACCATCATAAATGCAAGATGTCTAAAGAAAAGGAGGTTATGTTTTAAATTCGCTTGGTATGGATAGGTAGTTATGCAATGATATGAATTATAGTCGTAGGTCTAATATCTAGTCTTCGTGGAAGATAACACCAGTTGAAGGTGAAGAATTCGTCGTTGATCCTAATTGCACCAAATAAGGTGAGCTCCGTCGTTGAGCCAATATACCTTAAGGTGAGTTAAGTCGTTCAAAATAAATATAGATATATATGGAAGGAATTGCCCCATAAAATCTATTTATGTGAGTCTACGTCATTGAAGAAAGGTAAGATAATAGTCGACGTAATTCATTTTGTTTAAACCTATACCAGGGAAGGAATTAAAGTTGTTTGATGAGATTTTCTGGTGTGTTTCGTAAACAAATTAAAACAATATAGTTAATAACAAAACTAGATAAAAGTATTCAACGGTGAAGTAAAGGAGAATGTCAAATATTTTGTCTTGGGCCTATAAAATAAAAAAATAGCTGGAGCAAAGACTGATTTAATTAAAGTTATATTAAAAAAAGTTAACTTAATTAAAATCAAATTGATTTGATTAAAACATTGTTAAAGAACAAGGAATAGTAGCCACGGGATTAAGGAGGATCGATCAATGAATATTGAGATAGATAATTTAAAACATTGTGTAATAAGCCCTACTCCACAAAAAATCCCTACTTCAAAAACCGTCAAATATTTAAAGGAGATTCCTTGTTTAGTAGATTGTAGAAATCTTAGTAGTCTGGTAGCGCCGTTGTCAGTAAGCAGAGACAACGGCCGGTGAGTGTATACTGAATGAGGTATGGAAACGAATCATAAGACAACATGAACTGCCCAGTAGCAACATTCCACTCATCCAGCAATGCTTGAAGTGGTAGAATTGTCAGACAATGTTTTGTTTATTGTTTAGTGTTTTTAGTTGTAACTTTCGTGGCTGCTAGTCTGTTGCAGTTTTATTATTCAAATTATCATGTTGTACAGCCAATGCCTTAATTAGGGCTTTATTAAATTTTGAAGACATATATACAGTGAATGTTACGCAACATTTTATTGTTTTCTTATCGAAAGCTCTGACTGATGAAATGAGGACATTGAGGTTAGTGTTAGTGTTTGACTTCTGAAATACACACTCATTTTTCTAGCAAGTATCCATACTAGTTGAATTGAACTGATTTATCTTATTTCATTGTTTATTAACACAGCCTTTCATAAAAGCAATTTAAATAGGATCAAAGCAACAATGAAGGAAGAGGGGTTTTAGGGCTGTGTTACATTGTTACAACTCATAATTTTCATTTGATTAAGTAGATTACATCAAACAAAACAAAATAAGTTTTTCTTTCACCCTTTAATACTTTCAAATTTGGGATACATTTTTAAATTCGTTATTTAGTGTTCGATTTACATGAAATTTCGTATAACCATGTTGTTTAGCGTGCTGATTTCAAATTTGCCATAAGTTGTTTAATAAAATGTCAGGGGAAGCCCCTTCAACCTCACGTACTAAATTACAATATGTTTTGAATAATTTATTGACGTTGTAATGATATGAAATTATACATATCAATATATTATTATTCAAATCTATATTCAAAATTACTATATTTAATATTCGAGCGGGCTGTAAGATTTATTTGTGTAGAACTGTCGAGTTGTAAGGTGTGGTGAAATCCTTCTACGTCTCTATATTTAAAAAGACAACGCACTTTCCGTGGAAAGAGACGCACCTGGATGACCTCACCCCTTTTCTTCTAGGAAGGTTCGAGAAGGAAATGTCGCTTGATATACCCCTTCAAATGCGCACATCTCCTCACTGTTGGTGATCCTTCCTTCTCGACAAGAACACGTATAGCTAAGATTCATTTAACGCAATAGTCGGGCTTTTATCAAAATATAAAATGCGTGTGATATCTAGCTAAAAGTAAACAGTTTATTCATTTAAAATTAAAATAAAAGACTATAAAAAAAACACCAGAACTTTTAATTTATAAAATAATATAATTAATTATTAAAATAATATCACCCTTACGATGGCGTATAGACATTTCTTATCAGGCTAGCGTTTAAATTATTACAACGTACCAATATTAACATTTTAGGACAACTTCCATGAAGTTATGAAGCAGGACATTGGAAGACAGGTATCAAAATACTGTAGAAATATTGATAAATTCAATTTTTATTGCTTTATTTTACAGTTGAAAATGTTTTAAACAAACGTGGCCCAATTGCTAATTTTTTGATAAAGTGACGAGCGAATTTTACATTTCCGTGAGCTTACTAGTTAAATATTGCTTCCAAGTGTGTTATAATAAAGCAGTGGTTTCCAACTTGGGGGTCGCAGCGTGTTTTGTGTGGGGTCACAATATAGAGGTTTTAGCTTTATACTTACTTTTTAAAAGATTTTAATGATTATAAGAAGATGCGAAATTTTAATAGAAATGTAAGTTGTTAAAGTGCTAAAAATGACCTAGTTACTGCTTAGGTTCCTTTTGGTTATTCCATTCTGATAACTTCCTGCTGACTTGTTTACTGTGGCAGCCTTGTAATGCTGCTAGTATAATATAAAATCATCCCTCAACCCCGGGCTTATTTATTCTCTTTTACTACATATTAGTCATATATAATCATTATTATAAGAAATTGTAATAATTAAAACAAGCATTAGTGGACATGTGGGTTTAATGTCACGCTCTTTTGGTTTGGTTTGTTGGCGAAGGTGAAGTAAGGATTTTAATTCTGACCAGGGATAGTTTATCCTAATATCCTTCCAAGCAAATAAGGGTACATATCCTATAAATTTTACCTATCCCACTGGTGTAGCTAACTGTAGATAGTACAGGTTGGTAGTAATACACAGTGAAAAAACTTAAAACTAGGATGTGAACGCTTTTAAGTTATCAAAGGGTCGCGATGGCCGCAGAGAGAAAAGTTGTGGTCATAAACTACCGCTGTTATAAAGTTTTATGTTCATTAACACAGAAACAAATGTTATTATTTCCCCTTTTCAAATCTGATGAATTTTGCATTTCTTATTGGACGAGGATGGTACATTTCTTATTTCAGGAGAGCAAGAGGAAATGAGCATGAAGGATATTGAGAGTATTCCTTCAGGAGAGGAAATTCCCGCCGAAGAACCTGCTGAAAAATAACCTAGCAGTGGTGGTGCCTTCGCCTTTCAACATAAGTTGTAGGCCTAGGCTCAGAAAGCGTAGTCAAATATATTGAGAAGCTAGTAGCAAATCATATATTAGTTTGAATTATAATCTACTTATCAAACATATAATCATATATTAGTTTGAATTATATTCTACTTATCAAACATATAATCATATTATTTTGTTGTTTTTTTGTATGGACATAACCATACTTAAATATGTTAAGCACATTTTATCATAACATATTAGAAGCCTTAATTATTATTCTAATAATCCCACTAAGCTCATTAAAAAAATGTTCTAAGTAATATTTAAAATTTAAAGCATCACAAATCATCATATACAAACATTTAATACCAATTATAAATACAAGCTCAGGGTTAGTCTTCTTCCTGGTTGTAATAAGGAGATGAATTTTTAAAAGTTAAAAACATATGTAAGAGGAGATTTTTTTGGTAGAGTTTTTAGGATGAACAAGTTAATTAGTGGCCTAATTGAAGTAATTAGTACGATGCGTGGATTTAAAAAATTGCAAATTAATTAATATCTCTAACACATTACGTTTTCTCGATGTCTTAAAAATACCTCTATTCAGCCATTATATTTTTTAAATGCACCAGGAGAATTTTTTTTTACTTATATTAAAAGTACCAACCTAATAAAAGCTATCATAGAAACTTTATATTTTATAATACGAGAAAGAAAATTCTACTAAAACAAGAGTTTGTATTTTTTAAATTAATTTTTAGATTCCAATTTGCAGTTAATAGCTTTTACATTTAGAACTTCTGTTTCTGTTATTTTTAAGTATATTTTAATTTTTTTTTAATCGTCCTAACTTTTTCAAATTTTAACTACCTTAGTGTTCAATAAATATATATAATTTAAGTGGTAATGACTAATATTTTGTTAAGATGTAATTTAGTGTTAATGCAATGTATTTTAAGACGAGTGTTAAAACTACAGCCTTACTTATTTTTATATTACGTAGGACCAAAATAACTTCTAAACCAATCCTTATTTTTGAAATTGCCCCATCCGTTACACACAATTAAAACCTATCCCACAAACAGTTTTGAATTTTTTTATATACTTTTATAAGTTAAATGAACCACGTTAATAGAATTTTTAGAAATTTTTAAAATTTACCATTAAATTTTGATAGTTTTAAGACCATTACTAATAGCACAGTTAAGCTTGGAAATTTTTTCATTAAAAATTAGTGAATGAGAATAGTCAAACAAAGCTTCACTGGTATTTATGAATGCATATTAAGGGCGTATTACACTAAATCTATTTTTTTAAAACGATCACGAATGCCCCTTCCGTTACCAACCACGAACCATAGACCTTTCGACACAGATGGCTCTCTGTAGCTCGCTATGCGTGATTCGCGGGGGGTTCTATCGGCTGTCGGTAAATTTGCACGGATCAAAAGGCCGTTTCAGTTACATTATCGATGATAACGTCAATATTCAGTATACTTAAACATCAGTCTGTACTTTCTACCGACATGTTCAAAAATGCTTCTAAATTGTTAGATGTTACCTGGGCGTCAATTTTTTTACATATTCAAGTTTGTAAAATTATCCTCCACTCACTACTTGTATATAGATCACTGCTCATATTATTTTATGTTTGTTTATAAACAACAACACTAAACAACAAAATGGACGGTTTTACATTTAATGCCATCGCATATAATTACAAGTTATATATTCTGGACACCCTCACACTATTAAAATTCATTAAAAACTATCATTTAGAATTGAATGGATATAGTTTAATCTTAGTTTAGATTAAAACCGGCTCTAATCAAACCGGCTCAGTCCACCCTTGACTATTGACATGTTTAACATAAATATTTTATTAATTAAGTGATCCAACGTTTCAGAAAATACACTTGGCAGTTGGCAGAGAACCAAATTAATATAAATGAAACTATAGATAAAGCTTACATTTTCTACGCATGGTAGCAAATATAATATTGCATTTAAAAATTAAAAATACTACTGTTATAATATAATGAGATAGCAATATTATTATGTTAAATGATTATTAATTAATGTGTTGCTTTTTTTACATTCAAAGAACAACGTTTAGTTTCCTATAATTTCTTCCTCCCACCCCTATCCCCCTTTGGCAACCGCCATACTTGTGACATGGTCGACAAACAAGACGCAAAGCCTTGTTTTGTATTCGACTACAGTCTAGCGACCGCGTCCTTTGGTGTCACAAGTGGGATACTCTTACTAACTCCCACATAAATAACATTTCTTGACGTTCTGCAATCAAGGTCAAGGCATTTTACGTCGCGGCAACCAGTTCGTAAGCATAGACATACCCTTAATTAGCGTTTCAATACCAAGGTTAGACTATTCCTGTCAAGGTTAACTGAAAATGTATGAGACTATAACTTTCTGGCAGTAAATGTAACTTAGGATGGTCTAGGGACTAGAACGGGGAGAAAACGGTCTTTTTCTCTTTGTTAACACTTTTGAAAGTAACTCAAAGTGTTAATATTTCCATTTATTTACATTTTCTAGCAATACCATAACAGAAAACCTACACACTACACTTATTTCTTAAAAGAAGATTTGCAGATAGAAAAGGCCCGTCAATAAAGTAGGTACACTAATAACAAGACGAGTAATTATATAAACATTTCCATTCGAATAAAAAATTATTGTCCATTAATAAAAAGAACTGTCAGAATTAGACTGAAAAAAAATAATTGAAAATTATGACACTATTACTATAAAATGAGATAAAACAATTATATAGATTTATGAAAGTAACAATAGTATTTAAAATATTGCAAAGAATTATGTGGGTTTAAAACTATTAAACGTCTTAAAAAAAGTATTTATAGTTTTTAATCAAGTATTATAATTATTTCAGTCTAAAAAGTTCAAAAACATTATTTGCTTGACTAATTATCAGTATAATTTAAATATTAATTGCCCTAAAGAATGATCATTAACTGTAGAGATTTGAAAACATTCACCAAGTATTAATATAAACTTGTTCAAATATTATAAAGATTTTTATTGGCTCATTACGATAACCTAATTAGGGATTAATTATTAGGGAAAATCAGACATCCACAAGTATTTATTAAGATCAGTTTGACCATCTCAACACTCCACACAGTTCCTCTCAAAATAATTACCTTCACTAATATTTCCTAATACAGATCAGCTTCAAACCCCCTTAGCCATAGCTCCCAATCCCCTGCATAACATCGCAATACTGTTGCATCACTGTTGTTTACATATTTTTGATAAACTTTAACGTTTTTTTAAATATTTCAGAACATTAACAAATTAGTAGCTATGATATCCTCAACCATATTTTACATCTTGACAAAATCAATTTTCCTTAATCACTTTTCGATTCTCCGGATACATCCTCATATACTTTGGAAACCATTCTTGCCTTAAAAATGCTGAATTTAATCTAATAATGAAATAAGAGATCCAAGCAACGAATAAATTTCCATTTGAATACAAGTAACCTAATAAAAGAGTTGGCTAAGCTTTATTTAGCTTAAATCTTATTATCAAGATCATGCGTGATTAATTAGAATTCCGGTCAGGTGATTTAAGGGTATTATTCCCCAACAATGTGATTTTACACTTTCCGAAACATTTCCTGTTGATTTTATTACCTTATTACTTTTCCTTTGTATTCATGTTTCATAATCCCCCCGTTAAACAAAAAATAAAGTGTGCTTACTATTAGATGATTAGTTTTTTCAGTGTCATTTTTAATTTTGTTTGCTTTTTATGTTTTATCTATAAGTGAATATTTTCCATTGTACTAGGTATATGAAATTTTATTGAAGATGTTTAACAAATATGAGAGATACATTTAACCATTTTATTTTTCAACCATTAGCAGATTTTTAAACTGTATTGCCTGGGATCCTTTCCGGATTCCAAAAATGTGACCCAAAATTTTAGTGGACAACTTTTAGATTGGTTTTATTTGCTTAAAATGTTTCAAACTTTTAATTGTAACTCAAATCAAATTGATAGTTTACTAATAAATATTTTTAGCTTTTGAGAATACATTGATATTATAAATTGTGTTATTAAAATTTATATAAGCCTATTCAAAGAACAGTAAACTAAATTGATACGATAAAACTTAATAGAAATTTTACAATAATATTAAAATGTGTCTAAAATTAATATCAAGTCCACTACAATTTAAAAGTATCTCTTTAATTAGTGTTTAGTATTTTAAGCATATATTATAAGTTTGGGAATTTATGTATGCTATTTTATTATCTTGTAATGTTCATGTATTGGGTAAAGTTCATTTAAAAATAAATAATTTTGAAAAATATTTTGTGGCAAAATAATATTTTTGATTCCTAGTAATTGTTAAGTCTCACATGTAGCATAAACAAGGACAGTGAATGTAAGAGACCAGGAAAGTGGAGGCCATGGGAATGAAGTTTGTGAGGAGTATGTTAGTTGTCTAAAGGAGAAACAGGATTAAGAATGAAGTTATCTGTGAAAGAGTGGAGGTACAGGGAGTACATGAGATAGTAGAAAGATGGGAGGAGCAGATAATAGAAAGTGTGCAAGTGAGAGGAGAAGAATGGAATAAATTAAAGTACGAAGAGTGGTGGAAGGATAGAGGAAGATGTCATTTTTACTAAGCTGGAAACAGTTGATGATTATTATGATGATGATTATTATTATTCGTAAAGTGTGCGGAAGGCAATGGGAAACTACCACACTTTAATTATTTCCATAGTGCGTGTGGTCGACCTTGGTGGTTTTAGTGTGAAGTGCTCTTCTCAGGAATCGATGGTCGTGGGTTCAAAACCAGCTAGGGTCGATGGATTTTTCTTGAGCAATAAAAATCTGCCCTCGGAGGTTAAATAAAGCCGTCGGTCTTATGTCGATTGTGGTATGTAAAACAACCCTGGAAGGTATGTGAATATACCTTTACCGGCAAAATTGATAGGACCTTTCGCTCTCACTCATAGAAATTCTCGTGTGCTGATATAAACAGTCGGTTCAGAAAGTGCACGTAAAATATCTTAAATAGATTAAAAAGATATTAGACACGTATTATGCTATAAAAAAGTTAGTAAATAATATTAATTTTGGTAGTTGTACGATTTTTGGTATTAATATTGTTAATATTTTTACGTCAAACAAACAAATATGTGTATATAAATTATCTTATTTCTAGTTTTAAATTATCACTCGAAACATTTTGAATTTATAGTTCATTTTTTGAGTATTTTTTTCTAACTATTACTTTTTGGAAAAGTAAATAAAATAAATTAAACTTACACAAACCATCATTGCGATTGTTTAAAAATAGAAATCTAGGCTAAAATAAATGTACCAACATTTGAATTCAAAGAGGATATAAAATCATATATATTTAAATTGACTCTTCAGCAGTTTGGGATTGAAATTTGGCTTATGCCTTGCTATGCCATGCTATGTTTTTTCCGATTGCTGGAAGAGTAATTTTCCCATCTCCCATCTTGAGCCATCTTACAGTAGCCCCATGACTTGTTTGGTGCTGACTGACAGCTCACAGCTGACGGTTTTTAAAAGCTACCAGACCAAATTATGTATCCCTACGCCGAACAATATGATCTGCAAAAACATGTGTTTAGCAGCTGTCACTTCTGACCGTCAAAATTTAGGTATATACCTAAATGTTGACTGTCAGAAGTCAGCTGTGAGCTAGCTGTCAGTCAGCACCAAAGAAGGCACGGGGCTACTGTACGTTGCGCATGCGCATAACTCAACTTGGGCTCCGTGTTGAACAGACGCATTGGTGGTCTGGCAAAAATAGCTTAAGAAGTGTTGAAGTTTTGTTTTCACCTTGTTTCACGAGTATTCGAGTAACATTCTATTTAGGATTTTATTATCGTATATTATTATTAGCACCGCGTCTTACTAGCCATTCGGGTTATACGCACTTACGCTAATGTGTAATGGTAGGGGGATTGTGAAATGAAATGGAGGACCTACAGTTTAATGTGGGATCCGAACCACGGTGGAGGCCTGGCATTCCCCACATTCACAAGATGTCTTGTCAGAGGTGGAGGAAGGGTTTGGTAATCAGATAAATCTGTGCCTGGACCGAGGATTGAACCCCAGACCCCAGCACACAAGTCCGACACCTTACCCCTAAACCGCCAGGTCACCCAGGTTTTATTTTTAATATATGTTTTAAATTATACTAAAACTAGCTTTGCTCGATTTGCTATAGTTCTTACCGTTTAGCCACAAGAGACCTTCAAAGAAAGGTCCGCACCGACTTTAAAGTTGCTCCGACATTTTAAATTTTTTTCGGGGGTTTAGAATTTAAATTTTTAACTTTTTGGAACTTTCCCGTAGTTCACAGGCTAGAATCTATAAGTTTGCAAAATTTCAAGTTTCTAGCTCATCTGTAAGTAGGTAAACATTTATGTCAATGAGTGAGTCAGCCATGTGGCTTTATAGTATAATGGAAGAGTCAATTGAACAAGTCAAACCTCCACCTCCTAAATTTTCTTCATCTTCCAAAACAACTGCTAGCAGCAGCGTCTTCTCTTCCTCGGGTCCGAACTCAAACAAGACATTTTGAAGAACGTCATAACTAAGGCTGTAGCCAGGGGAAAGGGGGGGGGGAGTGATGGGGGTTCAAACCACCCGCGAAATTTTATGAACAAAATATATATGGCTTTATTTATGGTTCAAACAATATCAAAAATTAAGATACAAATACAAATTGGGGGGGGGGGGGAGCTGTGCTACCATAAAAACCACTTCAGATAGCTTCAAGAGGTGTTTAAAATTTTTAGAAATGTTCCTACCCTTTAGCATTTTGGAGGTTATTTTACTATAAAAAAAATTCAGAGCGCTTCTAGAACTGTTTATCATTTAGAATGTTTTCCAGCGTCCAGCAATTGGGGGATGTGCTCACCAACCCCCCCCCCCCCCTACAATTATTGGTTGGATACGGCCTTGGCCTTAACTAAACTTCACTGGAGCAGACTTGAAAGAAACAACACTGAATTCTGGAGGGAAGAGGGACCGTGGCTTAGCTTAGCAATGAGTATGAAACCAAACTGAACAAAGTCACAAAGTCTTAGCAGAGGACAGCACAGCTTAGCATTCTGTGTGTATTGGCCTTTATTCATTTTAATAGTGCAACAGCCACGTATCTAGAGGTATTGTGTCGGACTTCTGTGTTGGGGATCCGGGGTTCAATCCTCGGTCTCGACACAGATTTATCTGATTACCAAACCCTTCCTTCACCTCTGACAAGACATCTTGTGAATGTGGGGAATGCCAGGCCTCCACCGTGGTTCGAATCCCACGTTAAACTGTAGGTCCTCCATTTCATCTCTCACTCATCCTACCATTACACATTAGCGTAAGTGCGTATAACCCGAACGGGTAGTAAGACGCGCTGCAAATAATATAATAATAATAAATAATAATAAAATAATAAATAATAATAAAAGCCATGTAAGTATTTTATTACAGTAAATAATGTATTACCACGTAGACATCAAGAATTTTGGTTATGATAAAGATTATTGAATTTATATATGATGAATACAATCAATAATTTTATAAAACATACGAAAAAATTTGGTAATATGATGAATTTAAAAATAAAATATATATAAAACTAACGAAACAGTTGGGCTAGATCTGTTATTTTAGAAAAATCAAACTGATCAGATGAAACGTGAATCTCACCCGTTTGGTGGTCGCGTGGTAATGCGCTACTTTTGTGTTAGATCTAGACTGTCAGTGACGGAGACAAGGTTTGAGTCCGGTCAGCAGTGTAATTAACATAACATAGAATCACGTAGTAGCGCGTGCTAAAATAGATCAACCAGAGAGCGTATTGGAATTCCTTTCTTCTACGGAAGTTTTTTTTTGCACCACGTCTTACTACTCGTTCGGTTTATACACCTATGTACTAATCACACTAATGTGTTTATGGATTAGGAGGGTTAAATTTAGAGGAAGTGTATCCGCATTTGTGTGGAGGGAAAATGGGAAACCATTTAAGAAAAAACCCTTTCAATACACCCGATCGGGATTGAACCCCGATCTCCCCATCTTTGGCAGTCCAGTCTTCTTATGTCAGAGTAGCACCTCAGACCATGCGACCACCGAAACTTTTTTTTTCCCCCTTTACGAAGGTTTGAGTTGACATTTGTTACACTCATTACACCCAATATCTTTGCTAGAGAACTGTATTCAGGTGTTGAAGAAAAAGCTTTATCTTCGCTCTCTCTCGTTCTCTCTTTCTCTCTCTCTCTCAGTGCACTGTTGCCAAATCTCCTCGCTTTCGGTTATGTGTAAAGGTAGTGGTGTGAAGGAAGGAGTTACTGGCAACATCGACAAACCAGCTCGGCTAACCGCTGTATTCGAGGAAAGAATTACCACACAAACTAGAAATGGCAACGCCTTTGCTCAGTAGCAGCAAACATGAAGTTTTCTCAGAGATAACATTATGTAAGGTGTACTGAGAAAAGAGTTAGAGAGGGAAGGGGGAAAGAATACTTAGAACTCCTCATTTATCTTTTAGCCTAGTGTCGCCAGGCATATTGAGAGAAAATGCAAATAAAAAAGGCAGGAATATTGAATAATTTTCTTTTTGCAGACACGATAAAAAAAAATGGCGGTCGTTTTGTTGGAGACAGTCCACACAAAACATATGATATACAGTCCAATTATTATAGCAAGGAACTTTTGGGAAATACAAACATATTTTTTATAGCAAGAAACTTTTGGGAAATACAAACATAATTTTTATAGCAAGGAACTTTTGGGAAATACAAACATAATTTTTATAGCAAGAAACTTTTAGAAAATACAAACATATTTTTTATAGCAAGGAACTTTTGGGAAATACAAACATAATTTTTGCGGTCAACTTGGATCATATTTTACTATTTTTTATTGTTTTTTTAAAATCTATCAAAAGTGAGAGCTGCATATCACATGACTTGGCGTATTAAAATGTGAAGCTTAATCTATTCATTTTTTCAGCTGTCAAATACAGATATTTTTTTAACTTTGCGCGTCTTACTACCCGTCCGGTCTATACACTTTTTTGCTTTATTTGCGTAGATGTGAATAAGGTAGAAGTTATAGGAAGTGCACCCGAATTTTCATGAAGGGAGAGTGGAGAGCAATTTAAGAGTGAAAAACCTTTCAATACACCCAACCAGGATTCAAACCCCGATCTACCCGTCAATAGCAAACCAGACTAGATGTGAATGATATTTAATTCCATTTGCCCGCCGGTGTGATTAAGAAATTATTTAATATTGCTAAATTATTATTTTTTTGCTAAAATTCCAATTTGGTTTTAAATAAATCAATACTTAATTTTTTTTTCCAGCAGCACGTCTTACTACCCGCTCAGGTTTTACGCCAATGCAAGCTACTAATTTCACTTGTGTGTTAGGGATTAAGAAGTTTTAATTTATAGAAAGTGCACCCGCATTTGCGTGGAGGAAGAATGGAAAACCATTTAGGCTCAGTGCACCCAACCGGGGTCGAACCCCAACCTCCCCGTCTTTGGTAATCCAGTCCAACACGAGCTTAGCGCGTAATGAGTATGAGGGAGATAGTGAGTATGAGGGAGATAACGAGTATGAGGGTGATAGTGAGTATGAGGGAGATAGTGAGTATGAGGGTGATAGAGAGTATGAGGGTGATAGTGAGTATGAGGGTGATAGTGAGTATGAGGGTGTGTAGCCAGTAGAAACATTTAGACTAAACTAACCAAACACTGTTGACCGTTGGGGTAGTTCCCCTTTTGGGAAAAATACCCACTATCTCCCAGTCGAGAATCGAACCCGGGATCCCTTGACTCGTAGCTACAGTAGCTCCGCGGCTTCTTTGGTAATGACTGACAGCTTTGAAAAGTACCAGACCAAATGATATATCTCTACACCGAACCATATGATCTGCAAAAACATGTGTTTAGCAACTGTCACTTCTGACAGTCAAAATTTAGGTATATACCTAAATGTTGACTGTCAGAAGTCAGCTGTGAGCTGTTAGTCAGCACCAAAGAAGCCATGGGGCTACTGTAGCACCCTTGACATACATTGATAAATACCACTGAATCCATGTTTCAATGTGAGCTGAATTGGTGAGGTAGATGTATTTATCTATCCTTTTACTATCAGTAAATTTAATCCTGAGACTATTTCAGCTACATTATAGATAATTACAACATACACTGACATGAGCAAAAAAAAAAATCTTCTAAATTGTTTGACAAAAGCTGATAGTTTATTTTTGTTATATTATTTAAGTTTGAAAAGTGATCCTACACCCGTTATGGTGAGTGCAATTATTATCGGCAAAACACTGTGCGAAGTCAAACAAAACTAGAAAATATATATGGGGCCTCATCAAATATTATAAATATATTCGGACCAAATCCAGCCAAAAGTAAAACGGATATAAACCGTGATTGTGGAAACATTGATTCAAGCTCAGACAGCCGGTGTAGCCGCGTGGTATGTTATAATATACCTGGGCACCATTAAAAATGTACCTATATAGTAAATATTCAGTACCATGGTGGTGCTCCCAATTACAGAAATTGTTGGGGTGGTACGCAATTCAAAAAGTTTGGGAACCAATGATTTGGAATTTAATGGATAGTTTAAAGTAGTTGAGGCAGCCCAAATCAAAATGGCCCACCGGTATATCTCCTGTACCTTATTTATTATCGGCATTATTAATTTGGAGTAACCAATTGGAAATGATTTGCAATACGTAACGTCAAAGTAAAGTGGTCTTTATGCTTGAGCTGGCTAGGCTAAACCTGTTTCCTTGACATTTGCGTATCACTTTGCCTGCACGAGGCTGCACAGGCAAAAAAAAAATACCAACAGTCGCAACATTCCAACAACATTAGTCATCATTTCTCCTTCCTCTTTCCACAACTCTTTTCTTAGAAAAAAACATTTAGCAATAAAACCAGTAATTGGCAAAACTAGCGACACCTATTGGTAAACATAGTACTACGTATTGCCCCACAGCCCACTCTCTTTACTCCGAGTGGCTAGAACCGTTTCAAAGGTCTTGAAACAATTCTCTGGATCGATCAAACGGTCTTCCCAGTGATCTCTCTATAAAATGGAGAGATATATCCTATATTTTCGAGATGTCGTCTTCACACCTATGTGTAAGAGAGAAAAATTTTCGGGTATCTCTTTCTTTCTTACACATAGACAGGGCATTTTGACATCGTTCGCTTATTTGTATAAATATAATATGATATACATCAATGTACGTTTAGATAAATGAAATAAACGTTTCAGTGGCGGTGCGTGATATATATATTTTGGTCGGGCTAGGGCAAAACTTAACGGTAGTTTATTTTTTCTCACGACGTGTTAACATATTAGGTTAAATTTATAAGTTTTTTTATTTTTAAAAATCACTAGAATTACAAAATCACAAAACAAATATACAAACAGAAAGAATAAAATTAATACAGGTTATGAATTAAACTTACCAAGGGATAGGATTATTTCATTATTTGTGCAAAAGTTGGACACGTTTGTTCTTCTGACTGGCAAGCATTTCAAAGACTTTGTTGTTGAAGTTTGGAAATTCAGCAATTTATTCCTTATGTATAGAACAAACAGCCAGCGAATTTAACCGGTCTTGTCTCGTGGTATTCCTAAGGAACGTTTTGATACTTTTTAACGTACTGAAACTACGCTCCGACTACGGAATCTCTCTGTGATGCAATATTTACTCTTCCAAATGTTTTAAACCTATATGTATTTTCCAAATGAATTGCACATCTCTAATGATTTTTAATTCTTTCACTTAAATGTTTTAAGATCCTTATAGCCTACCGTCGTCCTCAACCTCACACCACCAAATAATAAAAAATAAAAACAAAACAAACTCGGTTTTTCTTCACTCACAGTTAACTACAATTCTTTTGACCAAACCCAGCATTAGAATAAGTTATTTTTCTCGTCATCCAACACACAAATGTAAAGTCACTAGGTTGATGTGCTCCTAACCATTTACTATCAAGTTTTTCTTGAAGTTTTAATGAAAAGACAAAGTTTTTAATAACTCATCTACTTTATTCATTAAAATTAATCACTTTCACTCGTCACCTTACTTATTGGGTCTTTAACACAGATCGTACTAAAATAAAAACACATACACGCTAAAACAACTATAAACCATCTTTATCGAATCGGTGGGTCTGGGCTCCTGTGGACACCTCCTCCCTCCCCCAACCCTTGTAGTTTTAATAAAATGTTTGAAGGACATAACTAAGTTAGAAACTTGCAACTCATTTCTAATAAGTTGATGTAGACTAATATAGTAACAGTTACAAAAAATATCCAAATAGTAAACCACAAGTCAACGATCACTGGGCTCTGACGAAGGTGAGTGAGCCCAGTTAGAATACAGAAGTAATAATGAGGAATGTAAGTAGCCCTGATCTGTCTGTCACATAGCAGCACAATCAATAACACATTTGACTCACTTATTGAGTACAAACAATCGCTCAGCTTGTTTTCTATCATTAGTAGTCTAACAATGTTGAAAATCAACATTTGTGGAATAAAAAATAAAATGGTTGACTTAAAGCACATGTTAGCAGGCCTAGGATATTGCTCATCCATAATTGTGGTTTCTGGAACATGGTAATATGATACAGATATAGGCCCTGCACTTTGATAGCTTTTATGGTTACACCGATTATTTTACTTGTAGGAATGAAGGTGCCATACTCGGGAGGCCTGGAAATCTACGTACAATCTCACCTAATCCACACATGATAAACAATGAATACTATTCAATTTTTGTTGAATTGTTGAATTAAACAATATAGGCAAATAAAAAGTAATGGGTTATTACAGACCTCCCCAGTGTAACTTGATAAACTTCCTAAAAGCCTTAGACAATAATGTCAACATGAACACTGATGACGTCAGCATGTATGTACCAATTAACTTACCTAACAAACAGTTTCTAATTTCAGAACACATACCCAACACGTGTAACAGACTCCTCTGCTACAATAATTGAGAGTTTTCTCTCACACACTAACACTATTAAACTCAATATATTAACCATTAACAACGTTTGACCATATTATTCAAACAAAAACAGTAGAAACAACCACAGTAAACTATGAAATATATTCTTTTAAAAAAAAATTCATATAAACTAAGGAAACAATAAGTATGTAAAACAAATTGGTTAGTAATGTAACATACACTAATAACCCCAACACTACACTTTTGTACTTTTCTTTATAATTTACCTTAAATCTCACAAAGGTAATCAATTTTTTAGATAAATCATTATAGTTATCGAACTCTCATAATAATAATCTTATTAATTTTATTCTCAAACCAATATTTAAGCTAAAAGCCAACTTTAAATATATTGTCGCCTTAGCAGAATGTAAACGACATAAGTAATAGCTACATATTTTAATAGGCCTTTATCAAAGCTTTACTTGATTTTTACACTATTACTTGTGAAACTGAATTTATATCCTTTAATGTAAATGTTTATTAATAAGTTATAGGCTTGTATGTCACAATATATTTAAGGTTGGCTATTAGCTTGTTTTAGAAACAATATTATATTTAAAGTTCGATAACTATAATGAAATAAGGTAGCTTAAAACTTAATTACATTTCTTGGAATGACCAACTTTGTGTAGTAGACCTAGTATTACATTCAAACGATCATTTAGGACTAGAGGTCATAGGCTTATAGGAAGTATTTCTGTTTTACAAAATATTTAAAGTTGGCACTTAGCTTGTATATTGGCTTCAGAAACCATATTATAGTGAACGTTCAGTAACTATGATGAAATAAGGTAGCTAAAAAAGAATTACAATAACTGTTCGAATGACAAACTTTGTAAAAAAATCTTACGTTCAAACGATTATTTAGGTTACAGGCTTGTAGAAAGTATTACTGTATTAGTCTACATCAACATATTTGAAGAAGCAAGTTACGAGTGTCGAACTTAGTAATAATTTTCAAACCTTTTATAAATACGTTTATTTCATTTGAAAAATCTCATTATATTTATACAAATTAACAAATGATGTAAAAATGCCACATTTTCTTGTATGTGTGTAAGAGAGAAAGAGATACCAGAGAGTTTCTTTCTCTCTTGCACAATGTTATGCAGACAACAGCTCGAAAATTTCAGCCGCAGATGTCCATCCAGTTATGTTATAGAAAAAAAATATATATATATATATATATATTATATATATATATATATATATATGTATATACACACACACATACACACGTCACACACCATAGACAAAACAATATCAAATGCCAATCTCGTTGTCATGGACACACATCTTTTAGAAGTTGATATCAGGGCAAAGAGCTTTATTTGCACTGTAATGTTTGAAAAGTTAAACTCTTTCATTGTGACCATTATATAAACACTATGTGCAGTGGCGAAGTGTGATGATAATTTTTGGGTAAGCTGAGTCATGAACACTCATAAAAGGACACACTTAAGGATCTCCAAAATGGTATTTTTATGAAGTTAAAAAATGCAGCACTGGCAGACTACTACTAATAATAATAATTTCTTTTTTGTTATACCTTCTGTGAAATATATATTTTTTGGTCTTGCTATTTTTCCTTTTAAATGTACTTTAAGTTCAAAAGACAAAACCTCAACAGTAGAATTATTTAACAAAAAAGTCAACTGAAACGAAAGCATCATTGTTGATGTCTACACCACCTCCCATTTTTTTCTACGGCACATACATCAAATCATAAAACATTACTGAAATATATTATGATGCGAAATGTACAACAACTCAATCAAATAATAAAATTCAAGTCATACGTGTTAAGGTGTGGGACTCTCTCCCATTGAAACCGCTGGTCATAAGGACTCAGCAGGAAACTCACGTGAAGTGAGATAGTATATCATTAGATATAATAAAACTACGATGGTTATGTAATAGAATAATCCTCTAAACTAATATTCCCTAAATACTACGATGTGAGTCCAGCCATGGTACAGGCAATTCCCGATTTCTTTATTGGTCTATCGAAGTCCAGGTTACTTTCTACGGTCCGGTCGGTCCCTTGGTGAGAACATCTTGATCACCACTAAATGTAGGCTAAGTTTGTTAAGAGACGACAGTCCAGAAGACGTTGATTACTAGCAATCATATTGTTGCCAAGCGAACCACGGATTTTTATAGCGGTCGAACGCGCTGCATGCTGGGGTGGACGAGAAGAGGGGGTGATTGACCATCTAGGGGTTCTGGATGGTTGACTCCGCCTAGTGAGCTGGCTGAGTGCCGTCTTCAGTTTATCCAGAAACTCGGACCGGTCAAGTACGATATAACTGAATAGCACGGTTCCCCCACCATTCTGATGGCATCGCTTCTGATGGGGACGGAATCGTTCCATGAAGTATGGTATGTAACACAGACATCTATGTATTACAAAACGTGTATGTAGATCAGGGAAGAATAATATGTGAGTGTATTTTACCCATGATTAGTTGGTTTAAATTTTAGAACCGAAAAAGGGCTGAACTGGCTTAGCCCGTTACAGGATGTTCTAATTATAGCGTTCAATGTTTAAGCATTGATTAACCTCCATAGTATTTTAATATTAATTGTCAAAAAATACTTTATACAATTCCTTATGGGAATACACAAGACACCATGTGTTTGCGTGAAATAAAGTTGAAAATCTGGTTTAAAACGTATTCCTACAACCTCAGCTTTATGGCAGTTTTTATTTTAAAGCATAGCATTTGAAAATGTATCGCTTATAAACATGATATATATAATCCTCTTTAGAGTAAAACTTGGATCGTCGCTATAATTTTAAAGTATGTATTTTGTTTTAAAATGTGATATATTATAGATACCGTACCAACCATTTTCATTTCTAATTTTGTTATGGTTTGTATTTGCATAGAATATACTATATAATAATTTATAATATTTACATTAGAACCCTTGTATGGTATTCCCCCCACCACAATAAAGAAAACAATAATTTTAATTGTTTTATGGATAAATATCTACAGCTACCAGACAAGTGACCTTTTTTGTGTAGTGAAGGCCATTAAAAGAAATTAATGGACTTGCGGTCAACCTCCACCCCACTCTACGCCCTCCCGATAAAGGTTTGGGAATTAAGTACAAAAGCTATTTGGAGTGGTCCTTCTTACCAATTTTTGAAAATTAGATTATTTTTTATAAACTATATGGAGTAGTCATCCCCAATTTTTTTATTTGTATAATTTTGGAAGAAATTTGGAATGGTCCTCCATCAGAAAATTTTATAAAAATTGAATTCCTCTAGAAGATATTATGAGTAGTAATCGCCTTGATGTATATTTAAAAATTAACTCCTCTAGACGCTACCATTTAGAGTGATCCACCCTTGAAACGGTTTGAAATTTGAATACCCCTCGAAGCTATTTAGGGTGAACCTCACCTTGATATTTACCATCAGTTAGATGCTTCTATAAGCTATTTGAAGACGTCTGCTCAAGCAATTTTTTTTTTTTAAATTGTGTGTCTTTAGATGCTATTTGTAAAGATCCTCACCTGGACATTTATGAAAATTAGATGCGTTTAGATGGTAATTGGAGTTGTCGTCACCTGAATGTATATGTAAATGACTTTTAAAGGCATTCAACTTCCAAAAATGTGCAAATTTTTAAAATTGGCTGCTTCTAGAAACCATTTGGAGTGGTCCCTTCCTACCTGGCACATTTTCGAAAGTTGAATGCCTTTAAAAGTTATTTACAGTTAGATACAAGTATTTTAGCTTCATATTCTAGAATATCAGAAGGTGTGAAATACGTCTTGAGGGGGGACTCTTTTAAAAGTTATTTAGAACAGTCTTCTCTCCACATTGTTTCGAAATCTCGGTGCTCTTAGAAGCTATTTATGGTAGTCCTAGCTCCAAAATGTTTTAAAATTTCAATGCTCCTAGAAGCTATTTGGAGTATTCCTTCGGAAATTTTTGAAATTTGAATGCCTCTAGAAACCAGATTTTTTATTTAATTTGGATGTTTCTAGAAGCTATTTAGATTGCTCCTCGTCTGAATTTTTCTCGAAAATTAGACACCTCTAGAAGTTATTTGAAGTGGTTTTCACCCGGCATTATTTTTAAAATGAGATCTTCTCAGAAGCTAGTTTGAATGGTTCTCTTCTGGAAACGTTTCGAAAATTATATGATTCGATAAGATATTTTAAGTGGTCTTTCACAGAAAAATATTTGAAAATGGAATTATTTATCCATAAGCTATTTGGAGTATTCCTCTCCTTGAAATTTTTAAAGTTCGGATGGCCCAAGAATGTTTTTTCTGACAGTTAGATGCCTCTAGAACCTATTTAAAGTGGTCTTCCCCGGTATAGATACTACGGTTTTTTTTCCCCCTGCAGTGAAGACGACACATCTTCATCAAGTAAAAACATGGCTAAGAAGTGCAATATCAGAAGATCGTTTAACAAATATGTGTCTATATGTGTTTGAATAAATCCATCATAATTTTATTTACACGAATTCTAACTCATTCTCAATGTTGAGTAAAGCCAAGAGCTAAATCAAAAAACAAATACATTTCAATTTTTCTTTCGTTTAAACTAAAACTCTGTTCATTTTAACTTTTGTAGTGCCTATTTTATTGTTTACTATTAGCTGTAACATTTAAAAACCTCACAATTTTTACCGGTAGTTTCCAACCTGGGGGTTACGGCGTTAATCCGAAGGGGTAGCAAGTTTTGTGACGACCATAACCATAATACTGTATTTACTCTTTTAAGAAATTTTGATCATTAAAGTAAAGTTCAAAATCCAAATAGAAACAAAATACTCCGACTGCATGTTTTATGTTTACCGACACAGTTAATTGCAGCAGCCTCATATTTGGGTGAGTAGCACTGCAAGCTCCCGCCTTGTTCAAATACAGAATATCCGCCAAACTCGTCATTCTTCTCTATGAGCTCTCTTTCGCTTTCTTATAAAAGCCGAGTATTAGCTAAGCTGAATCAACCTGCTTGCCTGAGTGGTCAACCACCGATTGTGCGCATCGTGTGCTATTCTGGCAAGCTTGTGTATTGTTGTTCTGTAGTTTTCATTTCTGTGTGTTTACATCAAAAATCGTGAGTACAGAACTAAGTATTGTCTTTAGTTCCATCATTAAAATAGTAAGCTACATTAACATTAAGACAAGACCAACTGAATCACGTTTGTTTGCTGTAATGTATTTTGCTGATGTATTTGAAAGACTTAATATTTTAATCACCTCAATGCATGGATTGAACATTTTCACTTCAAGTGACAAGGTGAGAGCTTTTATTGGGAAACTGGCTCTATGGCTGTCTAAAGTTGAAGAATAATTTATTGACATGTTCCCAAGACTGAACGAAACTCTTGAAGAACATGACAATGTGCGGCAGGATTTTAACAAATTTTTTTTTATCACCGACCACCTCAAATTGCTAAAATTAGAATTCAAAATATATTTTAAGGAATCCGTTGATGTCATTCAAAATCAGTGGGTGAGAAATTCTTTTTCTGTGGAAGCAAGAAAGAGGCTGCCAATTAGTGAACAAGAAAAACTGATAGACCTGTCCTCGGATTGCACAGTGGAACACAATTTTGAAACATGTTAGCTCACACAGTTGTGGCTTTAGGCTTAAAGTGAGTACCCAACAATGAGTGCAAAGGCTGTAGCGGTTTTCTTGCCGTTTTCCACGTCCTATCTCTGCGAAACAGGATTTTCTGCTGTGGCTGCCAACTAAATATAGAAATCAGCTTAAAGTAGAGCCGGATCTCAGTTTGACTATTTCTCCACTAGTGACAAGGTTTAATAAACTATGTGCATCAATGCAAGCTCAAAAATTTCACTAACTGTGCAGCTGATATTTAGTTTCTTTTGACATTGTTTATGCTATCTATACACTTTGTTTTTTCTAATTTGTTTATTAAAAGTGAGTGATATATTTGATAATAGCTATATAGTAATTTTATATTAAATAAAAATCTAGATTTTTAATTTGTGAAATTTAGACCTAATATATTATTAGTATACCTAAATAAAATGGACTTATATTGTTATTAATAGTTTATATTAGCTTTAAACATTAATTGTGGCATCACATAGTATCGGTAATCGGCCTATTGCGTGCTTTCTCTTTTTGACAGCGTCGATTCTTTTCCTAAGCGCACGTCTTAACATATAGGAAAATTATAGGTTTTTATTGGAAGCCCAGCTTTATGACTTTATTTAATAAGTCATTGGCTGCCACAATGTTTGTAAATAATTAATATTATTGGATATTAAATGACACAAGTTAAACAAAGTTACATTTGTGCAATTTTCCAGAAATTACATGCTAATAATTATTGTCTATTATATTAGACGATTTCGCAGAACGTAATATATGTGAGGGATTTAATTTCTTAACTCACTCAGTTATTGTTTGATTTTTTTTTCTCTATCAAGTCAGTAATTCATACTCTCACATCATAACTACACTTTTACTATCAAACTTATTATAATGATTTATCATGCAACATAGACACTTGATAACAAAAGTTAAATATTATCACGGTCACGCTTTTTGGAGATTAATAAATCTAAATGTACGACTATATTTCGTAGGCTAGGTAGGTGCACTTTAATTTAGTAGTACATATTTAATACAAAAGATGGCGCTAGCATTTAAAACATTTTTTAACTTTACGACAAGTAGACCCCTTCGCATTTTCCCCTTCTTCCCCCTCTGCCGGTTCGCAATGTATCACCTGATAGTTCCCACTTCCCCTCATTATAATAAATAAATAAATAAAATCAAAGCAATCAGCAGACAGCAGGCGCTCACATACTAAAACTTGTTAAAAGTAATTTCCTTGAATTATTCAACCAAATGGCTCCTTCGACAATTGATTTAGGGACTCCTGGTTTGATTCTAAGTGAGGTTGAAGGATATTTTAATTACTATAGTATAGGGTTTGTGCTGCTATTCAATTAAATATTTAGACTGTACAGCTGGTCAGTAATATTAGGCTTACTTTTTTTTTGTGGTGTGCTGATATAATTAATTTATTGAGGGATGGGAAGGGGAGCAAGTAAAAACCTCTCAAAGTATTATCAATAATATAGTTATTCCTCATTAATGCTTAGGTATCTTATTGGCAATCCCAGTTATGTTAAGAAAAATAACTTTTTACTTTAAGAGGGATTTAATACAAAAACACAGTATTTGCAATTTGAGGTCTTCATCACGAGGTCCTGCTGAGGACGGGGAGATCGAGTTTCGAATCTCGATCGGGTGAACTGGGGGAGTGGTTTTTCCTAAATGGTTTTCCACTCTCCCTCCACGCAAATGCGGGTTCACTTCCTTTAATTCAACCTTCCCAATTCCTAATCCATTAGCGTAATTAGTATGTAAGCGTATAACCCGAACGGGTAGTAAGACGCGGTGCTAAATAATAATAATAATAATAATAATCACGAGGTCCACAGGTAAAGCGTTTCTTCCGCCTCCCAAGCACGTCAAAAATATGTATAGACTACCGTCTTGCTCACTACGAACAGTTGTTACTCGCCGATAATATTAAATTGGCCAAGTCTTTCGCGGGTCCTGTTTTAACATGACGATTTGGCATCATGTCTATCTTTCCGAGCGTTTGTTGAACCTATGCCGAACAACGAACGTATGCATATCAGTGGGGGTGTAACCTTGTTTCTGTAAGATGGGGAAAGGGCAGGCCAAAAAGTATTTTTGGGGACTTTAATTCCACCCCAAACCCCCCAAATAAATGTTAGGAAATTGGATGTCTCTAAAAACTACCGAATTTGGAGTGGTTCTGCGCCCCAACTTATGAAAATAATATTATTTTTAAAACCATTCAGAAATTTTTTGAAAGATGAATTCCTTTAAAAGTAATTTAGAGTTTTATTAAATAGCAGAGAATTTGAAATGTATATGGCCAAAAGGAGTGCATGAGGGAGGAGTGTAACGTTTAGTAGTTCATCTCAAGTGATTTTAATTCCAACCTATCACTAGAGTAGGTGGGCCTACATATTTTTATTTAATTTGGTAATATATTGCGAGTCTGACGTCTTAGACCATGTGAACAATTGTTTTTTATTAATACAACTAGCCCCCTTCCCCGTAAAAAAATATTGTAAAGAATCCTGTAAAACAAAGCTTCAAATCAACCATCATGTCAATATAAAAACAAAACTTTTTAAACTTTTTTTTAAAAATACAGTCCTACTATCAGTGTATAGTCCCTCCCTCCTATTTTCATCTCATTCCTCTATAATTTTGTTTGCTCTAGGCGCGAAAGGAATTGTGTATACACCAATCAAAAAATTTGTTAAAATCAAATTAATTTTTCAGCTTCCTCCACTTTCATTTACTCCCCTCGTTTCCCCTATGTTTTTTTTTTTTGCGTTCCTCGTCACTACATCTATTTCTCTTTCCTCACCCCTACCCTCCCGCCCCCTTCACCTACCCCAATTTCCCTTCAACAGCTATATAATATACTATCGACATTTTTATGAGGAATAAATTAAATTTTCAAATTAAAATATAGCCTATGTTCTCGCTGATAATGTAGCTTTATATTGGCGAAAGAATTTTTAAAATTGGTCCAGTAGTTTTTGAGTTTATCCATTACAAACAAAAAAACAAAAAATCAAATCTTTCTTCTTTATAATATTAGTATAGACAATGTTCTATTGAATATAGTATTAATTTGTTTTCTGTAGGCCTATAACTTATATCACCAAGGAAAAATATCAACTTTAAATCCAAGGAGAACTTATATAGAAACTACTAGTAAGACTGTAGTAACGATAATAACATGGAGGGAGGTCTACTGTTCACAGAACAATTAGTAAGACTAGTAACGATAATAACATGGAGGGAGGTCTACTGTTCACAGAACTACTAGTAAGACTGTAGTAACGATAATAACATGGAGGGAGGTCTACTGTTCACAGAACTACTAGTAAGACTGTAGTAACGATAATAACATGGAGATCTACTGTTCACATAACTACTAGTAAAACTGTAGTAATGATAATAACATGGAGGGAGCAAGGTCTACTGTTCACAGAACTACTAGTAAGACTGTAGTAACGATAATAACATGGAGGGAGGTCTACTGTTCACAGAACTACTAGTAAGACTGTAGTAACGATAGTAACATGGAGGGAGGTCTACTGTTCACAGAACTACTAGTAAGACTGTAGTAACGATAATAACATGGAGGGAGCAAGGTCTACTGTTCACAGAACTACTAGTAAGACTGTAGTAACGATAATAACATGGAGGGAGGTCTACTGTTCACAGAACTACTAGTAAGACTGTAGTAACGATAATAACATGGAGGGAGGTCTACTGTTCACAGAACTACTAGTAAGACTGTAGTAACGATAGTAACATGGAGGGAGGTCTACTGTTCACAGAACTACTAGTAAGACTGTAGTAACGATAATAACATGGAGGGAGCAAGGTCTACTGTTCACAGAACTACTAGTAAGACTGTAGTAACGATAGTAACATGGAGGGAGGTCTACTGTTCACAGAACTACTAGTAAGACTGTAGTAACGATAGTAACATGGAGGGAGGTCTACTGTTCACAGAACTACTAGTAAGATTGTAGTAACGATAATAACATGGAGTGAGGTCTACTGTTCACAGAACTACTAGTAATACTGTAGTAACGATAATAACATGGAGGGAGGTCTACTGTTCACAGAACTACTAGTAAGACTGTAGTAACGATAATAACATGGAGATCTACTGTTCACATAACTACTAGTAAAACTGTAGTAATGATAATAACATGGAGGGAGCAAGGTCTACTGTTCACAGAACTACTAGTAAGACTGTAGTAACGATAATAACATGGAGGGAGGTCTACTGTTCACAGAACTACTAGTAAGACTGTAGTAACGATAATAACATGGAGATCTACTGTTCACATAACTACTAGTAAAACTGTAGTAATGATAATAACATGGAGGGAGGTCTACTGTTCACAGAACTACTAGTAAGACTGTAGTAACGATAATAACATGGAGGGAGGTCTACTGTTCACAGAACTACTAGTAAGACTGTAGTAAAGATAATAACATGGAGGGAGCAAGGTCTACTGTTCACAGAACTACTAGTAAGACTGTAGTAACGATAATAACATGGAGGGAGGTCTACTGTTCACAGAACTACTAGTAAGACTGTAGTAACGATAATAACATGGAGGGAGCAAGGTCTACTGTTCACAGAACTACTAGTAAGACTGTAGTAACGATAATAACATGGAGGGAGCAAGGTCTACTGTTCACAGAACTACTAGTAAGACTGTAGTAACGATAATAACATGGAGGGAGGTCTACTGTTCACAGAACTACTAGTAAGACTGTAGTAACGATAGTAACATGGAGGGAGGTCTACTGTTCACAGAACTACTAGTAAGACTGTAGTAACGATAATAACATGGAGGGAGGTCTACTGTTCACAGAACTACTAGTAAGACTGTAGTAACGATAATAACATGGAGGGAGGTCTACTGTTCACAGAACTACTAGTAAGACTGTAGTAACGATAATAACATGGAGGGAGGTCTACTGTTCACAGAACTACTAGTAAGACTGTAGTAACGATAATAACATGGAAGGAGGTCTACTGTTCACAGAACTAATAGTAAGACTGTAGTAACGATAATAACATGGAGGGAGGTCTACTGTTCACAGAACTACTAGTAAGACTGTAGTAACGATAATAACATGGAGGGAGGTCTACTGTTCACAGAACTACTAGTAAGACTGTAGTAACGATAATAACATGGAGGGAGGTCTACTGTTCACAGAACTACTAGTAAGACTGTAGTAACGATAATAACATGGAGGGAGGTCTACTGTTCATATAATATAACTACTAGTATCGTTTATGCTACACATTAATTTTTATATAAACCACTTTCAGGATATCCGCTCGGGAATCGAAGCCCAACCTTCTTGTCACCGGAAGATTAGACTAAACGAGAATGCCGCCTTTGTCCACAAACCCACCAGTGTGGGTATCAAATTTTTTTTAAAAATATAATGAGAACTAAAGGCGTAAAGCTTTTTAAATCTGGTTCAGAAAGTTCCACCCAGTTGTCAAAGGATGAATATTATTATATTATAATCGCGGAATACACTCTCCATTATTCCAAAAGACCCAACTTTGAAGCCTTTTAAAAATTAAAGATTATTTTTCCTGGCTATCTCTTACTCATTGAGGCTGTTCGGACTTAGAACACAGTTACTCGAGGTTAAACTTTGCTTTTTCACTCTCCTACTTAGTCTAAATTGGAATTTTAGACCTATTCTTACATCATAGAACGCAGGGTCATTGATCTAAGCTCCTTTTAAACCTTCCTACCATTATAGCTTTGACTTATTGCTGAAATACAACCTTGTCTTCATCTAGATCCAAACTTGTATCTTTCAATTCTTTTTCTGATTCAAATGGTTTTGAGTTGAGTTATAGCTAGCGGGAAGGGAATTGGGTTAGGTTTGGGGACGATACATAATATATAGGTACCAAATATTAATTTTCATTGAATATGTATATATAAATACATTCCCAGTACACACAACTTACACAATCTGGCATCCATAATTGTGTTTATGATAGTTTATTTTTCACTCGCCCATTATAGATCCTGCCTTATTATAATGAGTGATATATGATCCTTGGTAAAGGACGAATCTATACACTTCAGTGGTAGAACACTGGCGAATGGCGTACTATGCCAAAGATCTCAGCCTATATCTGAACCAATAATAAATATTCGGACCCGCAGAGAATATAACCGGGTAGTCTTAGATATATTAAAGACGGTGACATGATTTTAGAAGAATGTGATCATTTCAAATACTTGGAAACTAAGTTAATGGATAGGAGGAGGTCCAAAATATAATCGGTGCAGGCAATTATTCAGTTTTAAGGCTGTTGTCTCGTCTTCATTCTCTGAATATTAAACTGAGAATATACAAAAACTATAATTCTAGCCGTTGTTCTTTAAGGGTGTGAAGCGTGGTCTCTCAATCTGTACCAAGAGAATAAAATGAGGGTTTATGAGAACAAAGTACTTAGAAAATTATTGGGGTCTGTGAGGTGTTAACAAATAGGATAATAGAGAAAGTCACATAATGAATAATGTCATGGTTTGAATGGATTTGTCTGGGCAAACCAAGTTTTTTTTTGTACATTGTTTCTCCTCATACATCCAATAAAATGCGGGTACACTTACTCTACATTCTACATTCCTCATCACTTCACAATCAGTGTAGATATACGAACTGTCCAGAGGGGTAGTAAGACACGGACCACAAGATATAACACATCGTGAATTTCCTTGCAAAACTTTATGGATGGTAGTTATAATAAATCGACACCTTAGTTCAGTGTGTAACGTGTCTGTCTACTGAGCTAAGGGTCCCCAGGGTCGATTACCGGCATGGACGAAAAATATATCACTGGTGAAATGTGGGTTTACCCTTTCATAGTGAGAAATTAACAGCCAGGGACTGGATGTTATGCGTGTCCTAGTATTAAGTTAGATTATAAGGCATAGGAAGCTACGACAGGCCTAGCAAGCCAATCCACTACAGTTCTTAAGAGCTATCTAACCACACTTCTTTTACAGAATATTAGACATGATCTCCATTCCTTAGAGCTATCGGCGTGGCCCTTCTTCAAGTTTCATTTGTTTACTCTCGACAACTTGCTTATCTGGGTTACCATCTCAAGTTTTGGAAGACGCCTTTGGGCTAATTTAGTAATAATGGTGAGAGATTTTGTCTAAAAAAAATATGCACGCATAAAAAATTGGATTAAATTTAGTGTTTTGCACTTGTACACAATATTTATGAGAATGGGATATTTGATGCGATAAATTAATAATGCAAAAATTGACTATACGGAAATTAAATATTTTATCTCAGTAATTGACGAGAATGGAATGCATAATAGACGATTCTACACCGAGAGGTATGATGGATTAATATAAAATTTAAAGTTGTTCAAACTTATATTTGTGAGATCGTAATCACTAATTGAAGATAGCCATATAGAGGAAGATCATATTTTCAAGATGAAAGGGGCTATAGCACCCCGACTGTTACATTTGTGGGAGGCTGTAGTATGTGTCTTCACCACCTTCTCTTACAAGAATGACTTGAAATCTTGCAAGGCGGGTATACAACAATGTTTTAGGCCTATATAGTAAGATTTTGGTGTACAGTTGGTACTCCACTCCAAGCAATAACACCATTGTCATTAATAGCACCACTGCAAATCATGTTAAAACCAATTCTGGGATCATTGTCGACTCTTGGAACCATGTTGTTTGGGATGCCGTTCCACTCAAGAGTGCCATCACCGATCGTGTAACTAAGTGTAAGTAAATTAAGTAAATTAATTGAAGGATAATTATTGGCTCGGTGTTGAAATAAAGTTAAAATTGTGATAAACTGACTTAGAGACTTGGAAGGATACAATTCATAATAAGTTTGCTTATTTATAAGTAGTGCTCTACAGTCTTAAAAACCACCTTTGGTTTGACATTAAGAATACATATTGAAGACCTATTTTAGAAGTTCCGGAGTGACTTCAAAAAAGAGAACTTCGGCGCAAATGGAATATCTCTGGATGAAAAGGACTTCTGAATCACCGTGCATTAATTTCCCATATGGGTGGTAAACGCTAAACGAGGATTTGTTGGGGCTACATGCTGAGTTTTATATATGGAGAGGAGCAATAAAAAATGTGTTAAAACAAATTTTTGAATTTGAATTATGATGACTACGATGACTGATTTAAATCTTGAATTTTATAGCAAGTTGAATATGTTTTGATATTATCTCTTACATATTGTTGACATTGGTGGTCACATGTTTGCACTTGGTAAATTATTATCGCTGGTGCATTTGATTTCATCGTATATATTTTGCCTTTCCTGCAAATGGTGAATATAACGTGGCATGTCAAAATTTTAAAGGATAGAGGAAATATAACTCAAAATAAATATTATGGTGGCCGACTTTTTCTTTATCGTCAAGAAATAAACCAGTTTTAACCTTAAATGTTAGTGATGTTACAGGTTTTCGATAAATAACAATAATCATCTACATCAAGATTGATATTGATTTAAAGCACTATGCCACTTGTTTGAAATTCATCTTAGAAATTACCGGGATAGCAATGTAACTAGCCGCTGGATACATTATTTACGCAATATTTTGTCAATATTAATTGCATCCGATTCTTACTTCAGCCAGCCCACGTTTTGAACGACGTATATAATTGAATTTTAAAACGATTTGTCTTTGTCATTGGCTGAAAAGCTCAACACACCTTTCTAAATGAATTCTTCTATGACCCGTTTCATTGACTGCATGGTCTAAGGCGTCACTCTATCAATAAACTAGACTGAGGAGTTGATAAAAAAATCTACTATGGAATTACGATATAATACATTCTTCGATGTGTTGTATGCATCTACCAATGATAGTAAAATTGACCGTTATCATACTAACTGGCGTTGATCATTGATTCCTTGCTTTAATGAGGGTGTATAATCTACTCATTAATGTGTTAATTATTTTGTAGTCGATGTGCCGTGTCTGCACTCATCGTCTGACTTATTGCTTCGATCTAGATTTACAATATTTGCCTAGCCAATGTCGGCTCTATAATAATTATTGATATTATGACCAAACTTTAATGTGTTGACATAGCAGTGTGTATAAAACTAAATGCGCACCCTTACTCTACTCGTTGTTCAAATGGTCATCCTTACTAATAACTAATAGTTTGGACTTGGCAGCCCAGGAGGCGTATTACTGAGTACATTATTTGGAAGTTCGAGTATTTTCCCCTTAGTTTCCCTTTAGGTATACCCCAAACTGAACTATTCTTATGCCAAGAAGTTATTTTCACACCATCGCAGAAATATCCTTGCACCGTATATTTATCCTTATATCATAAAGTTATTCTCACCCCACAGTATTTTCCTTAATCAAGAAGCTATATCTACATCAAGGAGTATTTTGCCAATTCTAAGATAATGCACATACTTTAATAAATAAAAATACCTGAGAAATGACACTTTAATCGAAGTTTTAACCCAGTGTTGTTGGAATTTGACATCTCTACAGTCAATTATTGTTATTTTATAGTTTCTAAGCAAAGAATCCTTCCAAATAATATTTAATTCCAAATTATCATTCATGAGAGTGTGTTTTTAATTTGTGCACATGTAATAATGGAGTATTCGCTCACACAAGTGACCACTCGATAATCACTTAATCGCAAACTAATGAATAAACTATTGTTAATTATGTATCTTCAATAACTGAGTTATAATTCTGGTTTCAGATTATTGGGTGTGATGGAAAGCTATAGCTTTGTTTGTTGCTGTGTATCACTCTCTTCAGGCAACTCCTCATGCCTTTCTTATTTTTCTGTGTCTCATCGTGTTTAATCATTTTTTTCCGTGTCTTTGTATTTTGGGTTTAAGTCTTTTCTTCTAGTGGTGGAGCTTTTCATTTCCTATAATACATTGAATAAGTACGACTATAAAATGGATGTGTAGTAGTGTTCATGCTTTAGTCCACATTTAGTGACAACATCACACGAATTGGCAATGGCATTCGTCTAAGGTATAGATGAATTTCAAAACCAATTGCAGATAAACTCACAATATGACATTATGGTAAACAAATGGACAGGATGAGGGTAGTATGTAGATGTTCGGTAATAATTATGAATCCCACTTTAGGAGAGACAGTATCCTTGGTGTTTAGGCTCACACCATCGATGCAAGGCAAAACTTATTATTTTAATAAAGTTTATTTAGAACTTCATTGAACAAGACTTGCTTGATTACAAAAGCATCCTACAAATGATACAATTTTATTGTTGGGGGAAGCAATATCCACCTTACCGATTAAAATCTAATAACGGTCAGAAATTCTTGAATAATAAACTCCCAATATTTCTTTCCGACCAACCAATTATCTTCCATCAACTGTTTGATTCTCCGATAACCTTATTGATGTTAGACATAGCCTACCAGTTTTAATAACTGAATTAGTATTTGCATCCTTATTTAAGTGATTAATAAAAGTAAAGTGTGTGTTTTGTACATTTATTTTGAGTCAACTTATTTTTACTTTCTCTCGAGACCTTGAAGACTTCTGCAATCTCTTGGAGTTGCATATTAAGACGTAATTAACTTTTTAATTAATTGTCTGTATACATTTTTTTTCCACCCCTTAGAAGCATCAACGGGGTTAAAAATAATGGCTATATTTTTTAGAAGACATTATTAGAATAAACTTATCGGATTATTAAAATATCGGGATGAAACCTCTTTACTTTTCCTAATTAGCTTATAAGGAACACCTGTGCCAAATTTCAGCCCTCTATCTTTGTGGGAAGTGTGAGAATTAGTGATGAGTGAGTGGGTGAGTCAGTCAGGGATATCGTTTTTATATGTAGAAAGATAGAGATAAAAAAAATTATTTGAAATATATATTTTATAAAACCAACAATTTATGAGCTATAAGCAAATAATATAATATACTTTTTAAATCAGGTCTTAGGAAATGAATTTTACTCTTATGCTCTTTGGTGGAATTTTTCTGTAACATTATTCCTAATTCCTAATGCCATGGAGTAGGTAAAGGTGTATATTATTTCATTTATGATCTTTGATGTATTGTTTCTACAACAATGCATAAATCTATTATCTCGTTTCACAAATCTTACGAGTTTTAAGTAAATGTATATTTTAAGATAGAAGCAAGAGAAAGTTTGTGCGGTGCGCAGTAACATTTATTTAAAGATAGTTATGTCAATTATGGCGTCTTAAGATGATGATTTTTTAAACCATACAATTAAATTATAAAGAATTGTTGCGATCAAAAACAGCTACAGGAAATAAATTATATTTTCTTTAATCATAGAGAAATAAAATTTGAGTTAAAAGGCTTAAACTGATTCCATTTTACTGTGTATATGTATTAACATCGGTACAAAATTGTTTAAAGCATTTTTCTTAAGGAACGTGCGCTAAATTGCCATTTTTTAAATAAATAAATAAAAAATATATATATATATATATATATATATATATATATATATATAAATATCAGACAGCTTAGGCAACAAGAGACATAAAATATTTCCGTAATGAAAACTTTTCCAAATACAATACTTTTTACAGTGTTACCATGTGTGTTTCGCTTGATTATTTGATCAGATGATCGGAGTGTTTGCATACCTAATTAACTTTGTTGCAACTCAAACTTTACTTGATATAGGATAAAGTTGATTGGCATTTTTTTTTACTAAGATAGGTCTATGATCTTACTTCTAACAATTTAATTCAGGTCTAGTTAATTCCTTATCCTAAAGTTATTCCCATTTATAGTATGAATTTCATTTTTGAAATTACAATCTGATTATCTCCTCGATAGATTTGATTGGTTTTTCTAAAAGAACCTTCATGGTGAGGGCACTGGGGCCGTATCAGTTTAAAGTGATGGCTTTTGGATTACACTCCGATCCTCCCACCTCTCAACGACATTTTAACAAAATTATGGAACCGGAGACAGAATAATATGTTTGTGCCAACCTAGATGATGATATAGTAGTATCTTTTCCATTTGATGAGCATTCGTAGAAATTGTCTAGGGTATTAACTAAATCCCTACGGACGAAACTGTTTATAAATACTGTAAAATGTTGTTTTTATCGGAAGGGATTAAAATATCTAAGTCACATCATCAACATTTATAAGGAGGATACAGACCCAACAATTACATCTGCAGTCAGCAAGTCGAGTACGCCTGGTGCAGGCTACTAAATATTATCTGCTGCCAGTGTAAAGCATTTGATTCCTCCATGAAATGTTCAATTTTTATTTATGAACACCCACAATGGTGGTCACATGCATGCATCGAATAGTTTATAGAGGCATTCAATCATCAAATTTGCCAGAGGAAGACCATTACAAATGGCTAATAGAGGCATCTGATTACTGATTGATTAGGCAGCGTTAGAACAGCCTTGTAGATCATGCGCTGCCTGGACAATTCCTCTCCACCTCTTCTGGTCCTGATCCTGCTCTATCAAGTTCTTGGCTATCCCCAAGACCATCAGGTTCTCCTCTACACAGTATCTATATATGAATTGAAGTCTTTACAAGGGGTGGGTCTCTTGTGAAAGACCCCCAAGGCATAACTGCTCTAGCCATCTTCTCTGGTAACATTCTCGCTGCATGCCCAAATCATTGTAACCTTTTTCTTTTTAGAACCTGGCTTATTTTATTTACATCCATTCTGTGTAAACTTCTTTGTTGGTCCTCTCTCTCAACACTACTTACTAGTCCTAACATTTTCATGATTTTTCTCTCAAATATATATATATGCCTGATATCATTTTTACTAGTTGTCCATGCTTACGATCCATACAGAATTATTGGTCGTATTATAATGTTGTAGGTCTTCCTTTCGGTGTAGATAGATAGAGTTTTAAAATTCAGAGTTCTTCCTAAGCTAAGCCAGTATCTTATTCCTGCTTGTATCCTCTCTTGTATGTTTGTTCCAACTTCAGTCCTTTTCATAAACCAGTCTTTCAAATATTTGACTATTTGCACAGATGCAAAACTCAAACCTTCATCAGTTATGGGGCCTTGTTCTCGCTCTGTCCGCGAAACCAGTAAGTGTTCTGGCTTCGTTAAGTTTCAGGTAAAATCTTTCAGCCGTATTCCCATTTGTGTAAGTTATGTTTTTCCTTAAATCAGGGCATCATCTGCATATGCTCTCCACATGTATCTTCTATTTATAACAGCTTCTTTACATTCTGACCAGTCATGTTGTCTAATTACCCATTCCAACACTAAATTTAACAGTAAGGGAGAGAATATCACCTTTTCGCAGCCCTGTCCTTATTGGATACACTCTAGATATGTCTCCATCATACAGCATAGTCACTTTAGAGCCTTCAACGTAAAGTTTGGTTAGATTAATTAGTTATTTCTGGATGTGGAATTCTTTAGTTTTATTATTAAGGCCATCTTTGTGAACGGCATCATAAGCTTTCTTAAATTCTGAGGAGAGTGTAAATTTTGATGTTATATTCATGATATTTCTCCCACAGTTGACTCATTGCAAATACATTGTCATTGGTCAAGCGCCCTTTTATGAAACCTGTTTGATATTAACCCAACTATTTCTTTTGCATGTATTTCTAATTTGTGTAGAATGATCATTGATTGATAGTATTTTGTAGGTTATACTAAGTAAATTTATTCCTCTATAAATATTACACTAATTGGTTTTGCTGTTCTTTTTTTTAAATAGGGAAAATTAGTGCTGGTCTCCATATTTCAGGTCGCTCTTTTCTGTTTCATTTCATAATGAGTGGGTGGGTTATATATTTATTGGTGAAGATTTCTCCACTTTTCTTCAGCAACTCTGCCATGATATTATTCTCTCCTAGAGCCTTTTTTTTCTTTTTAGCTTGAGGATACACCTATTAGTTTCTTCCGGCAATATTTCCACCTGGTCTTCAATTCAATCCGCCCAACACTTCATAACCATTTAAGAGTATTCAGCTCTTAACAGTTTAGTAGCTCTAATAAATAGACACTTCATCTATTTATTATGTTAGTATATTACCATTGTCAGTAACTAAGTTATTGTTCTTATCCGTAATAATCCAATTATGGCTTGGTATCCTCTCCTCACACCCTTGATCTTTTGGTAAAATTTTCTGGGTATCTTGCTGCACCTCCTCCAATATTTGTATTATAAATTTTATATTGTCATTTATACTCTGGTTTCTAAGAAGTCCAACCTCTTCTCCTAGTTTGCTAAATTCCTCAGCCAGTCTCTACTTATTTTGTTTTTCCTTTCCACAGTGGTTATATATACTTCATTGAACCATTTGTTCCTTCTCGGGTTTCTTCCTTTCCACACATATTTTTGACGACTCTTTTACGACCTCTTTTATTGACTCCCATCTTTCTTTTATATTATTAGTCATGTCCGGTTCATAAAATTTGTTTCGAACTTATATTTAGTATTGAAACTCTACTTCTGTTCTTTAATTTTATCTCTGACTAATATATCTACTCTGTTTCTTGTATTTCGTTCATATTAAGCTTTTAATTTTCCATTTAATCTTCTTATAACAAATAAACGGTCACTGCAACAATCAGTTCCTCGATAAAATCTTACATCTTGGATAATATTCTTTTTTATATATAATATGGTGTCGCTACCCGCTTCACACCCTTTGGACATTTTGTCAGGATGGCCTATTCGAAGGAGGGAATGTCGGATAGGAGCGTTGAAAATAGTCAGACTTGGAGTTTTGAGAATTTTATTATAAACTATAGTACACTGTGTGATATTGTCAGACGTAATGGTATAAGTTCTAACAGGGTCGTTAGACTAAGTCAGTCATTTCTAGCAAACAGTTCCTCTTATTCGTTTACACCGATGATTTAACTCTACCTCAAACTGGGGTAACACCAAGTGTTATTATATTATGTGGAATGTTTGTGTTTGACTCGCTGATTCAGGCTTTCTCAGGCGTTTCTTAGTTAACATTAATACTGCCTAAATATTACTAGACACTGACAATCGTTTATTAGTCCGGGTGGTGTTGTACTAAGGTATATTATTTTGTGAGGGAACATTATGAATTTTATTTTTTAATCTGTAGATATTGCAAAACCAACCAATCAAAACCCATTTCCACTTGTTTGGTCATGTAAGCTATATCTTCCTACATTTGGTTGGAATGCTTCTTCGTCACCTAGGATAATGATTACGTTGTTCTTTGATACTGCTTCCACCACTTTTACAAGCTCATCACAGAACTCATAATTTTCAGGATCATCCTTATTTTTCGTTGGGCTATGAAAGTTTATCCATGTGGTTTGTGAAATTAAACCATTTGTGCTTCAGCGGGGTGAAATTCTAGCCTCTTATTCAATGTTTAGTCATCCTTAACCAGATGTAAAGGAGATCTTCACATCCCAAATCAAATTCCGAATTTATTTTGACACTTCCATCATATATATATATCGGAAGAGCTAGAACGAGAAACATATTACATACGTGTATATATATAATGGTACAGTTGTCAATTCACAGGTTTCCCCACCTACCTACCTTATGCACTTCTTGTAGGGCAGCTATCTACATATATTTTATTTATTTGGTTCTGAGACGACAGTGTTAGCCGTCCCAAACACATTCCAGCTTTCAAATCGCACAACACATTTCTTTGCTTTGCCAATATCAGGCTTTTAGCCGTTGTGTTCGGAGACTTATCGTTGGGATTTGTTGCTTTTTGTTTTACGGGATGGGTTGGTAGCCCCCTGCAAGTCCTGCTCTTCTATCAAGTCTTGGTAGCAGCATTGAGTGCATGCAAACACATACACACATAGATACATAAAAAAAAGAAGTCCAGGTAAGAACTACTCCAAATAGTTTCTAGAGATTTTCAAAGATTTGCTAAAGGAGGAATAATCCAAATAGATTCTTGGTACATCCAATTTTATAAAGTTTTCTTGAGTATGACCACTCAAAATGAGAAGTCTAGTTTTTAAAACATTTCTAATTGAGAACCACATCAAAAAGCTTCTAGAGACATCCAATTTTAAAATATTTGGCGGGGGAGGGACTCCGGACCCCACTTTCCCTAGGAGAATCAAGCCCCTCAAAAAACCCTTGTTTTCTAATTCCACCATTATAAAAATAAGGTTCTTCCTTCACTGCGTCACACACAAATAAAGTTCTTCCTCCACTGCGTCACACACAAATAAGGTTCTTCTTCTACTGCATTAAATTTCATCAATTTGTATGTTTATGTGTGTACTCATATAGAAGCTTTCTAGGACACAAACAGTCATAAATATAAACTCAGAAATAAATCGGTTAAACCATTAAAAGAGTATTCTAGTCTCTTCTGTGTGCTTGCAATTGACGATTTATGTTCTCAATCTTAAGGGGATTGAAGGGTAGGAATACATTTTAGCTAAATAAACCAGTATTTCCAATCAAAGGTATTGCTGGAAAAAACACTTAATAGTGCAAACACCTGGGTATGGAATTTCGATTAAAGAAAACCACGTCAGCGCGCGCCCAACACGGCATGTGAAAAACAAATATTAGGCATACACACCTCTACCAGTGTATCCCCCCTAATTCCTCCCACACAAAAAAATCCTGTGTCAGTGTTTACTTAAAAGTGTATCACCTTTAACACTTTAATATCGATATTTTTCACTGTCATAATACCTCGAGTATGCTCCTTATTGCTTGAAAGTCATCTTATATATGCAAACATTCTATTGCCAACCTATTTTCTCTCGTAAATATAGGTTTGTGTGTAAGTATTACACGTAATATGAAAACAATGCCATCATAAATTTTATAGCATCATAAATAATTATATGCTTTTGTAGTAAATATCTCTCTCAAATACAATGAAATATTTTATTTTATTGGAAGGCTATTGCAACCCATTGTTTGATCGATTTGAATCCAAATGTTATTGGTAGTTACAAAGGGCTTGCGCAGTAACGACTAGCGTATGGAATAACATGTTTCTCGTTCTCTCTCTTCCATTGTCTATGTCTCTCTTATCTGTTGTGATGACACCGTCCTCCCCTTTTGAAGAACAAAATTAAACTCTTCCAAAAACCTGTTTGTAGAGTGTTGGAAGAAGTTTTTATGGCTGGCGCTACTTGATTTTGGGTGTGTGTGTGTGTTCCGTGAGTGTGTGATGCTTTTCTAGCGCTAGTTCAATGACTTGAAAACGTTTAGGAGAGACGTATCTCCTATCGTGTAGGACACTTGGATTTATGTGTTTTTGAGTATGTGCGAAACTATTTTTTTTTAATCCGTATGACTCAAAAATATTAAAAGTGTGATTAAATAATTTGTTTTATTGCTATATAATATAACAAAATGATATTTTTCTAAACTTTTCTATTGTTGCAAGAGGAGCAGAAAAAAAAATCGAAGACGGAACCAGTGGTGTGTCGTGTGGTGTGTAAGCCCGCTTAAGAAACTGTAATGCCATTGTGTTTAAATGGAAATTGAATTTTCAAGCCATGGTGTAGATTGAAGTAACAGGCACAAAATTCCTCTTTTTGGCTGCCCGTATGGTCTTAAATAAAATTTAAAAAAAATCGTAGATTACATATTTCAGTAACACATTTGAATGAGCTAAAAATGTTATTACGATATTTGTATAAAAATGTTCGAATATGGCGACTCATTTATTCCTACATTAAACCTTTTGTGGGTTGATTGTTGAGTATATATTTAATATGTACACACACAATTCTTATACAAATTTCCGTATTGTATTTTTACATGCTATATGTAGAAGAACACGTACGTTCCATATGTGATGATAGAAAATGATTTTACGAGTATCTTTACTTGTGTATTCGTGGAAACCACATCTTGTCTGGTATCACGGTTTCCTTTGAACAGCCGCTTAGTTATGGCTTCTAGCAAAAGACCGGATTTTATTGTAGTTGCCAGAGTCTTTGGTCTTGGTTTCAAAACAAATCACCATCAATCACTAACGTCCAAAGCTGAGAATTTTCCTCGTAATTTCAAATGGACTATCAATGAAATTGTAAATTACTACAGTAACTTCCCACTTATTGTTGGCACAGATATTAATTTACTTTTGATTTCCTAGCCAGTATCTATAAGTATGAACAAGCAAAACGTATACATTTTCCCTAAACAAAACCAACCTCGAAGATTTAATTAGAGAACCTTAGACTTTTATGCATGACTTCTAGGGGGGGGGGGAATGCATTCCTATTCGGGTGAAGGGTTCATAAATTGTATAAAAGTGTGTAGCACCTGTAAAAATAATAATGTAAAAAATGTACAGTACAGAAAGCAAAACTAATGGCAGCTCTTATTCAAGCATACTGTATGCCACATTTGAATCAACGAATAGTCAATATTATGTAAATTTTCACCGTTTTAATTAACTTTTAATCAAACATTTTAAGTGAAGTGTAATCGTGTTTTAAGTGCTTGTAAAAAAAAAGTGAAGAAATGTCTAAAAAATAAATAAGTTAGTGTTTAACACTTGTTGCTAAGACTAGTGGCTACTAGAAAGTGACACTTGTTAGGGTTGTGTTATTATGGAAACTGTTCAACAATCAGTCCTGCATCTTGACCACGGTGGAATGCCACCCCAAGCACAGATGCCATACACCCAGAGATCTTCTGCTCTTCATAGGTAGGCCCAAGACGTTTTTAAACATTTTTACTTGAAAGTGGTGTGGGTTACAAAATGAGCAACAATTAAACAATACATTGAGACTAGGCTTACGCATTTTTGTTGTTTTACTTGTTAGATGGCTGTGATGCTCATGTGTCACATTTACTTTGATTCTGAGTAAACCATGAATATTTTGGTAGGGGGAGGTCAATTAAAATAGAACACATTGTGATTCAAAATATTAATCTAACCAAGCAAGGAAAACTATTTAACGTTCTACATGTTCACCGACAATTGTTATCTACATTATGTAGGCCTACAACCCGCAGAAAAAAATACTAATGTTGGTGGTACCGAGTCTCCTAATAACATTTTCGAGAATGTAATTATTTACGCCAAACCTAAGGTAGCATTACACCACCGAGTGGTTTCGAAAACTTTTATTTTGTGACAGTTACAAGACTACCATTTTAACAAACGATTCAAATATCTACCTTCCATAAATAGGCCTGTAGTTTAAAGTAGATTTAAGAAACTAAATACTTTATCTCCTCAACTAGTTAGGCCCTACACATTTTGATAAGTTTCCTATCTTTACCATTTAAACAAAAAAAAAAAAACCTTTTTGAGCTCTTTCCTTAAAACAAATTAACTCTTTTAAAATTAGGAACTGTACCGTCAATATTAACAATGGAAACAAATTATTTTTATTATTTATAGTTTGATGATAAAAAGTCCATCAATTGGTGTTTTCTAATTGAAAACACCCTGTGTGTCCAACGTTTTTCAAGCTATGTTTACCCACATGACTATGCCAACTTAACTATAATTTTGATTACTTGAAGCACTGGAAATATAATTGATTAATTATGTAGGCTTACAATAAATCACATGTTCAAATAGCCTATTTTTAAGTTATTTGCATTAGGGTATATATAATTGAATACTTAGTACCTGTGATTTATAATTTTTTTAGGCCTAATTCTTTCTATTATCTGAATAGCCTATCCTTTTATTAAGTTATTTGCATTAGGCCTATATAAATGAATACTTAGTAATTGTAATTTATAATAGAATTGATTAATTTTATAGGCCTAATTCTTTCTCATTTATTTGCATAAGTGTCTATATAACTGAATACTTAGAGCAATATCCAATTTCATTTTAACATGATTGTTTGGCCCATGGTTAAAAAAATAATAGACCTAGAACCTTGGACGATTAGGGTTAAAGTAGGCAAACTTGTTTCATTGCGCATAAGTTATCTAAATAAGTAACAAGACGTGATGAGAAAAAGAAAAATCCTTGTTCTATATTATAGAATTTATCAACTTATCTTTTCAGTTTTATTATGGTAATTATTACTGTATAATTCATTAAATTAATCAGACCCCTTGTAAGGGGACACTTCTAGGACATTTTCCCCTCATAATATACACATAAACTAATAAAAAATAACTCTGGAAGACGTAGTCATACTTTTCAAAAAGAAATATTGGATTAAATTGCCTTTATAAACTTAGTGGGTATGCTTTTATAACTCAATATTGAGACGTGTGTTCGCCTTTCCAATGCATCCATCCCATGTTAAATATAACCAGCATGATAGCCAGCGCCATCTTGTGACTGATGTTGTATATACCACTATATTATCTCTGAACGCTGCATTGGTTTCATAAAACAGATTCACTGGAATTTCTCACGATTTATGTTGAGGTGGACCCAGTTTCATTTTGTTTGAGCATTTTTCCAAACTTATTTTATAACCTTAAGGTTAGGTTCACTAAATCAAATATATATCTTTATTTTTTTTCCCTTTTTAATTGATATATTGATAATTTAATGTAATTCTTAACGGTTTTTGTTATGATCAAGAGTGCTGTAACCGATTTTCAAACGTTCACACACAATTTTTAATAATCATACTTAATTGCGTTTCTATATAATTAGGCTATTATTGGTGTGTCCTATATTTGAGAGCTACTAGAGTTGTTAAATATAGGTCTACTTTTGAGAGACGATTTTCCAAAGAGATGACTAGAGCTTATCTTAAGTTTTTGATGCGCATTTTCTAAACTCGGAGATTATCAACCCATTATCATCATCATAATCAAAATCACCATAATCATTATCACCGCGTTTTACCACCTGTTTATATTTGATAATTATTTTAATGGGGTAAAGATGAGAAAGGAAGTAATTTAGAGGTAATCTAACCGCATTTGCGTGGAAGGAGAGTGGAAAACCATTTAGGGAAAAAATCACCCACATTAGACCCGATCGGGATTCGAACCTCGATCTCCCCGTCATCAGCAGGCCAGTCACGAGTGTGACGCCTTACACCATTTAACCACTGAAGCGGGTCATTCATTACTTCTTAACTAATCCAAGGCCTGTAGTCTTATACTATATATCCAGCTCTAGATCTGTTTATTTACTAAATGATCGACCCCATTTACAAACATCTTGGATAGCCCTTCCTATCCGAAATCTGACCTGGACCACAAAATCCAGAAGATGAACAGAATTGTAGTTTTACTAAAGTGGCAGCAGCCAAACCCATCTCGGAGTTGAATAATTGAAAAAAAAAAACTTTAATAGTATTCTTGTAGAAATAAACTTTAATAAATACAAGGCCCTAATGACCTCGATGTGTCGATGGGCCTCTAAACCACAATAATAATAATAATAAATACAAACTTTTTTTTGTGTCAACAATGGTATTATTTTTTATAAACCCTTTGCCAAACCCTTCCTTCACCTCTGACAAGACGTGTATTAATCACAATTTGTGAATGTGGAGAATACAAGGCCTCCACCATGGTTCGGATCCCACGTTAAACTGTAGGTCCTCCATTTAATCTCACAATCACCCTATCATTACACATTAGCGTAAGTGTGTATAACCCGAACGGGTAGTAAGACGCGGGGCTAAAAAAAATAACTGCCGCTGTTGATAAAGTTTATACTTGTCTGCATCTAACTGTAGTAACTTTAAGATCTGTCAAATAAGTGTCAAGAAATAGTGGACCGAGCATAGCGCGTCAGTTGTTGAAAAGAAACGGGACTTTTTTTTTTATGATTTCCTCATGTCAAGATTTATTTATGGGTTTTTAGTTTCGGGTTGCTCAAGTCATAAAATACAAGTTGACAGAGTGAATCGAATAGTTTTCTGCCTCGCCCCTTTTTATCCCTTTTAAGTTTCCAATGGTTTTTTTATTTTGTTTTAAAGAGTGTGTTAAATAGGAATTAGGGAAGGTGTGAAACCTACGGTGTTTTTGCAGTTTTTACAGCGAAACTTTTTTTTTTGCCAAAATAAATAAAATATTGCTTCAGTAGAAACATGTTTTATTTTCACATGGTTGTTGAATACCTGTTAAGGGTGTATTATAATTTAATGACCAATTTTTCTCTTTATTTAAAAAGTTTGTCATCTAATGCTGCAATGTTCATGTGTCATAACACAATATTCAACAACTGTTAAGGTCACCTTGTGAAGAAAATTAAACTCTTATGTTCCTACTGAAGCAATATTTGATTTTTTTTGCCAAAAAAACTTTTTCTATTATATCTGCAAAAAACGTTGGCCTTTTCTTGCATCCCCAACATTCCCACCTCAATGATTTTCAAATACTCGCAACGGTGGTTACGTGGGCTAAGGTGTAAACCTCTTCTGGTCTTCCAGTGACAGGAAGGCCGGAGTTCGAATCTTGTTCGGGTAGACTTTGTGAGTTTCCTAACTCATTAGTATAAAAACACGCGGATAGCTTGGATTGGTATTAAGACTAGCCCACAAACAGCTATAATAAACCAGAACCTCAGCCTTAAGGAAGGTTCTCTTGAGCCAGGTTGAGTCCATCAACACTGGAGTTCGCTAGTGTCAATGCTGAGTGATAAAATAACCTCAGAATGAGTACTTGTTAAACGACTTACTTCCAACATGCTCGTCATAAAAGAACCATTGTAATTGTAATGTGCAGTCTGAGTAAGCTCTTTGTGAAGAGGGGGTTGAACCTAACTTTGTGGAAGCCAGCCGAAGGATATTTGATAGTGAAACCATGTTTAATACCCCCTTGATGGCACCTAGCGATACTCGTGTTGAAGAACTCAAGTTCTCTCAATGAGCGCAGCCATTTTAACCTTGAGGCTGAAGGTTTGATGTAGGCTATACCTTGTCTATGGATCCAGCCATAAAATAAATCAAAATATATGTAAAATGTTTAAACCCTTTTTAAAAAATAAGCCCTATCATAGCTGAAAGTTGAATGCGAAATGAAACATTTACAAAAATCCTACTGTAGGTCCTACCAGTAACCTAATGTCTTTTACTATTTATTTAAAAAAAATGTTATTGCACATGTCATCTATTGCATCTAATTTTTTATATAGGCCTAGTAATTAAAGCTATAAAATTGTCATCACTTTTTTCTAAAAAAAACCACACACACACATGTGCAGTCAGTGCACTGAAAATTAATGATCAAGAAACTATTCTGAGCAGTAAAACCATTTTTTTACGGCCTTTAAAAAATAAACGAGTCAATCAAATGAGAGCGTAGCTTGAAGTTGTTTGTTGGATATTTGTGATAATCTCATCGTTCAAAGTTGCGTTGAGACATTAACATTTTTTTTAAAAAAATGATGTATTTGATGTCAATGTTGTAAAAGGACACTCAAGTAATATTCTACTAGGAATCAATTGACAATTAAATATAAAGTATAATAAAAGAAATAGTATCAAATGAAAAAATCCATAAAAGGGAACAGTCTTTGAGGATAATATCATGTTTTTCTTTTTTTTCTTTTATTGAGATAGTTAACAAAAGATGCCGTTATATTAGCACGCTACTTACAAACTAGTTAACACAGGACATTACACCAATACTACACATCTATCCCTCGCTCCTAAATAGTTGTACAGTTAAATTTTCATAGGAAAACCCTTTTTAAAATATAAATCTGTATTGTGCTCAACATTAGTCGCATTAATTTCACTTTATTATTATTGTTTATACTTTATAGGTATGGTTAATAATGCCTATGTATAAAAATTAACAGCTACAGATCACATGACTTGACGTATAAATTGGTGAAAGTAGATCTAATAATAACATTTCTAGCTGTCAGATAAGTTCTTCCTATAAAAAATTATACAGTATTAATCGGATAGCAGCTACAAATAATAGTAAATATCTTTACAGCATCACTCCAGCTTCAAACTAAGGGCCTCTTGGCCATGGGGATAGGCTATGTGTACTCCTTTAGACATGAAATGTCCACAATAATGGAACTAACCTACCCCTACCACTCCTTCAAAATGTGTTTTATTTTTCCATGTAGAATAATGTGCAGCTTAGCCAATACTAATATTTTAAGCCTGAGACCAGAATTGATTGGGTTTGCTTATAGAGCTACTTTGTATTCATTAAATATCATGAGGCTTGTCGCATGATAAAAAAAGAAAGCACTGAATACCGTGGCTCCCCGTTGTCTTTCACATTGAATTTCTATGAGCGAGCACGAAAAGGCCCACCAATTTTGCCGGGAAAGGTATTTTTTTTATACCTTCCTGGGTTATTTTACATGCCACAGTCTACATGGGACTAACGACTTTAATTAACCTCCGAAGGAAGTTGTGCTACGGATTTTTATTATTTCAAGAAAAATCCGTCGACCCCGGCTGGGTTTTAACCCACGACCATCAGGTTCCGAGGCGAGCACTTCACCCCAAGAACATCGAGGTAGACATGTGCATGTTGGTTGAGTGTCAAAACACATTTTCTATTCATCACAAATGTAAAACACAATAACACCTAAACTATACTACTATAGGTCTATACAAACCATACACATATTATTATTATTAGCACCGCGTCTTACTACCCGTTTGGGTTATACACACGCTAATGTGTAATGGTAGGGTGATTGTGAGATAAAATGGAGGACCTACAGTTTAACGTGAGATCCGAACCACGGTGGAGGCCTGGAATTCCCCACATTCACAAGTTGTGATTAATACACTTGTCAGAGGTGAAGGAAGGGTTCACATTTTATTGTTTAGCGAATAGGCTTATATCATAAGTCGTTGATTCAAATAATTACAAGTATAGAAATACATTTGGAACCTAAGATCTTAAAACATTTTCAAAATAAAATGCACATACATACCTATACAAGTTTAAAATACGAGAATTATTGATAAATGAACAAAAACACTTTTTTGTGTGTGTATGGTGAACTTTAGAACCACACAAAAATGTAAGTTTTTGTAGCATACTAGTTTTTACTGTGCATTAACAAATGATAGACAAATTTTATTACTAATTGATATCTTTCATGGAGCCTTAAGATAAGTACATAACTTGTATGTGTATTGTTTTATCTAAGTGACACATTAACATGTTAGTTTCTTTTATACATTCAGCAGTCAGCACATACCCTAATGCACACGTTTTTTTTTAATATACTTTGTAAAACTATTTCCAATATGTTTCATGGTGGCTACAGCCAGGGAAAACCTGGAAAAGTAAAGGAATTTAACTAAAAATAAGGAAAAGTCAGGAAATTAAGAAATATGTATAAAGTATCCCATTAATTTCGCAACAAAACGCTAAAACAAAATCCCGGTACAGATTTATCTGGTTACCAAACCCTTCCTTCACCTCTGACAAGACGTTTATTAATCACAACTTGTGAATGTGTGGAGTGCCAGGCCTCCACCGTGGTTCGGATTCCACGTTAAACTGTAGGTCCTCCATTTCATCTCGCAATCACCCTATCATTACACATTAGCGTAAGTGCATATAAACCGAACGGGTAGTAAGACGCGGTGCTAATAATAATAATAATAATAATAATAATAATAATAATAAAACTAAAACTAAAGTTGATAATACATAAATAAAAATAACCGATAAAACCGTATATATTTTGAAAATTGAAAAATGACACCTGGAAACGGGAATCGAACCTGGGACCTTTGACTTAGTTCGATTCCCGTGTCCAGGTGTCATTTTTCAATTTTCAGAATATTATGTCTAGATGGAGAATTCCTCACTGAAAAGCATAAATAATAGCCTTTGGAAAACCTGGAAAAGTCAGCTAATTTTGCAAAATATGTTTTGTAGGCACCTTGTGTTTAAATTTTAATTAAAAACAAATTACACATCCTCCCTAACAACCAGTTTTTTTAGTCGAAATAAGCAAAAATCAAATTAGAAAATGTTCAACAGATATAAAGATAGGCTTAGTTGAGTTTGATTGAAACTGTAATAAAGTCAATTTTTACCGCTCGAATCGAAGAAATTGACATTGCTAGTAAGCTGCATTATAATATGCCAACTACCCGCTTCGTTGGCCGCGTGATTTAACGCGCTACTCTCATGTTGGACTACACTGCCGGTGGTCGGGGTGATCGGGGATAGATCCCGGTGCACTGAGGATGGTTTTCCACTCTCCCTCCACCTAAATGCGGGTGCACTTCAAATTAAAACCTTTATAATCTCTAACCCATTAATGACAATATAATGAGTACATAAGCGTATAGCCTGAACAGTTAGTAAGACGCGATGCTAAAAAAATATGGTGCAGCCAGAATTTGGCATAGTGGTTACTACTCCTGACTTTAGACTTTGAATATTGAGGGCACTGTGTGTGGTTTTACTTAAAATGACATTTCTCCAAATAAAATAAGGAAATTCACTAACTAAAGAATTTTTTTATCACATCTTACTGCCTGTTCAGATTATTGGATAGGGATGAGGTAGGAAGCATTTCATAGATAATCTATCCGCATTTGCATGGAAGGAGACTGGGAAACCATTTAAGAAAAACCACCCTCAGAGTCGAACCCCGTAATCAGCAGGCCAGTCTAATACTAGAGTAACGCCGCCTTATACTATTCGGCCACTGAAGCTAGTAAGAAAACATTTAATCTAGATGTTATTCTATTACATTATTTTGTAATCAAATTAAACATGAAAATGAATCTCATCTTCAAGGGCTAACAATCCGCGATTGATTCTTTTAGCAAAAGATTGTTTGTTTTTTAGAATGAAGAGCCATTTTATATTATACGTACTACTCTTTGTACTGGGAGGTTCAAACTTTTTGTTCTTACTGATAGGCTGATTGTTGGCCCTGTGACAGGTCCAATGGGAGTCTTATTTGTGCTTTTGATCAACTTTAGGCAAGTTTAAAATGTGGAATTTATCAAGTACTTCTCCGTGGCAAACAGGCTGTAAATGGTCCACTACAGATTCCATTTCGCACGATTGAAGAAGGGATTTACTATGGCTACCCTGATTTTGGTATTACGTCCGCTCTGGAAGGCTTTATTTCGTACCATAACCCTATTGAATGGCAGGGTTTTGGTAGGATAAACGGCCTTCCGGTATGAATCTGGTACGAAATAAAGCCTTCCGGAACGGGCTGCCTACCTAAATCAGGCTAGACATAGTCCTCGTGCCTAGATAGTTATTAATGGATACTAGGACTCATCCCTAAACACATGATTGCCCTATATTTATATATATATATATATATATATATATATATATTATATATATATATATATATATATATATATATATATATATATATATATATATATATATATATGGTGGTACTAGCCTCAGGACTCGATGTTCGTGGGTTCAAATTCAGCCAGAGTCGACGCATTTTTCATCAGCGATAAAAAATCCGTAGCACAACTTCCTTCGGAGGGGAAGTAAAGCTGTCGGTTCCGTGTTGATTGTGGCATCTAAAAGAACCCTGGAAGTTATGGGAAAATACCTTTCCCAGTAAAATTGGTAGGCCCTTTCGATCCCCCTCATAGAAATTCTCGTGTGCTTATATAATCAGTCGGTTCCGAAAGCGCATGTTAAATACCTAAAACAAGTAAATAACAAAATAGAAACGAATTAGGTCTTCCTATACTAATGTCCAACCATTTTACACACAAAGCTGCAGGTACGGGTGTGTGGTATTTATCAGGTGTACTGTCCTAGGTTAAGTTGTTTTGTAGCCCACCTCGGTGATTGCATAGTCTAAGGCATCACTCTCGCAATAGACTAGACTGCCGATGACGGTAAGATCGGGTGTACAGAAGGTGGTTTTCCCACTCTCTCTCCAGGCGTCCTTTATATTCACCTTCCTCTTCCCTAACACATTTATAGAGTAATTAGTACAAATTCTTATAACCCCAACGGGTTAATTAGACGTGGTGCTAAAGAAAAATGTTGATTTGTTTGAAGTTTGCTTGGTATAATCGATTAGTTTAGAAAATACATTTTGGATACTGATGAAATGTGTATTGTGAGAAGACTCCACCTGGCTGCGCAGTTGTGCCACGGTGCTGCTATACAACGGCCGAGGACTGAACTTTTCTCAAGGTCCACAACCATCTTACCTTCTAGGTGGACTATCTCACTTCCATTAACTTGGAATGCCACTCTGAAACATTTCACATTTTTTGTTTTTGTTGTTGTTGTATAGTTGTTTTAGGCCCATTTTGTACCCTCACTCATTTCAAATATCAATGGTATCCCTAATTTAAAGTGCTGACTCCAAAGTTAATGATTTCATCGGATAAGTTTTTACATATTTATACTATGACGTTAAAAAAAGAATTCAGACTGAATTTTATAAAAAATAATGCTTGATTTTGGTAGGAAGGTACTTTTGGAAGGTTCAACCCTTGGTCACGGCACAGATTTATCTGATTACCAAACCCTTCCTTCACCTCTGACAAGACATCTTGTGAATGTGGAGAATGCCAGGCCTCCACCGTGGTTCGGATTCCACGTTAAATAAACTGTAGGTCCTTCATTTCATCTCACATTCACCCTACCATTACACATTAGTGTAAGTGCATATAACCCGAACGGGTAGTAAGACGCGGTGCTAATAATAATAATAATAATAAAATAATACAATAATATTTGCAGTTTTATGGAACGTTTTCAAATATAAGCCTACTGATATAATCACATGTCCCATTCTTACAGTCTATTCTTTACTTATTTCCTTTGTGGACCAAAACAATGTGATTTGCTACGAAGCGATTGTTCAAGGTTTTGCTACAAAATGTTTTTGAAAACGCGAGCTATCCCCCGCCTATACCCACCAACCCCATGGTGATCACCATTACTTTACCGTTATTGTTCGAGTCTTTTTACCCTTTTAGATGGTCATAATCGCTTTGATATATTTTTCAAAACCCCTCTACACTTTTTTGCCACAGCATGAACGCTTACAGGTATTATGTGATTATTTGAGGCCATTTTAACATTTCAATACAGGACGGTTGGTAGAATTTTAACTATGAAGCCACTGTGCAATTTGTATTATATACGCATACTTTTAAGCTAACTTCTAGTGTTATCCATCTTCATGTTCGGGGGTGGGGGGGGAACTTAAATTAGTAGCCCCACCCCTTCAGATAAAAGGCACTAAAAGAATCCTTGTTGTTTATATGCCCCCTCCTCCCTCCCATGGATAATTAGTCACTGGCGAACGCCAACGCATGTCCTGAACATTTTATCGGTTTCCTCTCGTGCTGATGCGTTCCTTCTCAAAATACTAAAGAAAACCCGCCCGCGTCTGTCGACTTGAAATAAATGTTCGTGTAGCCAAGGCGACGCGGCAACAGCGCGTGAGAGTGCAAGCCAGCCAGCCGCTGCGCTGTTGCCGCGTCGCCTCTTGCCAACACGACACCACAATCAAGGCAAGCAATCAAAAACCTGACACGGTGTGCTCGCTGGTAGCAGCCAACACTTTTTGTTTCAACAAACGTTAAAATAATATTTTATAGTTATTGTAACTATAGGGGTTTAACAACGGTTTAACAACTTCAGTTGAGAACTGTGTAAAGCAACGGAACATTATTTTTTATGTACCCTGCGCTAGTGGTTAGGTAGGTTAACTACACATTCGAACCCCGCCTCTAAAGTATCACTCTTGTAATAGACTGGACTGACGGAGATAGGGGTTCTATACTTGGGAGGTCCCCCCCCCGCTCCCAAATGTTTTACACTCTTGTTCTACGCAAATGCGGGCACTATTCCTCTATATTCATCATTCCTCATCCCGAACACATCAACGTGATTAGTACATATGCGTATGACCAGAACGGGAAGTAAGAGGCGAAGATAAAAAATTAATAATAATTACAGATTCCATCCCAGTCTTTAAATAATTGAAATTCGTGTATGGGTGTCCTCTTTAGGGGAATTAGTGAGATAGAGGGGGGGGGGGGGGAAGGGGGGCACACATGTACCAAGTTGGCCCGAAATTAGTTTGGGTCTATACATACAAAAGCTAAAAGGTCATATAAATGTCCATATATTTATAAAGTGCACGTTAAATACCCTCAATAAATATTATTATTATCATTATTAGCACCGCGTCTTACTACCCGTTCGGTTTATATGCACTTACGCTAATGTGTAATGGTAGGGTGATTGTGAGATGAAATGGAGGACCTACAGTTTAACGTGAGATCCGAACCACGGTGGAGGCCTGGTATTCCACACATTCACAAGTTGTGATTAATACACGTCTTGTCAGAGGTGAAGGAAGTGTTTGGTAATCAGATAAATCTGTACCGGGACCGAGGATTGAACCCCAGACCCTAGCATAGAAGTCCGACACCTTACCCCCTCAATAAATAAAACTACCTATAATAATTCCTTCATCGCTTGTTGTTTGTTGGAAATGTTTTTACCTATTTAGCGGTTAATCCTAATTTGTTCCAAGGAATAACAACGACCAGACCCGCCTCAGTGGCGTAGTTAGCTAACGCGCTAGTCATGTTGAGCTAGACCACCGAGGACGGGGAGATCGAGGTTCGAATCTCAGTCGGGTGAACTGGGCGGGGGGGGTTTCCTAAATGGTTTTCCACTCTTCCTCCACGCAAATGCGGGTTCACTTCCTATAAATTCAACCTTCTCAATTCCTAATCCATTATTGTAATTAGTACTTAAGCGTATAAACCGGACGGGTAGTAAGACTTAGTGCTATATATAATAATAACAACGACCAGACCCCCCAACATGTAATTTACCATTTCGCCAAAAGGAAATTAATCCATTTTAAAAGTTTATAAGTTTCTCGCTATGCCTGAAATTCCATCCTTTGTGAATAACTGGAGTCGTTAAAAGGCAACTTTGCCAGAGAGCTGGAAACAAACCAGTTCTGTTTGGCCGCAAGCAGCCATTTTACTGAGACGCAAAAGAACTAGAAGGAAACGTTACACAGTTATGAACACTATTTAACAAGATCCCCCCAACCCTTACCCGTTGCTTTGATGTGTTACGGATGACGAAGGTTGAGTTTAATGGAAATGTACTCCCATTTTCATGTATAACTATTTAGGAAAATCCACCCTGAGTAAATCCTGGCGGGATTCGAATGCCGATCTACCCATCATCGGCAGTTCACTCTATTTGCGAGAGTGACGCCTAAGAACTTTCGATCACCGAAAGTGGGTGCTAGCAGTTATTTTATAAATATAGCAACATATAACTAACTACCCACGTCGTTGGTCGCGTACTCTAACGCGCTATTATCGTGTTAAACTAGACTGCCGGTGGACGGGGAGATCGGGGTTCGATCCCGGTTAGTTGCAATGAGGGTGGTTTTCTTGAATGTTTTCCACTCTCCCTCTACGCAAATTCGGGTACACTTCCTCTAAATTAACACCTTCCTAGGGAATGCCAGGCCTCCACCGTGGTTCGGATTCCACGTTAAACTGTAGGTCCTTCATTTCATCTCACAATCACCCTACCATTACACATTAGCGTAAGTGCGTATAACCCGAACGGGTAGTAAGACGCGGTGCTAAATTTTATTTTTTATTTAACACCGCGTCTTACTACCCGTTCAGGTTATACGCTTTAAGTACTAATTACGCTAATGGATTAGGAATTGGGAAGCTTGAATTAGAGGAAGTGAACCCGCCTTTGCGTGGAGTGAGAGTGGAAAACATTTAGGAAAAACCACCCCCAGTTAACCCGACTGAGATTCGAACCTCGATCTCCCCGTCCTCAGCAGTCGAGCTCAACATGACAAGCACGTTAGCTCACTACGTCACCGAGGCGGGTGCGGTGCTAAAAAAAATGTAATTTTTCTACTATCATATGTTAAAGAGTTTTATTTGCGCCCCTCTGTAAAAACAACATTTAACGACCAGCACATGCTAGAATATGATATCTAGGCAAAATACTTTGTTGCATGCGAGGAAAAAACCTCTCTTTTATTTTAGTGTTTTTGAGTGCGAAATTAATGACGCGAGACTAAAAAAAGGCTTTTTTTCAATGGTGTGATCACTGTAAAAAGCTAAGTTAGAAAAAGAGGGTAAGTTCGGGAAGATTGAAAATAAAAGTCTAGAAAAGTCTGAAATCTTATATAAGAAGATCATTAGCCACCCTGATTTAGTCAAAGACTTGCAAGCCTCGGAAATACAATCTAAAAACCCGTTCTAATAGGGTTGCTTGCTTGCTTGGCCACGTGGCCAGTTTTTTCCTGTCACAAATCTCCCAAGGTCAGATGTATTTTTAAGCCGAATGTTTTGTTACACACTCTGTTTTTGTGCACTTGGTTCTTTCATATCTCTGTATGGTTTTGGCTCTTCCCCAAAAATTTGGTTCTATTTGTGTGCGCTTGTTTAAAAAGTTGCCAGCTTCGTGCTCGGACAGGTACTTCACTGAGAGCACAACTGTTATAGCTGCGAAATAATTAATATTGGGAATAGAGTTTACAGCTTTTTTTCTACTTTGTAGTATGGAAGTATCTTTTTTTTAAATAATACATAATCGTACTGCAAAGATTATCAAACAATTGTAATGCTGACTATTTCAGAAAATTATATAATAATAATAATAATAATAATGGGGTCTCTGGGCTACATTGATCTGTTTGTGAAGAGATTATTATTATTATTATTATTAGCACCGCATCTTACTACCCGTTCGGGTTATACGCTGTGGAGAGATTAGCCAGTACTAATGTACCATTGTCCAGGGGACGTACTAATGTACTAATCATACAGCCTTTCCGTGGAGGCTCTTTCCATGTCCCGATGAGATGAAGGTGATGGTGATAGTGAGTATAATGGTGATAGAGAGTATGAGGGTGATAGTGAGTGTGATGGTGATAGTGAGTATGATGGTGATAGTGAGTATGAGGGTGATAGTGAGTATGAGGGAGATGGTGAGTATGAGGGTGATAGTGAGTATGAGGGCGACGGTGAGTATGTGGAACCAGTGGAAACACTTGAAGCTAACTTAAGGGCCAGTTTCATAGTCAAATTTAGTACGCCTCAAGTGCGGCGCCACACTAAACACAAGACGACACCTACCTAAACTCGAATGGAATGGGCCGTTCTCGCATTGGAAACTGGCCCATTCAATTCTGGTTTAGGTAGGTGTCGTCTTGTACTTAGTGTAGCGCCGCACTTGAGGCGTACTAAATTTGACTATGAAACTGGCCCTAAGACTAACTAACCAAACCCTGCTAACCATAGGAATTATTCTCCTTTCTGTGAAAATCCCCGGTACCAGCCGGGAATCAAATCCGAGGTCTGTAGGTCAGGAGCCAAGACCTTGACCACTGTACCAAGGGGACGGTTGAAAGAATGGTCTAATTTGGGGTGTCAACGTTTCATCTTGACCAATGGATTGATTGATTGTTGTATAGTACGTTTACTCTGACGTATTGTGCTATGACCTTACCATACCATATGTAAGCTTGCCACCTTCCAGTATAAACGAGGGGTATAGCCCGATTTTATTACGACTAGCTTTCTAAAAGACTTTTTTCCCTGGCAGAATCCTATATAGCAGAGTTATGGCAGGAAAAAAAACTTCCATATGGTTATTAGTTAGAAAATTGGACTATGCATAAGGCTATTATTTTCCATACCGAATTTAATCACAATTTAAATATGAAGTACCTTTTGAATGAGAGACCATCATAGCTGCTAATAGTAAAACCAATACCAATCATGAAAACAGGCGTAATTTGAAGTTACATATTTTTTTCATTGATATTTAAGAAATAGCTCTTTGCGAAAGGGTCCCAAGAGTTCGAACCCAGCCGGGTTACTGAAATTGTTTTTTTTCCTAGATAGTTTCCCACTATCCCTTTACGCAAATACGGGTACATCTCTATTGTGTTCATCGTCCCTGCTCTCAGTTTACGCGTGGTATAATACGTCAAGCTACCAATAAACTTCATTACCGTTCTAATATTGGCCGGTTGCACTGGGAAGGATTTTTCATTGTGGCTTTCTCACCCCTTCCACGCTGATGCGAGTGCATTTTCTCCAAATACAGCCATTGTGATCACCCCCTAGATCAAGCCGTTAGATTGAACTAGGTGTTGTTTTGGCACCGAGTCTTACTTCCCAATCGGGTTATACGCATATATACTACGTTATTGGGTTAGGGACGAGGAAGGTTGAATTTAAAGGAAATGTACCCGAATTTGTGTTGGGGAGTTGGCGTGGGTAAACGGTTTATTAAAATCACCCTCGGTACACCCGGCTGGAATTCACACCCCAACCTTCCCTTGATCGAGAAACAAGACCAGACGAGCCTGACGTTTATTCCGCGTGCCCACCAATGTAGGTCTGTATGTGATGCTACATATTAAAAAAAAAACTTGGATAATAAAACCCAGTCAGAAGTATTTTCGACAGTGTCATACTTTTCTATCAGCTTAAACACTCGAATGTTTGAATTTTGATGTACACAATTAAAAAATAATGATGTTTTGAGCATTCATATGGCCCACATTATATTCTCCTTCACTTGGGCAAAGAACTAATAAAATAGCTAAATTGCAAGCTTGCGGGAGATATAATTGTGCAGCCATGATTGTGATATAATTTACAACTTGGAGTCTACTATCTTATCTCTCCGAATGTAGTCTATATCACGCTTTGTGAATGCACTTATGTAGGCCTATCTATGTAGAGTGAGATAAGAAGATAGGCCTACTTGAGTTTATATCACTATTTCATATCAAAAATTTGTGTGGGTCCAACACATTAACCAAGTCAGTAGCGTGTCTTTCTACTGAGCTAAGTAGGTCCCGGGTTCGATTACCGGCAAGGCCATTGATAAAATGTGTGTCTGTTCTAGATTTCAGTTAGTTTATAAGTCATGTGCTGATACAATTAGTCGGATCAGAAATTGCACGTTTAATACCTATAATAATAATAATAATAATAATAATAATAATAAAACTGGTGACCTGGTGGTCTAGGGGTAAGGTGTCAGACTTCTGTGCTGGGGTCCGGGTTTCAATCCTCGGTCCCGGCACAGATTTATCTGATTACCAAACCCTTCCTTCACCTCTGACAAGACATCTTGTGAATGTGTGGAATGCCAGGCCTCCACCGTGGTTCGGATTCCACGTTAAGCTGTAGGTCCTTCATTTCATCTCACAATCACCCTACCATTACACATTAGCGTAAGTGCGTATAACCCGAACGGTTAGTGAGACACGGTGCTAATAATAATAATAATAATAATAATAATAATAATAATAATAATAATATAATTAAAATCAAGTTAATCTAAACTTTACGAAAGAAAAACATAAAGCAAATACATTATAAAAATACCATACTTTTTTAAATTGTTTTTTTTTTTTTTCAATCCATGGCAATGCGTGCGTGTGTCTAATACCTTGAACCAATCAAACTTAAATTTTGATTAGTAGACATAAGCACCCTAAGAATATATTATATTGAGTTTATCTTAGGTCTTCCTCAGCCCCACCATTTTGGAGCCGAGAGCATCCAAAGGCGCTAAAAAGTTGTTACAAAGCATTTATTTACACTTATCAAATTTGGCATGCCATTATTTGGCGTGCCAGAATATAAAAATACCTGGATATTTTGCAAATACTACATTGGCTGGCCGTTCGAGATTGTATAACTTTTTTTTAATTTTGGTTATACTTTAGCTTAATGTATCTTCCTTTTGACTCTTGACACATTTTAATAGTCATTTTCTGTTAATGGTACTTTTGAGACAATTTTCTCTCTAGGAAATTTTGAAAAACGATGTTAAAGGCACTAGACTGTGCTCATGTAAGAATTTTCTTAACGCATAGCGCACGGAAGTTGAAACACATTATTTTCAATTATGATGATCATAATAGACACTAGTGAATAATGCACAACGCATACATTTGGTTGAACTTTATCTAATGTGTTATGCATGAACTTGAGCATAAATTTCCCTTGTATCAACCAATGAGAATGCGCTGGGTAGCTCTATCGATTTAAAACACCAGTATACACAGTAGAGGTAAAATATCTTGTGTTTATGTTTAAGGTGCGGCAGAAGGGAGCGCAAGTGGTTTTACAGTTTTTATAGAATATACATTTGTTGACAAAAATAAATCAAATATTTCTCCAGTAACAACCTAGAGTTTAGTTTTATGCACATGCTAATATCAACAGATCTTGAATATCTATCAAGAGTGTTTTGGAATTTGATCAACACTTGTCCTCTTTATTTAAGATTTTTGACCAAATTCCAAAACACCCTTGACACATATTTAAGATCTGTTGATATTAGCATGGGCAGAAAACTAAACTATGTTGATACTGAAGGAATATTTGATTTATTTTGTCCAAAAAAATAATGTTAAAAAACTGTAAAATTACTCGTGCTCCCTTCGGCCACACCTTAAAGTTCCTAATGATAGCCTTTCTTGTTTATTATTAACGAATTGTCTTTGCTTTAGCGTCGTTGACTACGATTGTAAAATATTATTGAAAATAAAGGAAAAATATTAGATTTTAGATTCTTTTATTGAACAGTAGGCCTACCATAGTATTCATGACAATAATAAAATCAAAACTAAATAAAAAACCAATTTTATTTAATAATAGGCCTACAAGTACCACTTAAATTAGGTTTGTGTCAAGTTTAATTAAAGTTGTTTTTCGAGTGAACCCAGAAGTGGAGTATTTTTATTATTGATAAAATATCGATTCAAGTAAAGCTTTAAACCCCGTGTTTCATCATAAGCCGTTGTATTTTAAATGAATTATGCATTGTGCGCTTATTACTTATGTGATATGCCTTAAGTGGATCCAAGATACCTTCTGTTTAATATATTATTTTGAATGTATTGCATTTGTTATAACAATTCATTGATATCACACAAATTTATTCACAGTCAATTTAATCTTATTTTTCTCTAATCAGCGCGTCTTACTAATTGTTTAGGCTATACGCATATATGATAATTACTGTAATGGAGTAGGAATGAGGAAGGAAGCATTTTAGAGGTGATCTACCCACATTTGCGTGGAGAGTGGAAAACTATTTTGGAAAAACCACCCTCATTACACCCGACGGAGACTCGAACCAAGCACTCCTTGTCATCGGCAGTGTAGTCTTAACACTAGAGTGGCGCCTTAGGCGATGTAGCCACCGAAGCAGGTAGGCACTTTGTTACTTTTCTAAAAATTACAACTATTTATTGTTGGAATAATCCAACAAAATTAATCGATTAATGTATTTGACGAGCTAATATATTACTAGATATAACCTGATTTTAGTTGGAGAGACAGTTTAAAATATTTCTTTACGGCCAGCATTGATAATATTTCACTATATTATTTGTGTTATTTAATAGGTAGTGATCAACAGTGACAGCTGCAGATATGATTTGATTTATTAAAATGGTTTAGTAACTTTGGTAACAACAATATACTGTTCTTCCTACCAAAATCAGTCTATATGTTGGCTTAGATTGCATGAAACGCTTTTTGATCCTTAGAGCCTGAAACAAAACAAAAATTAGAAAGCTATCCTTCCAGGTATCGAAACATAGTTTAATTATATCATTTTATATAAAAAAAACTAGTCGCACGCCAGTCTTGAAATAAAAAAAATAATTAATCTGGGCTCTTAATAAAATGTAAGCTAGCTTGGTAATTGGGTGGGAAGGCAACTCCTTATCTACATTTAAAATCTTCCCTGTGCTCAAATTCAGCTTGTCTGTGGACATGTTTCACCGGGTAATTTCTCAAATCCTGTTTTTTCGGCCCCACCGTGTGAATATCCTTCGGACCCATCTCCAGTCTGCATCATTAAGGAGACAATCTGGTATGATGGCCAGTCCAACTTCAGGGACTTGTATCGGATTATTCAAACAGATCCCTTTTTCCAATACGTTGAACAAGTTGTTAAACTTGTATTCCATCGCGAGACACACACACACACACACACACACACACACACTATGGCACTAGGAGCTCGAAAGTTCATTGCCGTAATTACAAAAGTACGCCACCTGTATTTATCTTAAGCTAGTTCTATCCAGTCTACCTCATTACACCTTATCTTGAGCTAGTTCTATCCAGTCTACCTCATTACACCCTATCCCTATCTTGAGCTAGTTCTATCCAGTCTACCTCATTACACCCTATCCCTATCTTGAGCTAGTTGTATCCAGTCTACCTCATTACACCCTATCCCTATCTTGAGCTAGTTCTATCCAGTCTACCTCATTACACCCTATCCCTATCTTGAGCTAGTTCTATCCAGTCTAACTCATTACACCCTATCCCTATCTTGAGCTAGTTCTATCCAGTCTACCTCATTACACCCTATCCCTATCTTGAGCTAGTTCTATCCAGTCTACCTCATTACACCCTATCCCTATCTTGAGCTAGTTCTATCCAGTCTAACTCATTACACCCTATCCCTATCTTGAGCTAGTTCTATCCAGTCTACCTCATTACACCCTATCCCTATCTTGAGCTAGTTCTATCCAGTCTACCTCATTACACCCTATCCCTATCTTGAGCTAGTTCTATCCAGTCTACCTCATTACACCCTATCCCTATCTTGAGCTAGTTCTATCCAGTCTACCTCATTACACCCTATCCCTATCTTGAGCTAGTTCTATCCAGTCCACCTCATTACACCCTATCCCTATCTTGAGCTAGTTCTATCCAGTCCACCTCATTACACCCTATCCCTATCTTGAGCTAGTTCTATCCAGTCCACCTCATTACACCCTATCTCTATCTTGAGCTAGTTCTATCCAGTCCACCTCATTACACCCTATCCCTATCTTGAGCTAGTTCTATCCAGTCCACCTCATTACACCCTATCTCTATCTTGAGCTAGTTCTATCCAGTCCACCTCATTACACCCTATCCCTATCTTGAGCTAGTTCTATCCAGTCCACCTCATTACACCCTACCTCTATCTTGATAAAGTAATATCAGGACTTTTTATCTTCATTTAAAAGTTCACTTCCTATGCTCTTGACAGTTATTCAAGAACTGTTGATATTACCACGTGTAGAAATTAAACTAAATTTATTTATTGAATCAATATTTCATTTTATCTGGCTAAAAACGTTTCTCATGAAAACTGCAAAAATAGGCTACTTAGCTTAACTGAGGTTCTCTTACCTTAACAGCTACCAGCATTCTTTGAAATAAGATTAAAGACAAGTTATTGACCCGGTGAGGCTGAAAAACCAACCATTCCATATTCTGATGGAAAGATTTTGTCTTTGCTCAAGAACTCAAGAAATATTGCAACTGTCTGCTCAAGAATTCTTTGACAAAGCAAGACAGTTCCAAATAATGGTTTGGAGTGGAACAATTACTGTTACTGTAAAAGAAAAAGAAACAATTAAAGTTGCTGATCGATCATAAAGGGACAAGAAGTGGTGGCAATATATCGGCTGGTAGAGAAAGGTAGGAAAACTAAACTAGAAAAAAAGATGGAAAACATCCACATTGTGTCTAGATACTTTTTCTGGTTAGCTTATTCCTCAACAAAACTACTTTAAGAAATGAGATTTGTTTTATTTTTAAAATATCTCTCCACATGCAATTTTCAACCTGCCACATATAGTTCAAAATTAATGTTAGACGTAAGTTAAAATGTTATGAGTTTGGATGAATTTATTTGCGGATCAAAGAAATTGCAGAATTTGAAAATGAATTTAAATAGAGTTTCATGCATATTTCGTGAACGTGAAGAGGTTTTTAACATGGTTAAAATAAAACGTATCAAATTTTCTGACTAAATAAACGGTATGTTTTGAATATTTTAATTTTCATTCATTTATTCAACGTGCAATTTTTGAACTGACTGATTATATCAGCACACAAGTTAAAAATTAACCTAAATCTAGAACAAACACAACACCCAGCCCCCCTCCCCCCACCTTTATTCATTGAAACTGGGAAATAATAAACCTACTTTCTATGGGATCGAGGCAAAAACATTATAATCCCCATTTTGGGGCGGGGGGTATGCATTAGCGGTGATTTTTGGCGGTTTACCTCATTTACTAAAAGTTGTTTTTATAGTCATTCACCATCTTGAGAATAGCTGATATCGACGAGTATTTTATTTATAAATAGATTTTGGGATTTCATAGAAGTTTTAATAAAATATTGCTCCAGTCGAAAAAGAGAGTTTTATTTTCTTCACATCTTGTGAATGTGAGGAATGCCAGGTCTCCACCGTGGTTCGGATTCCACGTTAAACTGTAGGTCCTTCATTTCATCTCACAATCACCCTACCATTACACATTAGCGTAAGTGCGTATAACCCGAACGGGTAGTAAGACGCGGTGCTAATAATAATAATAATTTATTTTCTTCACACGGTGATATCAACAGAAGGTGTTTCTTATCTGTCATGACTCGTGAGCATAGCGGCAAGAGAAAAAGTTATCAAATTCAAAGACACACTTGAGAGATATTCAAGAACTGAGATTACTTAAGTTTCTACGCGGGAAATATTTGATTTTTCTCAACAGCGTGTCTGACTAACTGTTCGGGTTATACGCGCAATATATACTAATAGCGCAAATGTGTTAGGGATGAGGAAGGTTGGATTTAGAAGGCGTGCATCCGTATTTGCGTGAAGGGAGAGTGAAAAACCATGACTGAAAAAACCCCCCTTAATACACCCGGCCGGTTTTTCGACCCCAATCTTCGTGTCATCGGCAGTCTTAGTGTATTGGGAGAGTGACGCCTTATACCATGCGGCCACCGAAGTGAGTGCTGAATTGAATTGAATGGCTTGAAGATGTAATGAGAGAATCTCTTGGTGTGTCTGCTTTTTCTTTTTATCCGTCATTAACACACAAACGTAACATGGATGAAACGAAATAAATACTTATTATTTCTATTGTTTAAAATGGCTGAAGTGTAAGTTCATAAAAATGTAATGAAAAACACGACTCACACTGATCCGAACCGGAAGCTCGGAATTTTGTGCCATAGAGCATGATCATACGAAAGTAGACTCACAACGAATTGGGAGATTTTAAACTTTCAGATGGCGGAATGAAATAACGAGTTTGAGTAGACCAGGCAACATCACTGGGATAGGTCTGTAGGTAGGTATTGAGTATGATTACAAAGGGAGCCATTCCACCCCCCCCCCCTTTCCCCCATTTATCCCCCATTACCAAAATTTGGAAGTTTTTGGTCTTCGGAAAACTGCGAGGGATTTAAAAATAGCGTTTTCTCCACATATCACCCAACTACTCATTAGTTACAATTTTCTTCTTCCTTCATGTAGCGTCTACCCTAGCGGGCAACAGGCATTTTAACAATGATAATAACCCACTTCTGTGTCCACATGGTCTAAGGCGTCACTCTCGCAATATAATGAGCTGCCGATGACTGCGATCTTGGGGTTATTATTTGTTCTATTGGGATATTTAGCATACACTTTATAAAAAACACACAATACTAATAATACCAAGTCTAATAATACACCAACCGTAGGGCATCTAGTATAGCCCGAGCTTCTTACGAAGAACCTTATGAAAAGCCTTATTTCTTAGCGGAATCCTACTATCTAACCCACCTTTGTGGCGTAGTTGGATAACGCGCTAGACGTGATGATCTCGACTGCTGAGGACGGGGAGATCGAGGTTCGAATCTCGGTCGGGTGAACTGGGAAGGGCTTTTCCTAAAGGGTTTTTCACTCTCCCTCCACGCAAATACGGGTTCACTTCCTCTAATTCAAACTTCCCAATTCTTAATCTATTAGCGTAATTAGTACTTAAAGCGTATAACCCGAACGGGTAGTAAGACGCGGTGCTATTATTATTATTATTATTATTATTATTATTATCCTACTATTTAGATGGATCTTCGTAAGAAATCGCGCTATATTATTATTATTATTAGCACCGCGTCTTACTACCCATTCGGGTTATACGCGCTTACGCTAATGTGTAATGGTAGGGTGATTGTGAGATAAAATGGAGGACCTACAGTTTAACGTAGAATCCGAACCACGGTGGAGGCCTAGCATTCCCCACATTCTCAAGATGTCTTTTCAGAGGTGAAGGAAGGGTTTGGCAATCAGATAAATCTGTGCCGGGATCTAGGATTGAACCCCGGCCGCCAGCACAGAAGTCTGACACCTTACCCCTAGACCGCCAGGTCACCCTTAAATCACGCTATAGATATCCTGGTCGGGCCCACTGGGGTCGAACCAGTCTCCCAGACTTGTGGCCAACCACTCGGAACTACAGTAGCCCCACGGCTTCTTTGGTGCTGACTGACAGCTCACAGCTGACTTCTGACGGTCAACATTTAGGTATATACTTAAATTTTGACTGTCAGAAGTGACAGCTGCTAAACACATGTTTTTGCAGTTCATCTGGTTCGGCGTAGGGATACATAATTTGGTCTGGTAACTTTTCAAAGTCGTCAACTGTCAGCTGTGAGCTGTCAGTCGGCCCCAAAGGAATCACGGGACTACTGTACTTAGCCACGGAAACGGGTCAATATCAATTCACATTTTAGTCTTAATAAATAATATTATTTATTATTATTATTATTATTATTTAGCACCGCGTCTTACTACCCATTCGGGTTATACGCTTTAAGTACTAATTACGCTAATGATTAGGAATTGGGAAGGTTTAATTAGAGGAAGTGAACCCGCATTTGCGTGGAGGGGAGTGGAAAACCATTTTAGGAAAAACCACCCCCAGTTCACCCGAACGAGATTCGAACCTCAATATCCCCGTCCTCAGCAGTCGAGCTCAACACGAGTAGTGCGTTAGCCAACTAAGCTACCGAGGCGGGTAATAAATAATAAATTTTCACCCAAATATAAGGCTGGAGCGTGAAATATAATATTATTATGGACAAGTTTTACACGAAAACCCCCCATTAAAACATACACAGTATTTTTTTTCCAAATAACTTTCACTATTGTATAAAATATAAATGTCATAGAATGTATATAATATTTAGGCCTAATTATTTTATTATGATATACAAACTAGGAAATCAAATATTGTTTTGAACAATAAAGTATAATTAAATATTAATAGAAACAATAACAAAAATACTTAGTCTTAAAAAGAAAAATAATTTAAATAGTAGGTCTATTCTACTTAGTGAGACCGCCTTTGTGGTCTTGTGGTCAGAGGTCCTGGGTTTGATCACCAGTTCTTGTGCCGAGCTAATGGATATTAGCTCACACAATCATGTGACTTTTTCACTTCTCAGGAGATCGTCTATGTTTCATGAACTACCCTACTGATTGGTCTACCCTTGACCTAAATGTCTATGTGCGTGTGTTTCGAGGTCATCGCCTATAAGCTTAATTTCTTTCAAATGCAGTAATCAAACATATCAAGAAATAATAATGTTGGGGCTTCCCTCGTTTCGTATTGCCTCTTTTTCTCTGCTCTCACTGCGCATGCGCTTAACCCCCCTTGATGACCGCTCTGACCTGCGCTGTTGCTGTAAGACGTGATTGGCTGATACCTGTTCTCCTTTTCCTATTTCCTTCTCAGTCTAGAAGTAGATTTAATACACCACTCGAGCAGAAAAGACACCGAACTTGTAATAATTTACTACTGATCGGGTCTCTAACTGTACCTTCTCTACTATAGCAGTTAATCTGAGTAGGCCCTGGCCGGAATGGAGTCCGGTGGAGTCAACGCAGGGGCTACCCGTAGGTAGCATCTCGCCACACCTGGATCACCAACACCACCATAATATATCTCTGGTGCACTGCCCTACACTGCGGTTACAATAACGCTACGCTGTCACAGCTGATTTCTACGTTTGAGTTGGGTTTCGCGCGGACTGTTTGCTGGCCGGACTGGCTAATTCCCGTCTACGTACGGTTTGTACTGTTGCTCGCCGAGTTGTGTATCTCCCGCTATGTAATTCTAAAAATATACCGACGATTAATGGGAAGGTTATTAATATTAACCCTTGGTTACTACTAAAAATAAATTTTACACGTTGACTATTCAAGGGTCTGTCTGTCCCTCCCATAAAAACAATGTTTATTTTGCTTACGAATAGCAATATGAAAATAAAACACACTATTTATGAAAAAAAGATATATTTAGTTATGAAATGACACACAATTACTTGTTATCTAAACAGTTTGGACATACAATTATTGAGCAAGTGTTGCAAATTGGAATTTTACAAGAAGAACAAACTGTTCGTTTTTCGATCTTTTTTTTTATAAGGGCAAATGCTGCAACACTTTCTTTTAGATGCAACATCAGAGACAGCTTGAACAGATCTTTCAGGCAGTGGCAGTTGGAACACACTTTATGTTATCATACGCAATCTTTTCATTGTAAATTCGATGTCGAGCATATGGAAGGCATAACTCGATGCCAAGCCCACGAAGGTAGTTAGGTAGATTTACTGACTTTCCAGTGACTGCATCATATAATTTTACTATTTACGCCTGTAATATTAACCATTGCGTAAAATAACCCAATCGGCCACCGTCGAGTGGCCCTGGCGACTGAGAAGTTGGCACACTTTTGTTCCAAGGCGTCAACCCCGACTTTTGTTTCATTGTAAAATGTGATCATCTCCGGCTTATTGTGTTGATCAGGAACTAACTATTATGCTATCGTAATGCATGCTAGAAATGAGAACCACAGCTTTGGATTTTTTTTAGGAACATATGATGTCATTGTTATTTTAGCTGTGAAGCCAAACAAAGACGATTCTACTTCTCTTGTTTTATGCGGTAAAAATTCTCTGGGGATATCTCTCTTATTTGACTTCACAGTTGCTAGTTTTCGGACAATAGTTCTTCTACTAATTCAATGGAAGAGAACCAATTGTCGCCAGTGATATTCCGATTAGAACCTTCAAATGGATGTATCAAGCGGAGTACAACTTGAGTTGGTAAAAGCTTCTCAGTTTTGGTCCCAGGTCGGTCCGATGTTTAAACTTCTGCGTTTACCATGTAATGGGTTTTGGCATCAGTCAACATCACTATCTTCAGACCGTATATGGCAGGGTTTTTTTGGCATATACATGCGAAAACCACATCGCCTTCTGAAAGGTGCTAGCATCTCATCGACAGTAAGAATTGCTCCAGTTCGATTTGAATAAGCCCGCCAAATACAGCAATCCTATAAAAGCTCGTAGTTCTGTAATAGTTGTTAGGTTTATAAACGTTGGTCTCCAAATAGTGCAAGATAAATGAGCGCGTTTAAAAATTTTGTATTTTAGTTGAACCTCTTAAATCTTGGTATTTGTGTGTAGAACGATAGTCTCAAGTATGTGTTCGTCGATGAAGAGATCAAAAACATTCACTAGTGATAGCTCTGGGCCTAAAGTGCGTATATTCCGAACGGCTAGTAAGACGCGGTGCTAGTAATAATAATAATAATAATAATAATAATGTATAGAACGTTAACTTTACCTTGACGGCAGTCCAAATCGCTCTTTGGACTTTTCCACGCTTTCTTGTCGACAGCACTGAGTGTCTTACTGCATCCAGTCCTCTGCGTCACTCCTTACTCCATCACTCCACCATTCCATCACTCCATCTGAGAAATTGAAGTTAAAATACATTATAACCCTGCGCTCTATATTTGTTTAACTTATTGCAGAAAAAAAAAAGTCTGAAATTATTACACGAACACAATTTTAATAATAATTCCTGTAATTAACTAAGAAAAGCGAATGACTTCCATCGGTTGAAAAGGGAAGTTGTTAAAATTGTATTATTGTGTCATCAAAATGTTAACATACTTTGCTGTAGCTGTTACCATTTATAATGTTCTGATTTTTATCTGCATATGTAAAGTTTGAAAATTATAAAAATGTGGGCCTAAATAATAATATTTAAATATTAGCAGATGTATCTGGCTTTGCACGAGGTAACCGCGCAATGCACAGACAGAAAAAAACTTCATTTAATTTTTTCCGACCAAGTTTTTAATTAATTAAAATAAAATCTAATACAAAATTTATAATTCCGCCTTCGAGCTGTGTACGTTTTCGTGCGTATGGGCTACTAATTTATAATGCCAGTCCTCTGCGTGCGGTAGATATCGTTCAATGCTCATGACAGACAGACATCCTTAATTTTATTAATATAGATAACCAGCAATCCCGCATGGCGTTACCCGTGACCCACTGTGGTATTAGAATAATATAACCCCCCCCCCCCACACACACACACACAAATTGTTTAGAATTATGGTCGATTTCTTACACATTTTTTTCCCCCGAGGAGGATGCGGCATATTTTTAGCACAAGTTATATCTGAAACGTAATTCTAAACCATATTAGCAATATTTTGTTAAAAAATTGGTTAAAAATAGCCTGATTAAAAATTTAAAAATCCGAATTCGAGGTGCATTCGGACCCCCTTCCGTCCACCTATGTTAAGAATTTCAGATCTCTGCGAGCCGTAGATTCGGCTGGGCCTCGCACAAAAGCAAACACAGACAAACACTTCCTTTAATTATTATAGATATGCAGTTTTTGCAACAACAAAAAGTTCATTATGTTGCTCAAAAATCGACACTAGAGTATACCATAAAAGCTCAATTTTGTTTTATGAAATAGGGGTGCAAATAAAAGTAAATACGAAGTTGTGCTCTAAGCCGTTTTTGTTCGCATGCCCTCATATATAATCTATCCTCTTATTTTGTGCTTCCAAAGTTGCATAATGCAAGCTACACATATCCTGTAACCTACATCTAAAATAAAACGGGTGCTCCCAGACCTGATATCCCTAAGCCCGGGTTGTTAATAACCCTAAATCTGGCCCTCATTCATTGTTTATCATGAATATATACAGGTTGAGACATTCTAGTTGATACACCAGAATATCACGAATACGAGAAATTTTAGAAAAAAATGTTTTGAACAAAAGTTTTTTTTTGTTTAAGAGGGGGGAAATAAACAACTTTGGTTATTTTTCGTTTGGTGGACATCTTAAAGGTTATTTTTTTAAGGTCCACTTTGGTTTTTTATAAATGAAAACCTATAAGTTTTGAAACTTCATTTTTTATTCTACACAAAAAACATACATTTTCTTTATATTACATACTTTTTGAAGATAATTTAACTTGTTTTTTATAACAATTTTTATTCAATAACTTTTTAATACATTTAAAGGGTATAATAATGTGATAAAAAGTTCTTACATCAAAATTGTTAGTCTATAAAAAGTTAAATTAGCTTAAAAATGTATTCCAAATAAAAAAAGTTTTAGACAAAAGTTATTGTTTTTTTGTGTAGAATTAAATTCTGTTAAAAATCCAAAGTTGACCTTGAAATATCCTGGACGATGTATACAAAATCAATAATAAATATTGTTCTTCTCTTTAGCCCTCAAAAACAAATTTTTTTTGTTCTAAACTTTTTTTTTTATAAAATGTTTCGTTTTTGGGATATTCAGGTATCTCAACTCGAATGCCTCCTCGTCGTGTGTGTGTGTGTGTGTGTGTGTGTGTGTGTGTGTGTGTGTACAGTAGCCCCGTGGCTTCTTTGGTGCTGACTGACAGCTCACAGCTGACTTCTGACAGTCAACATTTAGGTATATACCTAAATTTTGACTGTCAGAAGTGACAGCTGCTAAACACATGTTTTTGCAGATCATATGGTTCGTCGTAGGGTTACATAATTTGGCCTGGTAACTTTTCAAAGCTGTCAGCTGTCAGCACCAAAGAAGCCGTGGGGCTACTGTGTGTGTATGTATGTGTGTGTGAGAGAGAGAGATAGTTCTCCTAAGTTGCCTTAGCGTACCCCAGGTGATACCACTGCTCCACTCCTTTATCTTAGAACTAGTTAATAAAACTCTTATATTGACCCTGAGCGCGCTCTCTCTCAACCAATCAGATTGTCTGCAGGTGCAGCAACTTATTAATAATGCAATTGATTGCCGCCGATACATGTTATTTTTTAAGACATTATGATATTATTATTATTATTATTATTATTATTATTATTATTATTATTATTAGCACCGCGTCTTACTACCCGTTCGGGTTATACGCACTTACGCTAATGTGTAATGGTAGGGTGATTGTGAGATGAAATGAAGGACCTACAGTTTAACGTGGAATCCGAACCACGGTGGAGACCTGGCAATTTATGACGTTGACAATAGCATCGACTATGCAGAATATTGTTTTCTATTCCTGTGTTTATTGAAGAAAAACTATTAAATATAAACAGAAAAAACAACAATTAGTTTTACAATATGTAGACTATATTAAAAATGTTTTGGCTGTGTGTGTTATTTTTTATAATTTTTTCCTTCTTTAATCATTGGAAAAAGAGTTAACAAAACATGTAAATGCAGAATTGTTTTTCTAACTAGTTTTTACAAAACATTAAAACATCGAGTAAACGTTATGTTTTATTCCCCGCTAAATGCATGATGGTAGGATAATATGGTTTCGAAATGTCAAGGCTCACACTAAAATTTGAGAAATATTATAATAAACGTTCACGTACTGGACTTTCTTGTTTGTGTTAGGGACAGTTTCATAGTCAGATTTAGTACGTCTCAAGTGTGGTGCTATACTAAATACAAGACAACTACCTAGACCAGAATGGAATGGGACAGTTTCATAGTCAGACTTAGTACGTCTCAAGTGTGGTGCTATACTAAATACAAGACAACTACCTAGACCAGAATGGAATGGACCAGTTTCATAGTCAGACTTAGTACGTCTCAAGTGTGGTGCTATACTAAATACAAGACAACTACCTAGACCAGAATGGAATGGGACAGTTTCATAGTCAGACTTAGTACGTCTCAAGTGTGGTGCTATACTAAATACAAGACAACTACCTAGACCAGAATGCAATGGGACAGTTTCATAGTCAGACTTAGTACGTCTCAAGTGTGGTGCTATACTAAATACAAGACAACTACCTAGACCAGAATGGAATGGACCAGTTTCATAATCAGACTTAGTACGTCTCAAGAGTGGTACTATACTAAATACAAGACAACTACCTAGACCAGAATGCAATGGGACAGTTTCATAGTCAGACTTAGTACGTCTCAAGAGTGGTACTATACTAAATACAAGACAACTACCTAGACCAGAATGCAATGGGACAGTTTCATAGTCAGACTTAGTACGTCTCAAGTGTGGTGCTATACTAAATACAAGACAACTACCTAGACCAGAATGGAATGGACCAGTTTCATAATCAGACTTAGTACGTCTCAAGAGTGGTACTATACTAAATACAAGACAACTACCTAGACCAGAATGCAATGGGACAGTTTCATAGTCAGACTTAGTACGTCTCAAGTGTGGTGCTATACTAAATACAAGACAACTACCTAGACCAGAATGGAATGGACCAGTTTCATAATCAGACTTAGTACGTCTCAAGTGTGGTGCTATACTAAATACAAGACAACTACCTAGACCAGGAATGGACCTGTTTCATAGTCAGACTTAGTACGTCTCAAGTGTGGTGCTATACTAAATACAAGACAACTACCTAGACCAGGAATGGACCTGTTTCATAGTCAGACTTAGTACGTCTCAAGTGTGGTGCTATACTAAATACAAGACAACTACCTAGACCAGGAATGGACCTGTTTCATAGTCAGACTTAGTACGTCTCAAGTGTGGTGCTATACTAAATACAAGACAACTACCTAGACCAGGAATGGACCTGTTTCATAGTCAGACTTAGTACGTCTCAAGTGTGGTGCTATACTAAATACAAGACAACTACCTAGACCAGGAATGGACCTGTTTCATAGTCAGACTTAGTACGTCTCAAGTGTGGTGCTATACTAAATACAAGACAACTACCTAGACCAGGAATGGACCTGTTTCATAGTCAGACTTAGTACGTCTCAAGTGTTGTGCTATACTAAATACAAGACAACTACCTAGACCAGAATGGAATGGACCAGTTTCATAATCAGACTTAGTACGTCTCAAGAGTGGTACTATACTAAATACAAGACAACTACCTAGACCAGAATGGAATGGACCAGTTTCATAGTCAGACTTAGTACGTCTCAAGTGTGGTGCTATACTAAATACAAGACAACTACCTAGACCAGAATGGAATGTGCCAGATTTATATGCGTTAATGGCCCATCGCATTCTGGTCTAGGTAGTTGTCTTGTATTTAGTATAGCACCACACTTGAGGAGTACTAAGCCTGACTATGAAACTGGCCCATTCCATTCTGGTCTAGGTAGTTGTCTTGTATTTAGTATAGCACCACACTAGAGACGTACTAAGTCTGACTATGAAACTGTCCCATTCCATTCTGGTCTAGGTAGTTGTCTTGTATTTAGTATAGCACCACACTTGAGACGTACTAAGTCTGACTATGAAACTGTCCCATTCCATTATGGTCTAGGTAGTTGTCTTGTATTTAGTATAGCACCACACTTGAGATGTACTAAGTCTGACTATGAAACTGTCCCATTCCATTCTGGTCTAGGTAGTTGTCTTGTATTTAGTATAGCACCACACTTGAGACGTACTAAGTCTGACTATGAAACTGGTCCATTCCATTCTGGTCTAGGTAGTTATCTTGTATTTAGTATAGCACCACAATTGAGGGGTACTGAGTCTGAATATAAAACTGGCCCTTTGTTTGAAAATACAAAGACTTATTTAGATATTCTTAGGTTATATTAAGCTCGACCAATATATGACTAAATGAGTAAAACCACCAACATAGTTAATTGTGAAAAAAGTTAAGGATACATTTAATTTGTGTAAAGAAGAGTTATAAAAAAATCTCTAAAACCTTCTACAAGCTTAGTGAATGGAAGGGTAGTAAGACGTGGAGCACGGTACTATTCTACCTTCCTCATTTCTATCTCATTGGTGTAAATATGTGGATATCCCGGACGGGTAGTAAGACGTGGAGCACGGTACTATTCTACCTTCCTCATCTCTACCACATTGGTGTAAATATGTGGATATCCCGGACGGGTAGTATGACGTGGAGCACGGTACTATTCTACCTTCCTCATCTCTACCTCATTAGTGTAAATATGTGGATATCCCGGACGGGTAGTAAGACGTGGAGCACGGTACTATTCTACCTTCCTCATCTCTACCCCATTAGTGGAAATATGTGGATATCCCGGACGGGTAGTAAGACGTGGAGCGCGGACATTGCGAGACCCGAGCCAAGAGCTTGTATCCGGGAGCGGTAGCCGCCATGTGACCCCTGCCGGCCGGTAATATCGATCCTTGCTCTTCTCCACATCCTGTTTTCCCGCCACAGTTTCTAGAACGACGCTCTCAGTGGTGTCATGACGTTTCACAAGAATAAATTATCATAATGGCGCGTCGGCATGAAGAGGAAGACAAAAAATAACAAAACAAAGAGACAGTCGATGTAAAAGTAGGAAAGTACTAGACTCACGAAATCTCGACAAGGACGAACGAAGGAGAGTATCACATGTTGTTCGCTAAAGTTGCAGAAAGTTGACCTGAAATGTTATCAGGCTTATGTTGGCAAAATGAGCGTTTGGAGATTTTCAAAATGAGCAACAGAGCAATAAATACTGATCAGCCAGCATTTCCCAAAGGTAGGGACACCGAAATATCGCGAGACGTGTTTTAACCAACTTTTACTTAGCTCATGAGGGTGACCTGGTGGTCTAGGGGTAAGGTTTCAGACTTCTGTGTTGAGGGTCCGGGATTCAATCCTCTGTCCCGGCACATTTATCTGATTGCCAAACCCTTCCTTCACCTCTGATAAGACATCTTGTGAATGTGTGGAATGCCAGGCCTCCACCGTGGTTCGGATTCCACGTTAAACTGTAGGTCCTCCATTTCATCTCACACTCACCCTACCATTACACATTAGCGTAAGTGCGTATAACCTGAACGGGTAGTAAGACGCGGTGCTAATAATAATAATAATACTTAGCTCATTAAAATGATTTTTTTTTTGTCGAACTTATTGGTCTTGGGTTAAAGTGCCTCGCATCGGAATCCACTTTTCATAGGTTCAAACCCAACGGAGTTGACGGATTTCTCTTGAGCAATAAACATCTGAGCACAACTTCCTTCGGAGGGGAAGTAAAACCGTCGGTGTCATGTCGATTGTGGCGTGTAAAAGAACCCTGGAAGTTTTGTGAAAATATTGGTAGGCCCTTTCATTTTGGTTCATAGAAAAAATTTTGTGTGTTGATAGAATCTGTTGATTCAGAAAGTGCACGTCAAATACCTCAAATATAAATAAATGGTTCGGTGGACTGCACAGACCTTTCTCCCGCTTCTATATTAAAATATACATTTACTAAAAACTCGTAAGATTTGTGGACCGAGATAATAGGTGTATACATTATTGGAGAAACAATACACCAAAAATCATAAATGAAATAATATACACCGTTACTTAATTACTCTATGGCATTTAGGAACTAGGAAAACTGTTACAGAAAAAATTATAAAAACATAGTATTCTCCAAAGAGCATAAGAATCAAATTAATGACTATGAAGTCAGTTAATATTTTTTACTTAAGACTGCGCATTTTATTTTTAATAGATAAAATATTGTACTTTGGACATAGTTCCAAAAACATTTCTAGGGACTTTCCACAATATTTATATTGTTACAGCAAAAACTTTCACTTATTTAACTTTCGGATTTTTAGGTAAACTCCAATAAACACGCTTAAGGTGCGTCAGAAGGGAGCACGAGTATTTTTACAGTTTTATAGCATTAAATTTTTTTTGGCCAATTAAATCAAATATTTCTCCATTAGCAACATGGAGTTTAGTTTTCTACACACGCTAATATCAACAGATCTTGAATATCTGTCAAGAGTGTCTTGGAATTTTGTCAAAACTTGTCCTCTTTATTTAAAATTTTTGACAAAATTCCAGGACACCCTTGATTGATAGTCAAGATCTGTTGATATTAGCATGTGCAGAAAACTAAACTATATGTTGATACTGGAGAAGTATTTGATTTATTTAGTCAAAAGAATTTCATTTATGTAAAAACTGTAAAAATACTCGCGCTCTCTTCGGCCGCACCTTAAGTGGTTGTTCATAGAACTGTTCTTGATTTATAAAACAACATTTTTAAAATTAAATTTATGAAATGACTACATAAACATCAGTTCCTAATATAACTGTATGGAAGCCAGGCGTTTATTGTACGTTTATTGGAATATGTATGTAGCCTATATGCCTCTTTTAATCAACACGTGCCTCGTTTTAAAAGCGCAATCGATGCATTTATAAGAAAGTGTGCTATTATTATTATTGTTATTGTTATTGTTATTATTATTATTGTTATTGTTATTATTATTATTATTAGCATCGCGTCTTACTACCCGTTCGGGTTATACGCACTTACGTTAATGTGTAGTGGTAGGGTGATTGTGAGATGAAATGGAGGACCTACAGTTTAACGTGGAATCCGAACCACGGTGGAGGCCTGGCATTCCACACATTTACAAGATGTCTTGTCAGAGGTGAAGGAAGGGTTTGGTAATCAGATAAATCTGTACCGGGACGAGGATTGAACCCTGGACCCTCAGCACAGACGTCTGACACCTTACCTCTAGACCACCAGGTCACCCCTCATATTACTGTATTATCAGTGTTTATATCAACCTTAGGCAAATTGCGGGCCGCAAGCTATAACTAAAAAAAAGTAGTGCTAAATTATCAAAATTAAAAACTTTATTCTTATTGAAGTATATACTATTTCTATTCAACACACCAATGCACATTTAGAAGCAGTCTTAAGAATCAAAAATTACTAAATTTACACCTGACACATAATAAATGATAAAATTTATCAAAACATTGCACTCATATCATAAAATTTTGTTTTATTGAAGAATCACTAATTGGCTCTATTTTATATATTGCCTTTCTTTTTTATTTTGCCCATTGTTTATTTTTATTTTTCATTGTGGCCCTTCAGCCAAAATATATGCACGGACTTGATCTATTTATAGGATATATATATAAAAAAATCCAAAACTTGAAAAAAAATATCTTTAAGCGGGCAGAGCAATGTACATGAATCACGTTACCTCCTGTTTTGATAAAAATAAAAATATAAATAAAAACAGGGAACAGAGCTCACGCGATATCCGAAATTACGCCTGTCAGCTTAGCCTATAATTTTTTTATACGTATTGATAATGGTGTCATGTTGAAAGCGACCACGTTATGTTACTAGTAACTTTCCTTTCACGGACCTAACTTATTGCTTTATTGACTTTAGTTGTAGATATTATTTAATCTCTGTCAATAATTATGTTTATTCTTATGTATATATATATATATATATATATATGTGTACAATGTTCATAATACTAAAGTACAAAATTCTAATCTAATTTATTAACGTAGCTTAATACATAAATACATATTTTCAAGTCCTTTGTCTTCTTGAAGTTCCGAAATATGTTATCAATTATTTTATTTAGTTATAAGTAGGTCTTGCACCGTTTAGTTGCAGGTTCACCTAATGCCTTAGATTTAAGATGGTCAGGTTAGGTTATGATAGGTTAGGTTAACTATTGTTTTAATCCCTTTGCTTACATGCTATTTCTGACACATTTTTAGCTCATTAGCTTGGACGAATTTTAAAAACATGTTTGATCGCCCTGAACACGATTAAAGTGTTTGTGGTCTCTTCCAACACTGGTCGCTTTGAGCAAGGTCGCTTACAAGAAGTAACCATTGATAATGTATATGAAAAAATACAGTTGCAGATAGCATGACTTTTCTCGTAGCTTTTATAACTGTAAAAAAGTTGTTTACTATCTAGATCAAACTGTAGATTCATTTTTACTAAATTAAACTCTGATTGTCATAAGAATATCTTTTTTAAATATAAATAAATACCCATAGAGAAGCTATATAGGCGGAATTTTTTTTTAATATGCATAAATAAATCTATAAACATAATAACGCGTGGCTCGGCGCATAAATCCATGAATATAGATTTGTAATTTTTATACTGCCAGTTAAAAGTTCTTAAGGGTATTCGAAGACATCGTGCTCAGATAGCCTATCTTTATAAAATACTGTAGTACAGTAATATTTTATCTTGTCCCACCCAATGGGTTGACGCTTACTTTTAACAGTTTGGTAGAGTCTTTTTTTTTTTATACGAAGCTGAGTATTTGAAAACTTGAATATTCATGCAATCACAATGGCAGAGATAAAAATAATTTTGCATTTATATTCTTAGCCTATTTAATTAATATGACCCGTTTCGATGGCCGCATGGTCTAAGGCAATAGACTACACTGCCAATGATGGGGAGATCAAGATTCGAATCTCGGTTGGGTGTACTGAGGGTGTTTTTCCAAAATGGTTTTCCACTCGCCCTCCAAGCAATTGCGGCTACACTTCCTTTAAATATCTCCTTCTTAACCCCTAAAACCATTAGCGTAAAACCTAAACGGTTAGTAAGACACAGTTATATATATATATATATATATATATGGAAATCCACTCTCAGTACATCCGACTGGGATCGAACCACTATCTCCCTTCCACCGGCAGTCTATTATATTGCATGCGGCCACCGAAGCGTGTAGTAACATTTTAATCAAATCTTTATTAAGTACTTTTTATAAAATATATTTTATGTCGTCAAAGTTAGATTACATTTATTTTTTAAAGATATTTTTATAAAATAAATATGATTGTAATACCGCCCTTATCTGCCGAAGTTTTTTTCTATCATCCAGAAAGATTGAAGTTGTGTAAAAACTGCATAAATATTCCTTTCAAGGTCAAATCGGCCTGTTATAAACACCAGTGACATGACCTCACAAGAGTCAATTTGATGACAAATTAAATTTAATTCAACCCGCTTGGTTAGTCGAATGTTCAAAAGCATTTCAACCTTTTCAAACTCACGGCACACTGGATAAGGCACACAATCACTTATTTTTAATGAAGGAGTAGGTGACCTGGCGGTCTAGGGGTAAGGTGTCAGTCGAACTTCTGTGCTGAGGGTCCGGGGTTCAATCCTCGGTCCCGGCACAGATTTATCTGATTACCAAACCCTTCCTTCACCTCTGACAAGACATCTTGTAAATGTGTGGAATGCCATGTCTCCACCGTGGTTCGGATTCCACGTTAAATTGTAGGTCCTCCATTTCATCTCACATACACCCTACCATTACACATTAGTGTAAGTGCGTATAACCCGAACGGGTAGTAAGACGCGGTGCTAATAATAATAATTTAAGGAAGGATTTTATCATTAAAATAACGAGTATTAGGATTATGTTTAAAAGTAAATTATAATAATAGTTTTATTTTTAACAATAATGATTATCATGGATCCAAACAGATTTATTTTATTCCACCCCCCCCAACTCCCGCGGCACGCCGGTTGAAAACCCCTGGTTTAAGGCGTCACTCTAGCAATAAACTGGACTGCCAATAACGGGGCGATCGGAGTTCAAATCCCGGTCGAGTGTAACTGAGGGTGGTTTTTGTACTAGATGGTTTCTCACTCTCCTTCCACGCAAATACTGGTAGATTACTTCTAAAATGTAAAATGCTTTCTTCCTCATCCCTACCCCCTTAGAGTAATTATTATATATGATCAGGTGGTAAGACGCGGTGATAAAAGAAATCACAACGATGGTTACGCAGGCTAAATGTCTGGTTTGCTGGAGAGGGGGATGTTGGAACTTCAAGTTCTATCATTTATTAGCAAAGGGTGACCTGGCGGTCTAGGGGTAAGGTTTCATATCAAATATAAAGTGATTCGAGCTTTTTATTAATTTCACTCACCTAATCACCTTTTCTTGACTCCTTGGCGAGATAAGTATTGTGTTTTGACTTTTTACCCCCTAAAACCTAAAAAGTGGTTTTCGCGATGCCGTCTGTCTGTAGAGCAAAAAATATCTTACTGATTGGGCCAAAACTTATCTGGGGTTTCAGTAAGGTTCCCTAGAGGGGTTTTGGAATTAGATATCCAAACCTAAAATGAAGGGTAGTTTACTCAATGGTAAAAATATATATATTTTTAAAATCGATTTTTATCGACATTCCGCTTTAACGATTTTGAAAGAAAAAAAAATTGTAACAGCACTGTTTTACATGACAAACAAAATTGCAATTTTTATTTTCTCATTAAAATGACTCCGTACTTAAAATAAGCGAAATTTTCCAATTCTGTTCGTATTCCCACAATTATTTGAGATACGAAATAACTTATCGTTGTTAAATATAAAACAATTTTATTTGCAATTTTTTTTTATAAAACCATTAGTTTCCGAGTAATAAGCTACCATATTTTTGTAAATATGAAATTTACTGTCATGCTCTTTGGTAGATATAAATATTTATTTTTTCTGAATGTTTCTGTAACAGTGTATAGTGTAGTGTACCATTTTTGCTCTTTGCTGGAGTGTTTTACAGTCCGACACACCAGCCTCCCAATTCATACCCGGGCACACTTAACCCCGCCATTTTAAAATTATTATCATTTCGTTTAAGTATTAATATTACTAACGGCTTAATTTAAAGGGTGATGTTTAGGACGGTATATAAGAGTAAGTGTACCCGCATTAGCTTTAGAAGGGATTGGAGGATTCAACCCTATAACTAACATATGGGAACCTCCCTCCAGAGAACACCCGGCTGAGAATCGAACCCAGCCCTTTCCCATCGCCGGAAACCCAGTCTTTTGCGAGAATGATAAAGCCTTAGACTAGGGGTCTTCAATCTGCGTCCCGTGGTAACGGTTTTTTGCGGCCCGTTGATTCATGAACAATATAAAATTATTTCAAGAGAAAAAATTATATATATATATATATATAATATATATATATATATATATATAACATTATCAACTAATAATATAATTACTTATTTACATAAGTTTATAAAATTTTTGCACGAAGAAAAGTATTGCGTTTTAATACAAATGTAATTTACTTTGAACAAGCAAATAGCAATTCTCAGTAGACAAGACAAATTGCATTACATCCTGCCATAAAAAATCTAAAAATAGGAAAAAACGAAAGAGAAACGATATAATTATCTTAGTCCCTAGTGTGCGTATAGATGATTTAAATAGGAGCTAATACTAATATTTAATATTTATTAAATCCTAATATTGTCGGTACAGTCAGTATTGCGGCCCGCGAATCAACATGAGGCAGAAAAAAAAAGGTTGAAGACCCCTCCCTGCCTTAGACCGTGTGAGCACCGGTGCGGGTAGTTAAGCTCTAGGCAGTGTCTTATAATGGCTGAAGATACGCTTAAGGCATTCCTAAATCTTGTAGCCCGTCCAGAGTTGTTGTCTTGTTCTTGAACAGGTAAGGCCAAAGGTTCACCTTGAGTCCTTTACGTCCAGTCGTCCCAAGTGTGTTCGTCTGCGCTGTGCGAGTTGGGAGTAGTATTTATCGATCGTTCGTTCGCTCGCATCAACTCTGCCAGCTGTTTTAGGTGGGAAGGGAAGCTTCGCTGTTGCCAGCTTGCCTGACACCACGCACACACATTCTATTCTGGTCCAGCGTTGCCAAGTTTTGCTATCTTGTCTTCCCTTCCTCTCTAGTTCGTTTTTACCGGCGGTGAGAATTATTGTCCAAAAAGCTTGGGAGCAACATTTATATCCCCTTTAAACTAGATCACGTCACGAGTGTTGTTCTAAGATTGTGTTTGTTTATAAAGATATATTTCATAATTATATCGATTAAAAGTGAACTAATTTGATACTACAATATTAGTGAAGTTGACTAGTGTACACACAGGTTTCCAGAGGAGATGCTGGTTTCAAATTCAACGCAGATCAAGCAATTCGGATATTCTATGCTCATTATGTTGAAGGTAGGCTGATTTTAACTGAATTAAAAAAACTATTTCTATTAAGTTACTGATGCTTTAATATATATAACCTAAAAGTTTGTTGTATATATCATAATAAATGTATATGTTAAGGGACGTCCAATATTCCCTGGTGTTCTAGGGTAAGGTGTCAGACTTCTGTGTTGGTGGTCCGGGGTTCAATCCTCGGTCCGGGCACAGATTTATCTGATTACCAAACCCTCTCCTCACCTCTGACAAGATGTGTATTAAACACAACTTGTAAATGTGTGGAGTGCCAGGCCTCCACCGTGGTTCGGATCCCACGTTAGACTGTAGGTCCGCCATTTTAATCTTACAATCACCTACCATTACACATTATCGTAAGTGCGTACAACCCGAACGGGTAGTAAGACGCGGTGCTAATAATAATAATAATAATAATAATAATAATATTCCTTGGTGTGTGTTTATGAAAAAAGTTTCCCCACTGACGTTATTATCTTTACGCTTTGAAAGACTTTTCGTCAGCAGGTGAAGCAAGAGAAGACTAAATATAGTCACACACACAAAAGCAATAAAGGACAAATAAAGACTCGTTGAAAGAGGTTTTGAACAGAATTTTGACGATGAAAAGTTGGCGGTATTTAAATTAAATCAAAAAATATGTATTTCTTAAACCACGGGTTTAGTTACTCGTTAGTATCCTACGATAATTTGATTTTGTTTTTAGAATGAGAAAGGTGAATTTTGAGGAAATGCACGACCATTTGACTGAAAAATGTATGTTGAATTGCAACGTTCAGACAGGACCGTTGTTTGGGATGATATAGGCTTGCATCATCAGTGTCTGTTGTGTAGTTTTTACTTCTTTTAGTTGTGTCTCATAAACTAGGAAATTATCCTAGGCGTGACCTTAGAGGAACACACACACACACACATATATGATGGAGAGAGTTATTAAAGAAGCGCATATTGGCGCGTAATTTACGGCGGTAGCTTAGACGCACGAGATCCATGGTTCGATCTTCGATCAGAACTTTAAAATATGTGTAACACCAAATTCGTAGTTGAGTTGTTTTTAGTACTCCACGTCTTACTACCCGTCCTAGCTATCGACATATTTACACTAATGTGGTAGAGATGAGGAAGGTATAATAGTACCGTGCTCCACGTCTTACTACCCGTCCGGGATATCCACATATTTACACTAATGTGGTGGGGTCAACCGATATTCGAACCCCGATCTCCGCTTCTTCAGCATTTATGAGTGTTAAATAAAAAGTCTTTAAGTTATATAAGCCCTTGTATTAATGATATATTTTTATTTAATAATGAACTACTAAGCCGCTTCAATGGCTAAAGGGTCATAGGTGTCAGTCACACTCAATAGACTGGACTGCCGATGACCAGGAGAGCTAGGTTCGAGTCCCGATCGGGTGTGCTGAGGGTGGTTTAAAAAAATAGTTTTCTTTTTTTTCTACACGCAAATGCGGGTACACTTCCCCTAAATATAACCTTGCGAATCCCTAAAACCATTAGCGTAAGTTCAACTAGTACATGAACGGATAACCTTAACGGTGCTAAAAATATAAACAACATGGCGTAGCGCAAGATGAAATTCAAGGAAACTGGTAATTTTAAATTCGGTTCCAGGATTCAATGACTCATCGAGTGAGGGAGCAAAGTCCTTCAACTCTCAAGATAAAAGGCGGGCCTATCTACAAACTTTCTCTCTCTCTCTCTCTCTCTCTCTCTCTCTCTCTCATATATGATATCTGATCTAGTTTATCATCGTTATGGCCGAACAAAATATTGTTAAGAATTGAACTTTGGATGACTTTTAATCATGAACACAAAAACTGTTTGTTAATGTCATGAAATAACATGTGTCTGTAGAAAGAATCATAAACAAACGTTTCCATTGAAGACTATTGGTAACGGGCACCGTTTTTAAAAACGGTTAGGCCCCGATTTGGCCTATATTGTTATGTAAACCCCAATCAACGGGCACGAGGACAAAGGTGTCAGTCCAACCGCTGACGTGGAAGGTGTTCAAGCGTTCTGAGTCGGTGTTTGTTTTTATGTATTGCCACTCCCTCTACGTAAATGCAAGTACATTTCCCCTAAATTACCTCTCTCATCCCTACTCATGTGTTGCTATTGCGGACGGGTAGTAAGTAATACGCGATGCATGACGATTTTTTTTTTCCTTCACAAATTTGAATTGATTAAAAACCAAGCGCGCCGGTAGTAGGAGGGTCTAAGGCGTCAGACTAGCAATACACCGAATTTGTGGTAATTGGGAAGTCAAGGTTCGAGTCTCGGCCAGGTGTATTAGGGTTGGAGGGGTAGAGGGGTTAGTTCTCCCTGTGAGATACATCACTTTGGTGTGCTGTCACTTTTAGAGATATTAGAAATACCTATAAAATAACAGTAATAATATGGTAAAATGTTATCGCTGTTGGCCACAAAAAACATGTTTGTATGATCTAAAATATCCTGAAAATGGTTTTACTTAAACTTTACTATAGGCCCACCTCAATTCTCAGGACTCGAGCACATCTGAAAGTGCCTGCTAGATAGTATATTCTAGTCGCCACTAGAGTGTTGGTAACTGACAGCTAGCTGATTGTCAAGACCATGTGTTGATTTGTTGTCACTTTTGGCAATCAACACGTTCCCAGCAAAAGATTCGTTTTTGATTATCCTTTTTCTTTTGACCATTTTTCGTAGTTGGCTAACGCGCTAGTCGTGTTGAGCTAGACTGCCGAGGACGGGGAGATCGATGTTCGAACCTAGGTCGGGTGAACTGGGAGTGGTTTTCCTAAATGGTTTTCCACTCTCCCTCCACGCAAATGCGGGTTCACTCCATCTAAATTCAACCTTCCAAATTCCTAATCCATTAGCGTAATAAATACTTAAGCGTATAACCCGAACAGGTAGTAAGACGCGGTACTAAATAATATTAATAATACTTTAACCATTTTTACATCTTCTGCTGGCTGCCAGTAACCATCACTCCTATGGCGGATGGACTCTACATGGTATTAAGTGAGTATGCTATATGCTATTCAGGTCTACTCTAAAAAAAATCTATTTTTATTGCACGGTGGCTTGAATGGGTACTGTGATTTCAATTCAGACTTTGTTTATGTAGCCTACTTTTATTTCAATGGAAAATTTTAATGTGTTTTCGAATCAAATCTATTTAAGTCCTTTAAGAATGGGCATTGTCTGGAAGAAATGTTCACTTCGCTTTGTTTAGTGACATTGACACTTATTTTTATTACCTTACAAGCAGGGCAAACTTCGTTTGCGGGGCACCCGGTTATCTGTCCCATCCCGCCGCCCAAGATAAAATTTTATTTTGTTTAGTGTTGTTATATTATTTTTCCTATCTTGACAATATTTGCTGGATCGTCCGTCTGTACAGGGAGCATTTTATACGAGCGCGCGGGCAAAAATTTTCCACCCAAACACGTTGTCCCTTGTTGTCACCTAAACAAGCCCCCCCCCCCCCTCAATTCGCTTGTCCGCGCAGACGCACCGTATACATATCCCAAAGGGCAGCCCTGAACACAAGAAACTTCAAGGGCCGAGCTTATGAAGTTAATTCTAATTCAAGAACCTACTTTCAAAAAACATAAAAGAAATGTTATAGTTTGAGCATAAAATCACTTTTTGTTCAAGTAATAAGCGTATAACCCGAACGGATAGTAGGATTATTATTGTTGTTCAAGTAAATACATTAAAAGGTCGACAACACTTTTCTTTCATAAATCACTTTAAACCTGCTTCGGTGGATGCATGGTCTAAGGCGCTACTCTGGCAGTAGACTAGACTGCCGATGACGGGGAGACGAGTTTCGAATCTCGGTTGGGTGGACTGTGTGGTTTTTTTTATAAATGATTTTCCACTCTCCCACGCAGATACGGGTACACTTCCTACAGATATAGCCTTCCTCCATCCCTAAGACCATTAGCGAAATTAGTACACAAGCGTATAAACCGAACGGGTAGTAAGACGCTTTACTAAAAAGAAAATCACGTAAACTCGACTACCCTGTTTACTATTTGAATGTTGGGATCAATGGAAGGGTAGAATGCGTCAATGGTGTGAGAATTGCAGAAGCCTTGAGTACCTAATGAATGATCACTAGGCACATTCATTAACTAGGCGGATATCCCACGTTAGTCATGAAATAACACATCACCTTTTTATTGCACTAACTGCAAAGAGTTGTTTGTAGAAGTGTTTGTGTGTGCGTGCGTGTGTGCGCGTGCGTGCGCGCATTATTGATTACAAGGAGCATGCAAACATACAGTGTGTGTACAAATGGGTGCAATTCCTCTTCAGAGCGTTATTTAGTAAAACAAAACACGTCTAAAATGTAACACAGTGAACGTCATCTGATGTAATTTTGCGGGACGGTGACACTGAAATTACGCGCTGCTTGTACAAACGTATATGCTGGCATGTTGCGGTGTATATGGGATAGCATAATGCGACACTGCCGTTTATAATTATGTATGTTGTGTCATTTATTATCCAGCCGGGAAGCAATGGTGTATATATACTTAGCCCAGTTGGTGGTGTCACGAAACTAAACATCCGATAATCCGGCACTCTTGGGACTTGGACAATGCCAGATTATCGGACTATATCTCTATATATCACAAGACCTCTAGTGAATGTGGGGAATGCCAGGTCTCCACCGTGGTTCGGATCCCACGTTAAACTGTAGGTCCTTCATTTCATCTCACATTCACCCTACCATTACACATTAGCGTAAGTGCGTATAACCCGAATGGGTAGTAAGACGCGGTGCTAATAATAATAATAATAATAATAATAAGAAAACATGTTAAAGAACTAGACACACAATTATGAACAATCTATGTATCTATCTGTTTACAATATCATAATGTAAACAAAGACTGACTGGCTGGTGTGAAGCCAAAATACAAGTGGGGGGTGGACAATAATACTCAAGCCGGACTAAAATATGTGCCGAAACATCGGGTGCTGGATTATCACACTCTTCTTACTCTACTGAATATTCGTGATTTAACATATTCGGCTTGTTTTGTTATTAAAAATGGCATAAATATGTGTACATCCTGTGTAGTTGGCTCGTCGTAGGAATACCAACATAAACGTAGTTTTATCATTGACAAAAATTGTCATTATAATTATCAATCTTGTAGCTGAGAAAATTGACACGATCTGTCAAGTGACAGTCACAGAAATAATGACTTTTGACTATGATTAGATGAAAGAGCTACGAACATTTTGAACTGTAAGATACTTTTGTTCGTGTGGCAACCTTGTTAAACCTAGATTGTGCTGTGCTTAGGGTTGGTTGCAGTAATTAACTAATGAAAAGTTCCTTGCAATCTTAAGTATATCCCAATTTTCAAATCTAGACTAGATGAAGAATTAGACCATCAGGCTGTATCTTCATTTAATTTTCAACTCTTAAGAGTAATGCCATTTTGAATATCCATCGCGGGTTTCTCAGAACTTAACCAAATTTGTGTATGACTCGTTTTAATAAGTTGTAGCGAATGTTAAATGGTTGTGGTGGAGGTATTTAAAAATTTAGTTCTTATAATACGGTAAAAAAAAAATTGGATACAAACCAAAACACTAGATCACTTTATTAATTTACGAATCAATATTCATTACAACATGGGCATAACTCTAAATAAAGACTACATTATGATGAGTGTTCCACATTGAACTTGGAGAAAGGCTCTTTAACCCTAGATGGGATATGGGTCTACTGTAGCATGTGTGCTCTGTGTTATTGCCAAGGGCCGAGAAAATATCCGCATTAATCATGATGGGTGGCTCTAGACAAGTGGTTACCAACCTTTTTGATCTTACGCCTCCCTTAGTAGATCATCAAATTCCCACCCCTTACCCCCTAGTTTTTAGGATAGTTATACAGATATTTAAAAAAAAGTTTTGTTTTCTAGTCACCTCTTTATTTAATTAAAAAACCAATGTAACACTGGCAGCGTAACGGTACAAATAAGATGGCTGGCGCGGTTTTGGTTTCATTGGTTCTTGAAAATTGAGTTTCACAACTGGTAGGGAGTGCCAGTGTTGCCAATACATCAATAAACAATTATATAACTATGGAAAATGGATTGAAATAAAGAGTTTTTCAATTATTGGCTGCTTTTTAATGTTATTTCCAAATTGTTTTCCCCCCTCCTTTGAAGTACTCCTTGTCTCCCCAAGGAGGGGCGCCCACAAGGTTAGGTAGGATCCACTCACTGCTCTAGACCAGCGATTTCCAGCTTGGGGTCGCATACTTCTAGAGATTATAACTTTATGTTTACTTTTGAAAGGGATAACACTGATAATTGAAGGTGTAAAATTTAATTAGAATGTTAGTCGTTAAAATAACAACTGTCAAGTTACTGTTTTTTCGCCATCAAACTCACCATCAACCTCAAACTCACCATCAACCTCAAACTCACCATCAACCTCAAACTCACCATCAGCCTCATAATATCACACTCATACCCGCTGTCACCCTCATACCCGCTGTCACCCTCATACCCGCTATCACCCTCATACCCGCTATCACCCTCATACCCACTATCACCCTCAGTGAGAATGAGGGCGACAGCGGGTATGAGGGTGTGGAACCAGTGGAAACCTTAAGCCTAATTAATCAAATCAACGGTACCAGTTGCGAATATTACCCGGGACCCTTAGGCTTGTAGCCAGGTCCACTGACCACAACACCACGGTGCCGGTATTAGCGTGATAAAATGCAAACAGCCCGGTTGGTTTGTGGAACTCGGAGGAGAAAAAACCTTTTGAGAAGCTTCTAGCTAACACACTAGTGTCGTGTTGAGCTAGACTGCTGAGGACGGGGAGATCGAGGTTCGAATCTCGGTCGAGAGAACTGGGGGCGGTTTTTTTCTAAATGGTTTTCCACTCTCTCGCCACACATATATGGGTTCACTTCCTCTAAAGTCAACCTTCCCGATCCCTAACCCATTAGCGTAATAAACTTAAGCGTGTAACCCGAACGGGTAGTAAGACACGGTGCTAATAATAATAATAATTCTTCACCGTTAAAAACTGACAAACGATTATTTAAGCTATGGTCAATTTTATCAGAGTTTTCTTAAAAGTATTTTTTTTTTCAGTAGAAGCGAGAATTGTTTTGAGTTCACGTCATTTTTATCACAGATTAAAAATTGTGGCACTAACTACTCTTATAATCGCCGACAAGTTCGTACAGAGCCATTACCTAAAGATTTCCTAAAAACTTCAGAGCGGCGTTGACAAAGAACCACTACCTAAAAATTTCCTAGTCTAAAGATTTCCTGCCTCACCAGCACACACTTGAAACAATGGCGACTTTTTGAAATATTGTCATGTTATTGATGCAATTCCTCTCGATAGTACAACGCGGCAAGAAAAGTTACACAACTCAAAAATCTCGTATTTTGAGTTAAGACCAAGCTGGCAGACACCTCCAGTAAAAATGACAGGTTAGGTGTGTCAGTTTTACCTCGATCCAATTCATCCCTCATTTCACAATGAACAATGTCTGTTGGAGAAGAAAAGTGACGTAACTGTTACTAAGAAAGTCAAAAATAATAAATATTACATTAAGTTGAGCAATAAAAATGATTCAAACCAAAGTGTTTACTTTAATTGTGATGTCACCATGATAAGAAATTACCGGAACATCAATAGTATATTTTAAAAATGCAACCTTTGATTATGTGATATTTGGGTACTTGACATAATTTGGAGATATCTGAAGCTGGTGAATCAAGCTCTTTCTTCGACGTGGGTTAATGCCCAAAAGTTGTTGAATTTGTGCAATGTTTGGTAGCACATAAGTGTGTTTACAAATGATTGTTTTCTCACATGAAATGGAACCTAACACCCCCATACGGCGATACCTTTTTCAATAATAGTATTAAAGTGACTTTGGCACAAGATTTAAAAGTTTGGCAATCCCACAATATTGCTTTAAATTCGTAAATATTTTCAAACTTTTATTATTATTATTATTATTATTATTATTATTATTATTATTATTATTATTAGCACCGCGTCTTACTACCCGTTCGGGTTATACGCAATTACGCTAATGTGTAATGGTAGAGTGATTGTGAGATGAAATGGAGGACCTACAGTTTAACGTGGAATCCGAACCACGGTGGAGGCCTGGCATTCCCCACATTCACAAGATGTCTTGTCAGAGGTGAAGGGAGGGTTTGGTAATCAGATAAATCTGTGCCGGGACCAAGGATTGAACCCCGGCCGCCAGCACAGAAGTCTGACACCTTACTCCTAGACCACCAGGTCACCCTAAACTTTTAGTAAACATATGAGGTGAGTCTTACTATTATATAAAGGGGGATTATTATTATTATTATTATTATTATTATTATTATTATTATTATTATTATTAGCACCGTGTCTTACTACCTGTTCAGGCTATACACACATTTTATTTTAATATTAAGGCACTAAGCTCAAATATTAATTTTTTGAAATGCAGCTCCTCACTATTTAAAGTTTTCAATGTGTCCCTTGTGATAAAACTAGTTTGACGCTCCTAGTCAAAGGTATCTCACTCACAATAAGATGGACTGCCAATGACGGGGAGCTTGGGGTTCGTATCCTGTTGGATGTACTGAGGGTGGATTTTTAAAATGGTTTCCCACTCTCCTTTCAAATGCGGGAACACTTCTATTTTAATTCAACCTTGAATGCCAGGCCTACACCGTGGTTCGGATTCCACGTTAAACTGTAGGTCCTCCATTTCATCTCTAAATCACCCTACCATTACACATTAGCGCAAGTGCGTACAACCGAACAGGTAGTAAGACGCGGTGCTAATAATAATAATAATAATAATAATAATAATAATAAATAATTCAACCTTCTTGATTCCTAACTAATTATTGTAATTAGTAGATAAACGTATAACCTGAACGGTTAGTAAATATCGCGAGCCATAAAAAAAAAGTGTTGCGGGTTGTAGTTTGGTGACCTTTGGCCTGTTTTTCAGAATATGTGCGTTGTGATGAGCGCTAGCTTCTTTCCTCCCAACTGACAAGAATAGGTTGACAAGAGTTGTCAGGTCATTGTAGTTCGCGGGAGATATTTTCTTGGTTCTTACAGAGGTTTGTGCTAACTAGCTCTCACGTTTATCTATTGAGACATCGGTGACGAGTCTTCGCACGACTATTGTTTTCAATGACATTGACAACAGAAATAACATCTTTTTAGAGACAACTATAACTTTATTTTAATTTCTTTCCGTCTTACTACCCGTCCGGGATATCCACATATTTACACTAATGTGGTAGGGATGAGGAAGTTAGAATAGTACCGTGCTCCACGTCTTACTACCCGTCCGGGATATCCACGTATTTACACTAATGTGGTAGGGATGAGGAAGGTAGAGTTTAAAGGGAGTGTATCCGCATTTTCCTGTACGGAGGATGTAAAACCATTCAGGAACAACCCCCTTCAGTAAACACGGTCGGTATTCCGAACTCCAACCTTCTTGTCTCCGGAAAAACAAGACCATACGATAGCAACGATACTGACGCGCTTGTCCGTGTGTCCACTGGTATGACTTAGTTAGATGTGCAATAATGTGTCTGGCGGACCCGGGAATCCCTATTCCCCAGCTTCATCCTCTCTTTATAGACAATTGCTGGAGCATTTTCACTCTAAACGCCTTTATCTAGTTTTCAATGGCTTGATTAGTTTAAAATGTAGTTGATAGCCAACCTTATGATAATAAATAGGCCTCTAAATAATTTTTTTTTACAGTATATAGTTTTCTCTTCGACAGGCAATTCTTTTTACAGTAACATAGCATCAGTTTTGTGTTGATTTCTACTGCGCATTGCTTGCTCTGTGGTTTGAAAACCAACACCAGAGCTATTCTTGGAATACCTACCGTCAGTTGTTACTAGTCCGGCTCATGACAATGACAATGACAATGACAGTCTTCCTAGACCGCCAGTTGTTACTACTAGTCAGGTTCTTGGCATTCATGACAGTCTTCCTCGACTGTCATTTGTTACTAGTCTGGTTCTTGGCGGCCATGACAGTCTTCCTCGACTGTCAGTTGTTACTAGTCTGGTTCTTGGCGGCCATGATAGTCGTGGGTTCTTCCTACTAGAATAAGTATAAGTGCAAAACTAAACTGACATGAGATATTTCCAACAACCGAGTAACGAGTATTGTGCGTTGTGTTGCGTGGGTAGTAAAAATAGCCTCGGTTGGAATTGCTGCTTCAAGTTTATGCCACTGCGAAAAATAACATTTTATTGTTCACTTCAAGGTTAAACGTTCGTTCGACTAAAGGTCTGACGTCACTACCTCTCGCTCTAAGCCTGGATATTCTGTACAGATTGGAATAACTCGGTAATTTCGTTTACATGATCAGTCAGCCACTTTGGTGGTCAAATGGTCTAAGGCGTCCCCCTCGCAATAGACTGGACTGCTGCTGACAGGGAGATTAGGGTTCGAATCTCAGTCGGAGTTACTGAGGGTGGTTTCTCACTCTACCTCCATGCAAATACGGGTACATATCTAAATTCACCCCTCTTTATCCTTAAAACATTGCGTAATTAGTACATAAAAGTATAGCCTAAATGGGTAGTAAGATGCGGTGATAAAATAGGGGGAAAAAATGTATAGGTACTGATCATATGTATCAAAAGCGATCGATTCAAATCACAAGACTTGACGTATGAATATGTGAAAATAGTCCTAATAGCTTTTCTAGCTGTCTTACTATGCTAATTGGACTGTACACTCCGTTTAGCCTGGAAGGTTGTAGTCCAACCTTGACAGATTAAAATATATTTTATAAATATAATTCCACTACTGTTTATTAGGGATACCGATTAATAAATCTCATCTATCATAAATGATCCATCTAGTATAATCTACATACAGTATTTAAATCTTTTCTACTCTCTTTAAACTTGGTCTACTCTACTAATATACAATTATTAGTTTAAAATACCCTACCCTAGAGAAGGACAAATATATCATAATATTGTCTCCCAGCGAAACGCGGTGAAGTGAGGAATTTACTAAAACTAATGATGGGTGGAGAAGAGAAAGCTATCAAGAATTCAAGTGGATTGTAGCGACGGACGAGTCGTGGACCCGCACCAATGGGCAGGCGGACCAAGTCGTCAGTCTCGTCTTGTCTGGACTTCCTTATAAATTCTACCTTCATCACTACCCCATTAGTGTAAATACGTGGATATCCTGGACGGGTAGTAAGACGTGGAGCACGGTACTATTCTACCTTCCTCATCTCTATCCCATTAGTGTAAATATGTGGATATCCCGGACGGGTAGTAAGACGTGGAGCACGGTATTATTCTACCTGGCCATTCAAGGTATAAAACTATGGTTGAAGAAGGGTTTAAATAAAAAAGAACACTTTTTTTAGCACCGCGTCTTACTACATATTCAATTTATTTATGCATAGTAATTATTCTAGTGAGTTAGTGATGAGGAAGGGGCAGTCTAGTCTAGCACGAGAGTGACGCCTTAAACCGTACGGCCACCGAAGCCGGTCTTTGTAAGTTAACGGATTTTTTTTAAATCGATAAAGTACTTAAGTACGACAGGGTGGATGTTTTAGAATCAAGAATTTATTTTCAAAGACTGTTTAGGGTACTCTAGATACACGTTTACAAACGATTCCTGGCCGGTGATTTCAACTCTCCCACCACGCGAATTTGGGTTTATTTCCTTTAAATTGAAAGACAGGGAATTTTTTCATGTCATATTGTGGCAACAGTGTTAGGATTTAAGGGTGTTTGCACTGACTGTCATGGACCAGCTATTGACAACAAAAGTCGAGACAATTGGGAATCAAATAGCGAATCACAATCCGAATAGTGAAGTTTTACTATTTTATGTTCTTTTAGCAAAATTAGGTACTTTTTATTATTTTTAATTTCACACAATCACCCTACCATTATATATTAGCACAAGTGCGTATAACCCGAACGGGTAGTATGACGCGGTGCTAATAATAATAATAATAATAATAATAATAATAATAATAATTTTTTAAAATTAATTTTTCATACAAGAAAAAATAGAAACAAATTATCAAAATAATGTTTATAAAATATCTAAAATAAAAGTTGGTTTCGAGGAGTAGGGGGTACTCCTCGAAACCAACTTTTATTTTAGATATTTTATAAACATTATTTTGATAATTTGTTTCTATTTTTAGTAAAATCTGGTACAAAATATAACATGTGTTAAATGTGAACACCCCACCCCATAGGGAGCCCACGGATCTAATCATAGCATGGGTTAAATGTGAACCTCCCCCCATAGGGAGGAGAGGCCCACGAATAGAATCCCCCACGTAGCTTATCCGACAGGGACTCGAACGCGGGTCGGCCGAAGTTGAGAGAGCCGAGTGTATCCAGTCGTGGCCCAGGCAGCCAGCCACGTCACGGTTTGGCGGCGCTTGGGCCAGTTCTATCTAGCAGTGTCAGTTTGTCGTGTGGTCTTGCTGCGCGCGCTCTAGTCTTTCTACCGGTTCGTGATCCAGCCTGGCGCAACTACTCGACCTCTGTGTATACATCCACTACACTTGCCTGATAAAGATTTGATAGGCGTTCAAAGGCCTCATGTGGGCTAGGTGAGTAGGCTAATGTGAGGAAGGATAAAACACGATGTGGAAATACGACTGAGAGGATCCTTCGGTTCTTTTGACGAAATAGGAAATTTTCGAAATCGCAGTCGTTAAGAAAACTTTTTTTATATGGCATTAGTGTGCCATTTCATTAGAAAATTGTTATGTTAAACACGGGTTAGTATATCATCCAAATAATTATTTTATCCACGTGTTAGTGTGTCTTTTCAACATATTTTGTCTTAAGCACGTGTTTGTGTGAAATTTCATTTAGAAAAAAAAATATTTACACGTGTTGATTTGTCTTATCTCTCCTCCACAGTTTATTTCAAATAAACTAGACGTGGCTTAAACAAATAATTAAGGGAGAATGGACTTGGGAACCAATTAAAAATCACGCGTCAAGTTTTCAAAGAATAATAACAATAATAAAGTGGCATTATAGATGCAATTAATTGTAAACTTAGTTCAATGAAAACTGTGAAATTGTCAACAAACAAAAACCTTGTCTACGTACTTGGGTAAGATTTTCATTATTTTAGTTTTCGTGCAAATATTTTTACTTAAAATTTATTTATTTAATAAAAGTGTTTTGACTTTCCTTTAAAGGTAAATAAATATATATATATTTTTTTAAACTCAAGTTTAGAAAATGGCGACTGTTTACTTTACTATAATTTTTCCGATTAGCATATTGATGTGCATTTATTTTCCACCTATGATTGGTTCTCTGTAATGGCAGTCTTTAAGAAAGTTAAAAAGTTGATAACTCCCGAGGAGTACAGACGGAACTCAGCTGTTTCTGTGGAGTCGTTATACGGATATTAAATATATAGGTTTTTTTTTCCAAATTAAGGCATGAAATAGGAGTGCATGAAAATTTACTTATTTATTGTATGATTTAAAAAATAATTGGTTAACTTATAAAATTAATTACAGACACAAATACTCTACAAGCAAATTAATTACAGACACAAATACTCTACAAGCAAATTAAATACAGACACAAATACTCTCCAAAAAATTAAATGCTTATAAGAATAATCTTAAACAAATAGAGGAATAATTAATCATTCTGGGAAAAGGCTCTGCGTTTTAAGGGTCTTTATACACAACATTGAAGCAAGATTTTGGACAAACTTTGTGTTAATGTAGATGCGAAGGAGCAAGAGAAATAATCCCCCGCCTAGCCCCCTATCCTAACGGGATATCTTGCCCGTGTTGCCATATTCTTGAACGGTTGGTCGGTGCAACGAATAATGGGGTCACGTGATCATTTACACTCTTTGAGATGTGACGCGTCACTATTAACAGTTAACTTCTAGTTGAGCTACACAAACATACAGTATTCCAGAGGGGAAAAATTTTGTTATATACATTTATAACAATCACCGTACACTTTATTGTTTAATTATTGTCTAACGGTATAAAACTAGATCTTAAACATTCCATTAGGTTGTAAATACACTTTTTAGGTTAGTGTTAGTGAAGTTCCAACACAATTTTTTTACCTTAGATGTTGACTGATGGTGGACGCATGGTCTTAAGGCGCTTTTCTCGCAATAGACTAAACTTGCAGTGACGTGGATATTGTGGCTTGATTCCGGTTGCGTGTACTTAGGGTGGTTTCTCCTTAATGGTTTTCCCACTCTCTCCCTCCACGCAAATGCGGGTACGTTTCCTCTAAATTCAACCTTCCTAATCCCTATCCCAGTAGCGTAATTAGTAGATAAGCGTAAATCCCGGATGGGTAGTAAGACGCGGTGATAAAATATCTATTAAAGGAGCAATTAATCTGCAAGAGCTTGCACAGGTACTACGGGGAATACAGGTCAGTCATCGTCATAGCAGTTTATACACTAACTGTGGATTCACACGCTCACCGAAAAACTAGCGCAGAACAGAAACGTGGACACGTGATGCGCTCTAAGCCAATCACAACATCTGATGTTCAACTATTCTCTACTTTGTCCGCTCTGCTCAATATGTTCGGCACAGGAGAATCTATCAAATCTCAGAACCAACCATCTCAAATCAGTGCGCATGTGCATTTGTCATCGCATGCGCTGTAGAGCTAGAAGCGAGAAGACAGCTTCGTTGCTTGTTGTGAAGAGATTTGAAATAACTCGTTAATGTAAAGCTTGTATCGATGTATTGGATTGTACCACGACACAGCGTTATAGTTTGAAAACAACCATCGGGAGGAGAATGATCTAGAATATATGTTTATCCACTAGGAAATATTATTATTAGCACCGCGTCTTACTACCCGTTCGGGTTATACGCACTTACGCTAATGTGTAATGGTAGGGTGATTGTGAGATGAAATGGAGGACCTACAGTTTAACGCGGAATCCGAACCACAGCGGAGGCCTGGCATTCCCCACATTCACAAGATGTCTTGTCAGAGGTGAAGGAAAGGTTTGGTAATCAGATAAATCTGTCAGGACCGAGGATTGAACCCCGGACCCCAGCATAGAAGTCCGACACCTTACCCCTAGACCACCAGGTCACCTCACTAGAAAATAAAACCTGTTGATAATCAGCTGCTTTAAAGGATTGCAATGCATCATGGGTCAACTTAAATTGTGTGAATCAAGCTTCAGGTGTGCGCTAGCAGACCAGAGTTTTGACAGGGTGGACGCAAGGGTTTCCTGAAAAAAAAAATCTTCCTTATCCGGGTTTCTACACAGACTGATATCAGCATACTACTTATAAACTAACTTAAATCTAGAACAGACTCAACACACAGACCCTAAGTCGTTAATTCATCACTGTAAAGGGGGGGGGGAGGGGAATTTCACTAATGATACATTTTTGGCTATGCCAGGAATTTAACCCGGGACCCTTGAAAACACTATACCAACTTAGCTAAGGTGACGGACAAGAATAATGCAATCCACTTCTGTGAGCATTGTAATGTAAAAATTAGTAAAACAAAAATCATACCCATTCCGTTGGACACGTGGTCATACGCATCAATCTCGTCTTGTCTGGTTTTCCGGTGACCCGGAGGTTCGAGGGTCAAATCCCACCTGGGTTTAGTGAGAGTGGTTTTTCCCCTAGATTATTACTCTCCTCCCATGCAAATGCGAGTATATTTTCTCTAAAACTACCTTCCTCATCACTACCCCATTAGTAAGAATATTCAGATAGCCTGGATATGAAGTAAAACTAGGCGCGCGCGCACACACACGCACACACACACATAATTCAGCAAGAAAAGCAGAATCGAATGTACTCGCCTTTATTATAATACACAATTTAAAACTAGAATTATAGCTGTTTTGATGAAAATACGAGAAAATACAATAAAATGCTTCCTTACTGCCCATTAAAAGTGTTAATATAAAAAATATAGCCTAACCTCCTCATATTAAACTAGTTTATCAGTTTTACTTCCAACTTTATACTGGTAATTAAAATGTTTTATGCTTCGTATGAATGTAATTAAAAGTGATAACTTTTGATGCGGCATACGAGACAGTAGTATTGGATGAAACTTCCCATGGCACTTACTCATGGTTCCCTTTGTTTTTGAGGAAATACAAGAATTCAAATTAATAGTGTTTGTTAGTGGCACCAAGCTTCAACCTTTTTTTTTTTCAAAATTCAATTCCAAGTATTATCACTATACTAAAATTGTACATTTTTAAAGATTCAAGGATTCAATTTTGAAATTCTAGATTAGAAAGAAAATTTAAGATTCAGATTCGAAGAATATAGGACTCGACACATCTTAAAAATTATCTTAGACTCATTGATAACGTAGTTAAAGAAAATCATCACCAAAATCAGAAGTGTCTGAGATGTGGGTGATAATTCTTTCTTCCTCTCTTTAGTTATTTGTCATGAATATGGTTCACATAATTCTGTAGATAACCTGATTGATACTCCTTGTATTGTGACAAAACAAATAAACAAAACGAGTTCAACGTAGAAATAACCTTTTTGGAAAAGACAGATAAACTAATGTCAAGTAGCCAACATTCAAAATAGACCGCCCGCTATATTTATCTTGGAGCTGTCAAAATCCACATTACGAAAGAAACAGCTCAAGCCAGAAGACACTTGAATTGCCGTAGGTATTCAAGAAATTAGATTTGTTACCCCTCGGAGAGAGAAGTATTGTAATCGTCAAAAAGAAATTAATTCGATATTTTGACGGACGTTTTACATTTCCTTATCAACCCTGAAACTGAAAAAGTGTGTTTTTTTGTTTTTTTTGGCAATGCCGTCTGTCTGTCACTGGGACAAGGGCCTAAGCTATTCAGTGATCGAACTAAAACTTGTTATCTAAGAGTGTTTATAAGGTTTCCCAGTTCAAGAATTTTAGGCCTAAACTTATGGGCAGTTCACTGAGGCAAAATGCGGAAAAAAATTTTTTTTTCTCTAAATTGGCTGTAACGATTTTAATTAAAATTCGTATCTGGGCAACATTTTACTAGAACGACTGAGGGTAGTTGACATATGGAAATTTCCAATTTTGATGATATCGCTGCAACTATTTTTGAGATAAGAAATGATTTATCATTTCAAAGTTGTAAGATTGCAGTCTATACTTATAAAATAACATGTCCTTACTGACTGATTCATCATCGTCGAGCGCAAACTATCAAGGCTACAAGCATGAAATTCGGACTGTATATTCATTTTGTTATGTAGGCACCCACTAAGAAAGAATTTTAGAAAATTCCACCCCAAAGGGGTCAAAATAGGGGATGATAATATGTATGAAAGTCCGTCATTTTGAAAGTTACATAAACAAAATTTTGTATTTCGGTTATTGACGTAAAACAAATAAATACGTGTTTCAGGAATTTTGGAAATTTTAATTAATAAGGGATGAAAAAGGGGTGAAAGTTTGTATCGGACTTGCATTATTTTTGATCTGAGGTCAAGTTATGGTCATCAACGTAACGTAATATTTTAAATTAATCTGTAAATACATATGTATATTTTCGTATTTGTATATAATCAACTTCCACGCGAGCAAAGCCGCGGGCAACAGCTATCTAGTGATATATAAAATTAAACAGTATTCTACACTCATTTCTGGCGTTAAGTAAGATTCCAAAGTATTGCAACACTGCTGTCCTTTTCTTACCCAGACAATATGACTGGCGGGAGCATACCTTATGTTCTATTCAGGGGTTTACATTCAGAGGACCACAATAATCGCCTCAATTTGTCAAGTTATGCGAAAACGAGAATAAGGAATTGCCATTTAAACATTTTTAACTACATCGTAAACAAATTTTCCGACTAAAATATCATATCTTTGATGGGTTAATATAATATAGTAGATGTAAGAAAGAAATTAAGCATGAGCTTTGGCCAGCCTCTTGTCTTGGGCTAGTGGTCAGCATTTCTGGAGGTCCCGGGTTCGGTTCCCGCTGGCCCCATAGGTATTTTCCCCAAAGAGGAATTGTTCCTATGGTTGCCACGGACTAGTTAACGGGGGTGGAAGGGACGCGAAAAAAGGCCAGTGTTTTTGAGGCAAAACTTTTTTTTTTTTTGACCAAAGTAAATAAAATATTGCTCGAGTACAAACATAGAATCTAATTTTCTTCACATGATAACCACAAAATTTCTTTTATATCTGAGGTAGGTGACCTGGTGGTCTAGGGGTAAGGTGTCAGACTTCTGTGCTGGCGGCCGGGGTTCAATCCTCGGTCCCGGCACAGATTTATCTGATTGCCAAACCCTTCCTTCACCTCTGACGAGACATCTTGTGAATGTGAGGAATGCCAGGCCTCCACCGTGGTTCGGATTCCACATTAAGCTGTAGGTCCTTCATTTCATCTCACAATGACCCTACCATTACACATTAGCGTAAGTGCGTATAACCCGAACGGGTAGTAAGACGCGGTGCTAATAATAATAATAATAATTTTCACATGATTGTTGTCAATGGTGTGGAATTTAATGACAACTTTTTCACTTTATTTAAAAAGTTTGTCATCTAATACCGCTATGTTCATGATGGATATTCAACAAATGTTGATATCACCGTGTGAAGAAAATTAAACTATATGTTTCTACTGGAGCAATATTTGATTTATTTCGACCAAAAAAATGTGTTGTTATTAAAACTGAAATAACACTGGGCTTTTATAGCGTTCCCTAAATCCACACCGTAACAATTACATTATTCTTATTTCCACTATTGTGACAGCTAGTGTTTCGAACGGGCTTCCTATAAATCAGACTTGGCTCTAGCGAAGAAATAATTTTTTCCCCAACAATATTTGTTGCTATAAAGACTGCCAAAATACCGACCTAAACGCAAGTTTCCTTCCGCGCAATTTTACCAACGATTTCGATACCTCAACACGAATGAAGCAAGACGCCATTCCAATACGTCGACGTCAAGTTTTAACGTTTACATTTCGGAACATTGAAAATCACCTTTAAATTACTCCTTAGAGCCTGGAATGATGAGGAAATAAATATAACTACTTGATGTGACAGGTTAAATGGCCCAAGCCAAGATTAAAAGTTAGGGGGTTCGGAACGCTTTACCCCCTTCCTGGTATTGAATGCACTTTTAATAAACTATATATTAATCACAACTTGTGAATGTGTGGAATGCCAGGCCTCCACCGTGGTTCGGATTCCACGTTATACTGTAGGTCCTCCATTTCATCTCACAATCACCCTACCATTACACATTAGCGTAAGTGCGTATAACCCGAACGGGTAGTAAGACGCGGTGCTAATAATAATAATAATAATAATAGTAATAATAAACTATAAACACGGGCGATTCGACACGCCATTGTGAAAGGTATTGGTCCTCCATCGTGCTATCAAATATAATATGTACTTGTCTAAATTGGTGAGTCAGACTCGCCTCGCCTCGTTTCGGGACTAGTTGGTGTGAAACCAGTCTAAAATGTCCTTCCTCATCCTTACCCCATTGTAACCATCATTTTGTAAGCGTATAACCTGATGAACAAGTAGTAAGATGCGGTGTTAAACAATCTAAAATAGGAAATACCTCAATTGCCCCCTGATTTTGGTATCAAGTCCGTTCTAGAAGGCCTTTAATCCTACCAAAATTCAACTATACAGTAAGATTTTGGTACGAAATAAGGCCTTACAAAACAAGCTTCCTCACAACATTGGGGTATATCTAGATTATTTGTTTATATTTTTTTATAGCAACGCGTCTTACCACCCATTCGGCTTATACGGTTGTATATACTAATTACTCTACTGGGTAAGGGATGAGGAAGGTTGAATTTAGAGGAAGCGTGCCCGCATTTGCCTGGACAGGGAGTGGGATAGAACAGCAATCATCGGCAGTCTAGTGCGAGATGAGCGCCTTAGACCGTGCGGCTATCGAAGCCGGTATCTAGGTTTGTGAGATATGTGAGTGGACACCTAGGCGTCTTCTGTAATCGCAACCACCAGGACTCGTGATTAGATTTTTGCTGCCACCTGCATATTTGAGGAAACAGAACACAATCTGTCTTAGTATGATACCTTAGCATGAAAAGATATATATATATTTTTTTTAGCATTCAGCAAGTCTCATCAAAATTAATCAAGTTGCCTCTGTTCTAGAGACCACCCATGGCAGTGATATCATTATAGCTTAGTACAATGATGCTTATTGTTTAGGGTTGTGTAGAGGCGATAGAAAGAGCTTTGCTAGACAAGAGAATTGTCAAATAATCGCAATCCTTTCAACCCACGTAATCCTGACACTGTGGCAAGAGATAGCTTTAGTTAGTTATAAATGTGTTTTTTTTATCATTGGAGATAGAAAAAGCTTTGCTAGACAAGGGAAATGTCAAATAATCACAATTCTTTCAACCCACGCAAGCAGCAACGGTTCCTTTATTGAAATAAGATATATTCTATTAGCTTATTATTTTGTCATTTTATCTTATCACCGCGTCTTACTAGCTTTTCCGGTTATACTTTTATATATACTAAATACAATGGGTTTTTGAATTTAGGGGAGGTATACCCGCATTTGCATAAGAGGCTGAGTCGAAAACCATTTATGAAAAACCACCATCGGTACACCCAACCGGGATTCGAACACCAAGATCTTTGTCATCGACACTCTAGTGCGAGAGTGACTCCTTTGACCATGCGGCCACAAGTTATATAAATTGATTTTTGGCTATTTCTTCAAAACCCAAACTAATTTCTAGTTTTTCAAACACGTTTTGAAATATTTTAAAGGCGGAAGTATAGGTCTACCTTTGCGAACTTCGCTTGCAGCCCACACACTGGGATTGAAGAATCGCGATATTTTAATGTCGCTCCACTTTACACAGTCCAATTTTCATAGGAAGGTATTTTTTATAAATTACAAACACATTTGTTTTCAGCCAATATTGATAACATTTTGTTATTTTATAGGTATTGATAATATCAAAACGAACAACGGCAGATCTCATGACTCGACGTAAGATTAAGTGGCAGTACAGTAGCCCCGTGACTTCTTTGGTGCTGACTGACAGCTCACAGCTGACTTCTAACAGTCAACACTTAGGTTTATACCTAAGTTTTGACCGCCAGAAGTGACAGCTGCTAACACATGTTTTTGCAGATCATTTGGTTCGGCGTAGGGATACATAATTTGGTCTGGTAACTTTTCAAAGCCGTCAGCTGTGAGCTGTCAATCAGCACCAAAGAAGTCACAGAGCTACTGTAGATCTAGTCTCTTTTTTTAGCTATCATAAGGCTCTTACTATAACATTTTGACTGTAGTAAGCTTTGAGGAGTCGAACTAGTTCGATTTGTTCAGTTAAGAGTCGATAGATAAATTTGGACGATTCGTTCGCGAACTGCATTGGTCTCTCTCTTAGTGAGTCTGCTTCGTGAGCTACTGATCGTGGGTTCGACTAACACCGGCTGTTGGGCAATTATAATATTTTCCTTTCACCACTAATAACTTGATCCCCTTTCATATTTTATCTCAATAATAGTTAATTATATAATCAAATATTGTGATTATATATTACAGCTTCGCTTTAAAAACAGTACAACATTGTACGGGGGCCTAAAGGGGGGAAAGGATAAATCACCCTTAAGAGCCCGTCTCATCTCACGGATAATACTTGACAACAGTTTTGATCCTTAAATGGTTTAACAAATAGGAGCTTTGGATCCACTAATCTAATGTTCATTGTATTCAGACAATTCACTATACACTGTTGTGTAAATAGCGCGTTACGTGGATTCTAAGCATAGCTTGTGTGTCTTACAACCCATCCGGGTTATACTCATGTTTACACCAATAACCTAATGGGGCAGGGATGAGGAAGGTGATATTGGGAAAGGTTCTAGAAAAAAGTGATGATCTGTGAATGTTTACAGTTTTCAATCGATATAATAAATATCTATTACAAAACTTTTTTTTTTATAAATTTAGCTTTCCTATTTTAGTTTAATTATTTTGTTTCAATGTCTGATCACTAGAACTTACGCTAAAGAGTAAACCTTGGTCATAAAACCAACAAATGAATTACTAAATAGCCCTGTTGACGTCACTCGCATAATGATTGGCTGGCTAGATCACGTGATAGCCTTCAAGTAAAGTAAAATACCTCCCAGGACATCTCTTATGTTAAGTTAACTGCAAGTCAACGTTAAGTTAAGTGCATCGTGATCGCTTCCATTTAAACACAAGAGGAGACGCTTTACGTTAAGTTATGTTAAGTTAAATAAGTTGATCGTGATCCCGGCAATAATATTTATACTGGAAAAGATTGAAGTCGATGTAATTTTTTTTTAAATCCCCAAGTCTTAATTCCTGTTCACATTATACCTACGCTTATGTACTAATTACGCTAGTGAGTTAGGGATTAGAAAGGTTAAATTTAGAGGAAGTTTACCTGCATTTGCGTGGATAGAGTTGGAAACTATTTAGGAAAAGCCACCCTTATTACACTTGACAAGGATTCGAACCCCGTACTCCTTGTCATCGACAGTCTAGTCTAACACAAGAATGACACCTTAGACCATGCGGTCACCGAAGCAGGTGGGCACCTGGTTGACTTTCTAATAAATAAAACTTGACTGTTTCTTGTTGGAATAATTTTTGTCATGACGTATTAACAAAATTATTCGATTAATGTATTTGCCGAGATAATTATATTACTAGGTATAAGTAGTGTCTGATTTTGGTTGGGAAAACATTTTAGAAAATACACACACATTTATTTACGGCCAAAATTTATAACATTTTACCATAGTATTGATATTTATATGTATTGATAATATCTATAAAAAGTGACGGATTTAGATAACATAACTTGATGTATAAATATATTAGAATTGTTTCCTACAACAATTAAGGTGTATGTTCGACAACAATACACAAATGTTGATGCGTATCTTCCAGTGATTAACAACAATGATATACCTGGATTTTTTTAAATAAGAAGCCTACTTTCAACTACCCTCTTGGATTGGAAGTCACATTTAGCCTAGTAGAAATACCTTATTTGATTAATTAATTAAAAAATTATTAAAAGCCTTCGTTAATACTTCTTTGTGGATGACTGTATAGTTCCTCTTTACATTATTTATTAATTAAACCGATTAAGAATTTAAACAATATAATATTGTTTCCACTTTTCAAACAATGGACTTCCTGTCAACATCGCGTAGTTAAAATCGACTACAAATTAGCAATGATAGGAAGATGAGACAACTTACCACTGGTAGCTGCACTCTAGATCCGTATTCAGGTCATCATAGCTGCTGTCTTGCAGCGTGGGTCATCTCTGATCACTGCACTGTATTAAGAAACCACCTAAAGTTCCAAGGGTCTATGTAATATTCAATATCACACACGTGAACACACGGGTCAATGCCTACGAGTCTTTCCCTCAAACTGCACACGACCACTTGCTTGTAACGTTCCCTCAACACAAACCATGAACCATAAAACTTGCAATAATCTCAAACCCAAAGCATAACTAGTAAACAAAAGAGCCCGCCATATTATAGCTGCACGTGCACAAGAAAATACCAGGAAGTAAACACTGTTTGTTTTCTGTTTCTGTACAATCTGCCTCATAAGATGGAGCATAGAAGGGTGAAGGGAAGGTAAAACACAGTAAAACAACAGTATAGCCCGATTTTGGTCGGAAGAACACTTTAAAACATTCAAACATATCTATACTATATTATTTGTGTTATTTTATAGGTATTGATAATATATATGACAGTTGCAGATAATTACTTGACGTATGGATATATATATTAAGGTGGGGATGCAAGGAACGCGAGAAAAAGTAAGCGTTTATGCAGTTTTAGTAGAAAAAACTTTTGTTGGTCGAAATAAATCAGATATTGCTTTTATACAAGTATAGAGTTTAATGTTCTTCGCATGGTACCCGCTTCGGTGGCGTAGTTGGCTAACGTACTAGTTTCGTGTTGAGCTAGACTGCCGAGGGCGGGGAGATCGGGGTTTGAATCTAGCTCGGGTGAACTGGGGGTGGTTTTTCCTAAACGGTTTTCCACTCTCCCTACACGCAAATGCGGGTTCACTTCCTCTAATTCAACCTTCCCAATTCCTAATCCATTAACGTAATTAGTACTTAAGCGTATAACCCGAACGGGTAGTAAGACGCGGTGCAAAAATAATAATAATTCTACAAATTAAAATGTCCATAACACACGGAAAATAATAATTTGTACGACTAATATTATTATAATTGCCGTTCAATACACTGTAAAATTAAATCTTTAATTAAATTGCCCATGTTTAAAACAAAGCTGGGTCTACTGTTAATAATTATTTCATTCGTTCGCGTGGCAAACGAAGGTATCCATAAATTATGCATCCAGTTATAAGTTTTAATTTGTTATTTTAAGAGCTATCTGGTGTACTAGAGTTTTGACTGGGCGATATTTAATTAAAACACACATGTCTAAGAGTTGTGTTATTAATATTAACCTTCTAAAGACAGCTCCCAGAAACAAGAGTAATGCATATATATATAACCTGCACTCTCTGAACGGACCGAATATATCAGCAAACGAGAATTAAATAAGCGAGCGCGAAAGGACCTACCAATTTTGCCGGGAAAGGTATTTTCACAGACCTTCAAGAGTTATTTGACACGCCACAATCGACATAGGACCGACGGCTTTGGTTCCGTCTCGAAGGAAGTTGTGCTACGGATTTTTATCGCTCAAAAAATATCCGTCGACCCCATCTGGGTCTGAACTCACGATCATAGGGTCCCGAGGCGCGCACTTTACCATAGGACCACTGAGGTCAGCAACTAGTGTGGTGAATTTATTCAAACTAATGGAGTGAATTATTATGGACGCTTCATATATTAATCTCGAAGAACCTAAGCTTCCACAGGTTGTATTGTATTGTAAGGTGACCTGGTGGTCTAGGGGTAAGGTGTCAAGACTTCTGTACTGGCAGCCGGGGTTCAATCCTCGGTCCCGGCACAGATTTACCTGATTTACAAACCCTTCCTACACCTTTGACAAGACATCTTGTGAATGTGGAGAATGCCAGGTCTCCACCGTGGTTCGGATTCCACGTTAACTGTAGGTCCTTCATTTCATCTCACAATCACCCTACCATTACACATTAGCGTAAGTGCGTATAACCTGAACGGGTAGTAAGACGCGGTGCTAATAATAATATTGTATTGTAAGGAATTCCATTTAATAATATAATTTTTATGAATACAATGAAGCAAACGAAACGTTTCAGTGAAATTATTTAATTGTATATTTTAGTAATGGTAATATAAACTTAAACCACGACACTTATCTTCAGTACTTTAACCTTCCCCTTGATTTTTTTTTAAACGTTTGATACACTAGCTGAGTCGCTTGAGCGTTTGGTTTTAATCAGAATCCCGGGTTCGATTATCACCAAGGACGTAAAAGGTACTCATTTTAAGTTGGGGTGGTTTTATTTCGTTGAAAAAAAAAAACGGGTTGTGGGCCGTATTATGGTTACTGCACTTGTTCTTAATTTCTCTCAATTTTAAAAAAAATTTCTCTAATTCTACATTGTATTTTTTTTTGTGCGGATATCTTGTAAGAGAGAAATGTTTTTCTTTTTTCAACAAGTTTCCATTTAATCTTTAATTTCGACACGTTACAATCATCTGTTCGGAAGGTCAACAAAGTTTAATTATTCTGTTCAGTGTAATTTGACCCGCCATCCGCAACCTTTCAAAACTATTCGTGTTCACTCAAGTTTCCAACTTCTGGTCGCTGACCGGTCGAAGTATGAAATGGGCAAGGGGGGGGGGGAGGAATAGTGTGTTGTAACGGTTCTATTGCTACACTCACACCACATCGAGAAGAAACTTTATTATTTAGCACCGCGTCTTACTACCCGTTCGGGTTAAACGCTTTAAGTACTAATTACGCTAATGGATTAGGAATTGGGAAGGTTGAATTAGAGTAAGTGAACCCGCACTTGCAAGGAGGGAGAGTCGAAAACCATTTAGGAAAAACCGCCCCAAGTTCACCCGACCGAGATTCGAACCTCGATCTCCCCGTCCTCAGCATCTAGATTATTAACCGGCCATCGGTCGCGTGTCATCTGAGAGATGACTTAGCGACGTAGTTGTCCTCCATTTAGGTTGCTACAGTAGCCCCATGGCTTCTTCGGTGCTGACTGACAGCTGACGGCTTTGAAAAGCTACCAGACCAAATTATGTATCCCTACGCCAAACCATATGATCTGCAAAAACATGTGTTTAGCAGCTGTCATTTCTGACGGTCAAAATGTAGGTATATACCTAAATGTTGATTGTCAGCTGTCAGTCAGCACCAAAGAAGCCATGGGGCTACTGTATCTTCTTGGCCCCCTTCCCTCCGCCTTGCAGTTGAGTCACAGCCATAATTAAGTGAATAAAAAGGTAATAATAGTAGTAATAATCTCTTGGATGACTTGCGCCCAATCGAGTGCTTATTGATCGTCATCTCGTGGATGACTTGCGCGCAAATGTGTAGTATAAAAGCTCTAAATATATCGTTAAGATTTTTTAGTACCTAGGAAATGTTTTTTTTATTTGTAATGTAACAAGATTTTCTCGGAATAAATAATTGATAAAAAAACAACCAAAATCAAATGCAAAAATCAAAAGTAAGAACGAGTACTATTTGTGCTGTGTTGCATGTGGTCATCTGACGGATGACTCACGCCTCATGGTGTAGGCACATTTCCCCATACAGTCATCTCTCAGACGACACGCGCTTCCAATTTTCGCCAATTTACCAAAAAATCTCACCCCGATGGAATTAAGCATCAGTTTCCTTTACTAAATCTAAATATATAACATACAAAGAGTGTCAAAACAAATAAATTGCAATTGCAAGATAATTTGTCAGATGAAATATGACCGATGGTGTAAAAAAAGCAGGCGGGTTAAACTCCCAAATTCAACTGTCACCTCGGACGAATCTTTTCGAGTTAAATATCTGTAAGACAAGGCTTGCGACAATTGGTCGATGTTGCGTTTATTTTCGTGAATCATCTGGAAGGTTCTTCACCTTGCGATACACCTAATATGTAAAGCAAATGTTGTCGAGGAAAAGGTCACGTTAATAGAATTACTCTTATTATGATTATTGTATACAGGCGCGATGACACAATGAGATCATTAGCACCTTTTTATTAGTGTAGATCTAGTGCTTTGATAGAATTGCACTTCGTAAGATTAATATGTTTTAAGAATATTTAGAGATACGCTTTCAAGAAAACCAAGTGTAAAGTTTTTTAATTGTATTTTGTTTACATGCCCTTCGTCTTACTACCCGTCTGGACTATCTACATATTTACACTAATGTGGTAGAGATGAGGAAGGTAGAATAGTACCGTGCTCCACGTCTTACTACCCGTCCGGGATATCCACATATTTACACTAATGTGGTAGAGATGAGGAAGGTAGAATAGTACCGTGCTCCACGTCTTACTACCCGTCCGGGATATCCACATATTTACACTAATGTGGTAGAGATGAGGAAGGTAGAATAGTACCGTGCTCCACGTCTTACTACCCGTCCGGGATATCCACATATTTACACTAATGTGGTAGAGATGAGGAAGGTAGAATAGTACCGTGCTCCACGTCTTACTACCCGTCCGGGATATCCACATATTTACACTAATGTGGTAGAGATGAGGAAGGTAGAATAGTACCGTGCTCCACGTCTTACTACCCGTCCGGGATATCCACATATTTACACTAATGTGGTAGAGATGAGGAAGGTAGAATAGTACCGTGCTCCACGTCTTACTACCCGTCCGGGATATCCACATATTTACACTAATGGGTAGTGATGAGGAAGGTAGGATTATAGAGGAAGTGTACCCGCATTTGTCTGGCGGTAGATTGAAAAACACACTTAGAAGACCTCCCTGTCAAATCAAACAATACGAGACAGACGCCTTTGCTCACGTTCCCTCCGTTGAGGGTCACATCAGTCAAAAATTGTTAAAAATATTTGAGCCCCACTGTTTTAGTGCTTTTCCTTATTTCTCCAGAAAATGATGGTTTCTTCAGCGGTTTCGTCCTAGGGTTGAACGTGCATTCTAGAATTGCGTCACACAGTTGTTTTAGAGAGATAGAGATAGAGCGCGCTCTCTCCGTACGGCCACGTCCTCTGTGTAGAACATGTGACCTTGAATTGCCGTGGCTTTACCTACCAACGGCCGGCCATCTTGACGTGTTTTCATGACTTTACTCCGCGCACCATCTTCAGAACTTCCACATTGTTATTTTAGATCTCTGGGGACTATGATCTATCTGGTGACTAGACCCAGGTCTAGGGGAATATGATCTATCTGGTGGCTAGACCCAGGTCTAGGGGAATATGATCTCTATGGTGGCTAGACCCAGGTCTAGGGGAATATGATCTATCTGATGGCTAGACCCAGGTCTAGGGGACTATGATCTATCTGGTGGCTAGACCCAGGTCTAGGGGAATATGATCTATCTGGTGACTAGACCCAGGTCTAGGGGACTATGATCTATCTGGTGACTAGACCCAGGTCTAGGGTAAGCCACGGTAACTTTTCCCCTTGACCCTTCTACCTTCAAAGTCTAATGTAACACCAAGTAGATATTTAACCGGACCCCACCCTCTTAGTTACGTAAATTCTCACTTCAGGACTGAGTGTTATTATTCAATTATTGACATCAGTAAACATAAAGTATGTGCTTAACTTGCATTTTCAACACCGTTCATATTTGAATGTTATTTATAAGTACGTTTATAGACGGCGAAATCATGAACAATAATTTTATTTTTCCAACAATATCTGTTACTTAACACTGTGATGTAACCACCCTCCCCCCATATAACACCATGTAAACAGAGCCCCCCCCCCCTGCCCCACTCTCAACAGCATTACGTGGTTCATGGATGGGATGACCTCTCGGATGTTTATTCTTTATCCATCTCTTGGATTAATAAATACTGAACCGCTTCGGTGGCCGCGCGGTCCAATGCGTTACTCTCGCAGTACACTAGACTGCCGATGACGGGGAGATCAAGGGTCGAACCTCGGTCGAGTGAACTGTGGGTGATTTTTTTCCAAAATTGTTTCCACTCTCCCTTCGCGCAACTGTGAGGTAAGCTTCCTATAAATATAACCTCCCCAATATCTAAAACGTTTGGCATAATTATTATGAAAGTGTATAACCCGAACGGGTAGTAGGACGCGGTGATAAAAAAATAAAAGTTAAAAAAACTCATTCGCTTCGGCGATGAAATAGTCTGACAGAGGTGCCCAAAGCTTTTGGTGGAGGACTAAGTTAGGATATTGAAATTTTAAGGCGGCCAACTAGATTATGTTCTTATATAATAGAGAACAAACAATTTAGACAAGTATACACAACCACTTTTAATGAATCTCGTTTCAGGGTCCAAGGTTTGTGGGTTCAAACCCAGCCGGGGTTGACGGATCTTTCTAGAGCGATAAAAATTCCGTAGCACAATTTCTTTTGGAGTCGAAGTAAAGTAATTTAACTGAAAGCGTAAAATGGCAGGTCTTTTTGGTTGGACCAAAAATGGAACTAAACAACTAAGCACGCTGATTCAAACGTGTCTTATTAGTAGAGCCTCGTAAAAATGGTTGGTGACCTGGTGGTCTAGGGGTAAGGTGTCAGACTTCTGTGCTGGGGGCCGGGGTTCAATCCTCGGTCCCGGCACAGATTTATCTGATTATCAAACCCTTCCTTCACCTCTGACAAGACATCTTGTGAATGTGGGGAATGCCAGGCCTCCACCGTGGTTCGGATTCCACGTTAAACTGTAGGTCCTTCATTTCATCTCACAATCACCCTACCATTACACATTAGCGTAAGTGCGTATAACCCGAATGGATAGTAAGACGCGGTGCTAATAATAATAATAATAATAATAATAATAATAATAATAATAATGGTTATATTTTTTGTTAAATTTAGTTTTTTAAATCTCATTTTTCGGTGTTATTTTGTGTTTATTCAAAATTACATGTTATCTGAGGTGTTTAAGTATTATTTAGATGTTGAGACAATGTATACAAAATTATAATTTATTATTGAAGCCTTACATATTTACTTTAAAATTATTTGTCAAGTTTGTCTGCATATTTCACAATTTTGTAGCCTAAAGTTAGCTTACACTACCACAAAACACTAATCAAATTACACCATGGTCAAAATTTCTGCCTAATTTCTTCTTAATTTCGTTTTTATATAAAGATTATTTTGTGAAAGCGGTGCTATTTAGTTTTATAGAAGGATTTTGTGTAACAAGACGATTTCGTTTGATTTCACTTTTCAAAAACATCTTAAATCATATCTAAAAACTATCAAAGGAAACGAATGGTACGCGATTCCCTTTGTGTGTGGCACGTTTCGCTTTATCGCGTCACACCATTTCTATAGTGCTCTACTTATTAGTAATTACCCATTAAACAAGATTTGTAGAATCGTAAATAATCCTGTTACACAACTTCACACCTTCACTCCAGGTCATATTGACGGAAAATGAAATGTAATTACTTTGTTATTCAATCTATTATTATTATTATTATTATTGCGTCTTACTACCCTTTCGGTTTATACGCACTTACACTAATGTGTAATGGTAGGGCGATTGTGAGATGAAATGAAGGAGCTACAATTTAACGTGGAATCCGAACCACGGTGGAGGCTTGGTATTCCACACATTCACAAGTTGTGATTAATACACGTCTTGTCAGAGGTAAGGGAAGGGTTTGGCAATCAGATAAATCTTTGCCGGGACCAAGGATTGAACCCCGGACCCCCAGCACAGGAGTCCGACACCTTACCCCCTAGACCTACATGTTACCTATGCAATCTAAGCTGGAAGAATGGGAATTTCTTGTGGAAAACCTGGAAAACACAGAGAATTTGGTATTACGAAAATAGTGGCAACCCTGCTGCTATTTATTATATACATTCTAAAATACTCATTTGTGGCCCAGCATTGAAAACTTCAGTTTCTTAGTGTTATTAATAATTAAAAAAACTACTCCCTATAGCCAATAAAATATTTTTGTATTTATGCTGTCGTTCCTTTTGAATTAGATCATTTAGAAATAACCTGAAATATAATCTATCTAAACAATCGATTAATCGATGATAAAGAATCGATTTTCGTAACAATCGATCCAAGAACTATCATCCAAGGTGAACTTTGGTGTAGTGGAGCAGAGATGTAGAAGGTTGAATTTACTATAAATCTTAAGTACCGGCATTTGCGCGTGGGAATAGCCGGAAACCGTCCCTAGATTCTAACCCCGAATTAAGCGTCACCGACAACCCAGCCCGGGTTACTCCCCATCCTTTCACCACGTTAATGCGGGTACATTTTATCTGACTACTCCCCTCGACCCTACACCACGAATCAAGCCGTTAAACAACCCCTACCCGCCTCGGTGGCGTAGTTAGCTAACGCGCTAGTTTCGTGTTGAGCTAGACTGCCGATGGGGAGATACAGAGGTTCAAATCTAACTCGAGTGAACGTGGGGCAAGGGGGGGGGGGTCCTCTTAAATGGTTTTTTCCACTCTTCCTCCACGCAAATGCGGGTTCACTTCCTCTATATTCAAGGTACCCAATTCCTAATTAATTAGCGTAATTAGTACTTCAGCGTATAAACCGAATGGGTAGTAAGATGTGGTGCTAAATATTATTATTAAATAACACCTGTTTAAAATGTATGAACTAAATAAAAAAACTTCTCGCAAACTAGATCGTAGGGGTGGCGTCATGAGGGAAAACCCAAGTTTGCCTAACGGTGAAAGATGATGATAATATTTGGGTACTATTTAAAAAGGGAAAGGGGTCAGAAAGGCGATTACGTCATCACGGAAGGTAATGAATGACCTTGAAAGCTCAAGGTATTTTTAATAACAGCAGCAGTTAGGCCATGTGTACACAGGCAACAAATTGTCTAAACACTTTTTTTTGTCGCTACCTTTCTGGCTAGCAACTGCAAAGCAACAGATGAACGACGAAACAGTCACGTCGTTGGTGTGTGTGTGTGTGTGTGTGTGTGTTCACACGGCAGATATTTGTTGCCAGAAAAAACAAAATTCTGTAAATTTATATTACATCCATTATAATAATGGACATAGAAGAAGTAATTCTATTTTTAGCTCTTGTAGCCTGAAATAAAAAACGAGGAGGACGCGAACGTCAATTTTAGGTGCACCCCATTTACAGTGAAAGACTTTCACTTGGAACGTTTTAAAAGTTTTGAGTGTTATAGTAATTATTCCGAAAAGTTTTTTTCCTACTATAGAATGGTGAACTTTTGGCTCTAGCTGGACAATCAATTGTAGAAGGAGCGATCGAACGATATTTGTTCCAAAACTAGTCTGAAGTCATGGGATGGTCCAAGGAAGGCTAAATATAGATGAAGTGTACCCGCTTTTTTCCCGGCACCGATTTATCTGATTACCAAACCCTTCCTTCACCTCTGACAAGACGTGTATTAATCACAACTTGTGAATGTGTGGAATGCCAGGCCTCCACCGTGGTTCGGATCCCACGTTAAACTGTAGGTCCTCCATTTCATCTCACATTCACCCTACCATTACACATTAGCGTAAGTGCGTACAGCCGGAATGGGTAGTAAGACGTGGTGCTAATAGTAATAATAATAATAATAATTTACCCGCTTTTGCTTGGGGGGGGGGGGGGGGGGGAGTAGAAAACCATCCGATGGAACCTCGGGCTCCACACTCTCGGAGGTCCGGTCTATTTTGAGAGTGACGAAGTGGGTCGGTAAATTATGAGTTGCTCTATAAATGATTGTTTTAATGGTGACCGACCTATAATCGAGAGTGCTGGCTGACTGACTGCGAATATTAGTCACATTCTGGTAATGGGCAGTAAATCTCTTTGAAGTTGGTTTTTTTGAAACCAGAGTTGGAGCACGTGCCTAGTTTTAGTGCCGAGACGAATCCTTTACCTCCAGCTCCGTTATCCTATTTTTATTGTTGTTGCCCTCTTGACCTCTGGTTTTATTTGTTCCTTGTTATTTTTGAACCTTTTGATCCTTGTTAACCGTATTGGATTTAATGTGTTGCTCCGCGTTGGACTGTCCTGAAACGTGTTGATGCATTTCTTATAACGGGAAATATTGAGTAATAAATAACAGCTGGTTTTGGTACCAACAGGGCACCTTCAATATTTCTTCAAATAAAACTGTTAGTCATTTTAGAACCTTGTCTTAATTCCGGTTCAAGTTATACGCATCTATACTATTATTATTAGCACCGCGTCTTACTACCCGTTCGGGTTATACGCACTTACGCTAATGTGTAATGGTAGGGTGATTGTGAGATGAAATGGAGGACCTACAGTTTAACGTGAGATCCGAACCACGGTGGAGACCTGGCATTCCTCACATTCACAAGATGTCTTGTCAGAGGTGAAGGAAGGGTTTGGTAATCAGATAATGCATCTATACTAATTACGTTAATGAGTTGGAGGTTACATTTATAGGAAGTGTTCCCGCATTTGCGTGGAGATCGTGGAAAACAATTTTGAAAAAAAACAACTCATTATTACAACCGACCAGTATTCGAACCCCGATCCCCCCGTCATCGGCACTCTAATCTATTTGCGAGAGTGATGCCTTAGACCATGCGGTCACTGAAGCATGTTTATTTATGGTTAAATATGGCTAATGTATAACGCTATAAGTGTTCAGAATAAGGTTTCTTTAAAACTGAATGTTCTAAAGTTCCATTTTAAACTGCTTCTAAGTGGTCGTCGGTGTGTTGAATAGAAATTGTAAATACTCTCACTTCTGTAAGAATAGATAAATATAGTGGGCTTCATTAAACGGAACGGGTGATAGGGAGATCGGGTTCGAATTTCCGTTGGGTGTATTGATTTTTTTAAATGGGTTTCCATTTTCCCTTAAAATGCGGGTACCCCTACTCTAAATTTGACCTTCCTCATCCCTAACATATTAGCTTAATTAGTATGCCCCCGGGCGGGTATTGATACGCGATGCTAAATAATAATTAAAAAAGTATTTATAGACTTTAATTGAAACTCTAGGCTGGGATTCTAAAATTAATTTGTTACAAGATTATTTTGTTTGAAATCTTGCAAGTAAACTAATTAAATATATCATCTTAGGATATGATTTAATATGATATTACTGATATAAAATATTTTCTTTAAGAATATCTATTATTATACACGACTTTAAATAAATTGTTTTATTTGAGAATAAATATTATATTTGTTTACACTGTCTTAATTTTTTCTGAATTATATATATATATATATATTATATATATATATACTTGTTTACACTGTCTTTATTTTTTCTGAAGTATGTATATATATATATATATATATATATATATATATATATATACATACATACATACATACACACACACACACACACACACACACACACAATAAATTGCGTTTTTCGATGAATTGTATTTTATTTGGTGGCCCATTTTATTTAAATTCACAATGAGACTCTTCAGCCAACAAATTTTCTCATACTTGCCTTAGACCATGCGGTTACCGAAGCTAGTAACTACGTACTTTATTAAAATAAAACAAACCTCGTCTCCGGAAAAAAAACCGCGATTACACGCCCCCAAATCAGCCCAAATTAAGGAGCAGACGTGCCCTTTTAACACGTAACACCCATACTCGTGTGGAAGACTCTGTCGGGATTCAAACCTGGACCTCCCCGCCCACGCGAGTCTGACCGCTAGGGAGTGTAAAGGATACTGACTGTCATCTGTTTTTACTGGTTCACTGGGGTGACCTGGTGGTCTAGGGGTAAGGTGTCAGACTTCTGTGCTGGGGGTCCGGGGTTCAATCCTCGGTCCCGGCACAGATTTATCTGATTACCAAACCCTTCCTTCACCTCTGACAAGACATCTTGTGAATGTGTGGAATGCCAGTCCTCCACCGTGGTTCGGATCCCACGTTAAACTGTAGGTCGTCCATTTCATCTCACAATCACCCTACCATTACACATTAGTGTAAGTGCGTATAAAATAATAATAATAATAATAACATTGGTAGATTATTGTTATTTATATTAGTACAGACAATAACTATCAAAAGTGACATTTGAAGCTCACATGAATTGGCGTATGAATACGTAAAAGTGGATCTAGTAACACTTTCTAACTCGCTTCGGTGGCCGCATGGTCTAAGTCGTTACTATCGCAAGAGACTAATACTGACGATGACGGGGAGATTGTGATTCGATCCCTGTCGCGTGTACTGAGGGTGATTTTTCTTATATGGTTCCTCAGTCTCTACGCAAATGCGGATACATTTTTATTTAAATTCAACCTTCATTACACATTTGCGGAATTAGTACATAAGCGTACAACCAGTATGGGTAGGAATACGCGGTGCTAAAAAAATAGTTCTCTAGCTGTCGAATATGTCCATTCGTAGTAAATTAGGGTAAGGTAGCGTTTCTTTAGCTGTCGGATGAGTCTTTCTATGAAAATTGAATTGTATTTATTGTGTGGAGGTTTCATCAGCTGTGTGTGTGTGTGTGTTTGTGTTTGTGTGTGTGTGTGTGCGCGCGCAACTATGAACGCGGAAGACGGACAGACGCAGGGAAAGAGGGTGGGGTGGGGGCTAAGGAGCTAGTGTTGTTGAGAGAAAGGTCACATGACCAAATGACGACAGAGAGACACTAGACCCATCGCTGTATAACAAAGATAGAGGAAAAAAAGAGGTGTGACGAACTAACAGATGGACAGAGAGATAAAGAAAGAGAGAGAGAATGTTTGACCCTGAAAATCTGATACTTAGTTTTGATGGTCCCATTATGTTTTAAAGTTTATTTCGAGAGGTTTAAAAATAAAAAAGCCAGGAACTAAGGTGGCAATACCTATATTTTATTTCTATACACATTACAGTTGTATTGAGTTTTATGTTGCTATATCTGATAAACAGGATGTCCAGCCACCTGGAAAACAGGGAAAAGTCGAGTAATGTTCAACAATTTTTGAAGTCTTTTTAATATTCATTAAGAAAATAAGCAACTTTTGTTTACAACAGTCAACACAATATTTTTCTTCCATTTAATACAAACCACGAATCTCTTTTAACACAGTTGAGCATAGTAAACTCACTGAAATCTTAACTTAGATCGTACCACTCAATAAACCATCGTACCATTCAATAAACCATCGTACCACTCAATAAACCATCGCTTTAGGCTGAAATCCTCTAAGCCCTTCACATTTATTGTATTTGTGTGTCTCAAATATATATATATAGAGTGTGGGTGTTTGTTGGAGAAGTCGGGGATTTTAAAATATAGTTGGGCTGAACATCCTGTTTCATTCTATGGTCCTGTGCACCTTTAGCTGTGTTCCATTCCATGGTTCTGTGCCCCTTATAGCTTGGGTTCCATTCCATGGTTCTGTGCCCCTTATAGCTTGGGTTCCATTCCATGGTTCTGTGCCCCTTATAGCTTGTGTTCCATTCCATGGTTCTGTGCCCCTTATAGCTTGGGTTCCATTCCATGGTTCTGTGCCCCTTATAGCTTGGGTTCCATTCCATGGTTCTGTGCCCCTTATAGCTTGTGTTCCATTCCATAGTTCTGTGCCCCTTATAGCTTGGGTTCCATTCCATGGTTCTGTGCCCCTTATAGCTTGTGTTCCATTCCATGGTTCTGTGCCCCTTATAGCTTGGGTTCCATTCCATGGTTCTGTGCCCCTTATAGCTTGTGTTCCATTCCATGGTTCTGTGCCCCTTATAGCTTGGGTTCCATTCCATGGTTCTGTGCCTCTTATAGCTTGTGTTCCATTCCATGGTTCTGTGCCCCTTATAGCTTGTGTTCCATTCCATGGTTCTGTGCCCCTTATAGCTTGGGTTCCATTCCATGGTTCTGTGCCCCTTATAGCTTGGGTTCCATTCCATGGTTCTGTGCCCCTTATAGCTTGTGTTCCATTCTATGGTTCTGTGCCCCTTATAGCTTGGGTTCCATTCCATGGTTCTGTGCCCCTTATAGCTGTGTTCCATTCCATGGTTCTGTGCCCCTTATAGCTTGTGTTCCATTCCATAGTTCTGTGCCCCTTATAGCTTGTGTTCCATTCCATGGTTCTGTGCCCCTTATAGCTTGGGTTCCATTCCATGGTTCTGTGCCCCTTATAGCTGTGTTCCATTCTATGTTCCTATTCAACTTACAGCTTTGATTCCCAAAACCCCCAAGACGGGCCCTTTGGCATGGAACGTTTCATTTAGACGTACAATTTTTATACATGGCTTGATAATTTTTAAATATTATTAAATTAGGACAGATAAAAGAAAATATGGATGGTGCGTCAGCTTCAGAGCTTATTTACTCTCCTTTATTATAATCCTATTTTTTTGTGCTAGGATTGTACATTTGGTATGCATTTAAATATAGAAAAGCTCTTTAACGATGCCCCCCCCCCCCCCCGCTTTCATGTTACCTGGAGCACTGAGCTCAAAACCCGGCTGGACACCTTAAAGTCGGATAACTGTGTTAAAAGAATCGAACCCGTGGGGGTCAAGGTCTCTTGGGGGCTAAGGACACGTGGGGCCAAGGCCACGCGTGGTTCAAGGACACACAAAACGGACACCATAACACAAATAATTGCTGAAGCATTTTTCTTAAGTGTTCAGAAAGCACGTGTTCGAATAAAATTCACAAGGAACTAATTTTTAACTAAGTTCGATTGGTGCATAAATGTGAGTGATTTTTTTTTTGTCGTAGAGGTTCCATTGTTAATCATCTTTTTGAAAGCGTTACTTTTATTTCAACCCAACTGTACAGTTCAGTCAGGCATTAGAGACAGGCGACAATCTAGTTTGCATTAGTATGTATTATATAATTAGTTATTTTATTTATTAATATTACGTTGCAGCTGTTACTGAAAAATAAATGCAATTAAAACTAAATGGGATAAGTTTTACATGTACAACTTGGACCTCCCCGATTTTTTTTGACACTTATGGTTAAAAGATGAAATGTGAATAGGAACTAGTATTGGGGTTCATACGGTTTAATGCGTCACTCTTGTGTGAGAATGGATTGCTGGCGACTGGGAGGTCAGGGTTTGAATCTCGCTCGTGTTTACTTAGGGAAGCCTTTTTCCTAATATGGTTTCCCATCCTCCCCCCACACCAATTCTGTTACATTTCCTTATAGTGCTACCTTCTTTAACTCTCTCGCACTAGTGTAATAATGGGTATTGAAACGCGGTGTAAAATCAAATCTGGGCGAATGGTCACTTTATATGCGTTTGTCCCCCCCCCCCCCCCCCGACAAAATGAAAAATATTTCAGCTCAAACAATTGACAGTGTGTTTTACAGCTTTAACCAGTGGTTGGGAGGTAACTGGCTATTGTTTATTTTTGAATTTCAACTTAGAACACCAAATATTCGCTAGTGATCATCTCATGATAGTGTATATAGATACCTATGGTAGGAAGAAACTTTTAGCAAATTTATTTTTTGCTGTCAATATTTATAACATTTTACAATATTATTGTTATTTTATAGGTATTAGTAATAACCTATCTATCAAAAATGACAGCTGCACATCACATAATTTGACGTATGAAGAATCGAAAATAGTTCTAAAGTCTGTTCAGCGTAGGAATTGTTTTCTGAAAGGCCTTTTTCCCTACCAGAAAGTAGGATATTGGTAGGGAAAAAGACCTTTCAGAGAGTAATTCCTACCGTGAATGGATTATAGTAAATTTTCTAGCTGTCACATGTGATGATGTGTACATTCGTAAGAAAGTTGGGGATAAACTTCTCTAGTCATCTAATGTTCAAACAATTTCAGAGCCTCATTCCCTCTCGAAATTGAAGTGTGTGTGTGTGTGTTATATATATATATATATATATATATATATATATATATATATATATATATATATATAGGTAACCTTCACAATACACAATACACAATCTATAATCACATAACATTTATCCTGGCGCTCATAACCGATAAGTAATTCATCACACCCAACGTTTGCATAATTTAAAATTTGAATGCAAGATTTAATTTGCAGCTTCGGCCAATGAGGTTGCGAGATTAGAGTCTAGCTGCTAATGAACCAAATAAATAAACAAGATAGTTTCTGCACATATTTGAATACTCAATGTAGACATGTTTGTCTAGTAACTATCAATTTCCTCTGCTTCATTTGAAAAAGGGTATTCTTTTCCCCCTTCGAACGAGATATACTATAATATTTATGAATAAATATCCGCATCGGTTGTAACGCGGCAATATTGGAGAGCTTGTGGTTCAAACCTCACCCGGGTGAGTGCACAAACATTTCCTTGAACTACCCTTCCTAATTCCTCTCCCGTAAAAATAAACCATTAAATGAACCAACTTGACCTTAAGACGTAACAAAACTAGTGCGACAAATGCCACGTCACTGTCGGACGATTGCTGCACGATTCACTTTGTGCCACATGCCACGTCACTGTCGGACGATTGCTGCATGATCCACTTTGTGCCACATGCCACGTCACTGTCTGACGATTGCTCCATGATCCACTTTGTGCCACATGCCACGTCACTGTCGGACGATTGCTGCACGATCCACTTTGTGCCACATGCCACGGACAAGTTAGTTCATTTAATTCACTGTGCACTTGGTAAAAGACCTTCAGGTGAAACACGCGTCCTAAACTTTGTGTCTTGCGTTAAAATCGCAGGCTCAAATTTTCTTAATAAGGATTGAAATGTTTCCTTACTCTTTCTGTAAAACAACTAAAGTTTTTATATATATAATTTGTTCGCCAAAAAGGATGCACCCAAAAGCATTGTTTACTGCGATCATAATTACTGTATCTAACCGTTCTGACTAAACTTTGACGAAAATCATCATCATCAGTCACATTTAGTCCCACGTGAGTATCGTCACACGTCACTGTCATATTTTCTGCCATGCTACTGCGAGATCATGTCATGTCACTTTGGTGGGCGCTCCAAATAAAATAATCTGTGCTAAGGCATTTCAATCGATCACTATTCCTTTTTATTCTGATATACAGGCTGGGACGAAACAATTAAACGATTAGTAACTTGAAAAATTAGCACTTAAATCGAAAAGTAGTATCCGATTCGGTGGCCACGAGGTATAACGCGCTACTCTTGCAGTAGGCTATACTGTCGATTACGGGGAGGTCGAGGTTTGAATCTCAGTCGAGTGTACCGAGGTCCCCCCCCCCCACCAAATGGTTTTCCACTATACACGCAAATGCGGGTGCACTTCATATTAATATAACCTTCCTAATCTCTAAAACCATTAGCGTAATTAGTACATAAGCGTATAAACCCGAAGGGGTGGTCAGACATGGTGCTAAAAAAATAATAATTGAAAAGTAAATATTCTCTAGCTAAATAAAAGCAAACTACATACACTTTTTCACTTTTTGAAGATAATGTCACTCAGGCGAGCTCTACCGGACGTCAGACAAACCTCAGAACGTTGGTCATCACTTTCCTCAGAATAGATCGTATAATTGTTTCCAGCTCACCCTGTATACAAATATCAACACACATCACATAGCACAGAAGTTAAAGGGTAAGGGTAAGACTCAAGGAACACTACATAGTGCATGTACACACTGTTTACCCTGACGGTTGTTACTACGACCCTATCTTACAAGTTACACCATAGTGGAATAATGGAAGGCAAGGCTACCGTCCTTTGTAAACGAAGATTAAAACATTTTTAGTAAATCATTTAATGTAAATGGAAACTTCGTGTGTGTTTGGTTGTTTCAAGGTTGGCTTAATAGTTGGGCTAAGGCTGACCCTTAATTGACATAGGTCTCGCCACATTGTGGAGAACAATAATATTTGAAACAAATTACAAACGATATTTTTGTTTTATTGGGGAATTACGTCCTTTTGTGAATGTTTGTACTTTTAATAGGGTTGTACACTCTGAATTGTACACATTTTTTATATACGTAATGAAACAAAATAGTATACCTTGTTGCAGAAACACTCCACTAAAATGTTAAAAAAAAGGCATTTACAGATCTTGTTTTTATAGAAAATGAAGACAATATTGAGATAGACCAAACAATCTGAAAAGTTATTAATTAATATATAAAGTAGCCTATAGCTTCTAGCTCGCACTGGTGGGTACGCGGACAAAGGTGTCAGTCCCGTTGATGTTGAAGTTCGGGTTTAATGGTGTGTGTGGTTTTTTGCTAATTTGTTCTCCAATCTCCCTTCACGTAAATGTAGGGAAATTTTATCTACATTTTTCCTTCCTTATCCTTAAAACGTTATCGTAATACATTATATATATAAATAACCCGCTTCGGTGGTTGAATGGTCTTAAGTGGCCGATGACGGGAAGATCGGGGTTTGAACCTTATTCGGGTTTACTGATAATAGTTTTTCCTTAAATTGTTTTCCCCCTCTTCCTCTATGAAAATGGGGATATACTTCCTCTGAATTCAACCTTCCTCATCCTTAACACCATAGTGTAATTAATACAAATGCGTATAACCCGAACGAGTAGGCCTTTATAAGTTGTGTAACACCCATAGTAGTCACGTGTCATCCTACTGGGTTGGTTATCCGAGCAAAACACGCTATCGTCACTCATCAGCTCGTCCAATGTTTGTGCGTTGAGTCACTGTGCACCATCATTTGTGGGCACAAATATTTACTCGAGCTAGTGACAAGTACAGTCACTAATCACAAAGTTATCACACACAGCCACTCGTTGACATAAATATAAATAATATATTAAATATTCTCGATAGGTGTACATGACTATTGGACGAGTGTGGGGCAGGCTTTGTTCCTTTTCGTACCAACCGTATATTCCGTTCACGATAGGTTTTTACTTGGATGACAGTTCGAAAATCATATGTTTAGGTTTTGGGTTGCCAACACTTGTAAAAGATCACCGTTTTGTTATAAATGTAAAGATCTTTAATTACCTGTTATATATTACATTTAAAATAACGTAAACTTAAGTTTTCTCATACTATTTAAATTTTTTAGATAATTTCTTTTTATCCTACTCGAAACAATATATTAAACATAATTAAAAGTACTTATTTTTCGTTTTGGAACGTTACTGATTTTGTGTAATATAGTTCACACAGCAATATCTTTTAATACAGGCATAGTATTTACTTGGAAAAGAGAAAATTGTTGTCTTTTTTTTACATACAATAAATGATTTTATGATTATTTTATCGTATTTTGAAATATTGAACTGAGTAAAATATTTTCATCAACTGCGTGTCTGCATTATTGTAAAAAACTTGTTTACCGTTATGTTCAATCATAAGGTTTAGATTCGTCAGTGGCCATTTTGAAGCTATGTTCGTTAGAAGTTTTTGTGAAAGTGGTGTTAATATTTTTTAAGGGGAATAAAACGATAAACAAACTTTGTGTCCGACCTCAAATAAATATATAAATAATATTGGCCTAAATTACTGTGGTTAACTATCACATTAATATATTACCATCTGTTTTCAGTACAGTGATCCAAATTGATAGATGTCAGCTGTTGGCGTAGTGATATATATATTAGGGATTACTTCTAGTAACATTTCGAGCTGTCATCCAGGTAAACTTGGCTCGTGAATGACTTATAAGCTTGCGCCAACTAATCTAAATACAGACTTATGAGGGTGAGTTTCAACAAAATGTTTTTTTTTTTTGGCATTCCTCAACCCCTATTTTCCGCGTCGTGTCATTTAAGCTTGCTTCTAATGATATATCCAAACTACTGTGCACATTTATTAATATATTTAGGCGCTAGAATAGTCTAACGTTAATGGGTGGAGCTGTCCGGCTGTAAAACTATCAGGGGAGGAGTAAAACCATTTGTGTTGTGACCCCCCCCCCCCACCCCCTCTATTAAATGACCTCATTCTATTCACATAGATTCATTATACGCTAGTATATTAGTTAATTTTCATCATTTAGCTCTTAATAATCATACAAAATATCGATTCTTGGACTTCTAGGAGAAGAAATTGTCAACTTTTAAAAAGGTGTATATACGCATAGGGTCATAGAAAATAGTTTTATATTCACTCCAGTAAACACACAATTGTGTATTGTTAAAGGTTTTATCGATATTTAACCTAAGTGTAACATCTTATTGATAATATATCAGCTACCTAGGGAGCCCCCTTGAAATGTGAACCGCAATAAAAAAGATAATTTCATAGTGGCTACAAACAGGGAAAACCTAGAAAAGTTAGGAAATTTTTGGATGACAGGGAAAACATGGAAATGTCAGGGAATTTAACTAAAAATAAAGAAAAGTCAGGGAATTAAAAAATATGTCTAATATATCCCATTAATTTCGCAACTAAACACTAAAAACAAAAGTTAATAATACTTAAATAAAATAACATTTTAATTTTTAAAATAACTGGTAAAACTGTTTATGTTTGGTTGATACAAACTTTTTTTTAATATGTGATCAATAATAAATAAAACAAGTCATTATCCATCATTAAAACTGGAAAAAAGTAATCAGGGAAAATTGAAAAATGTTACCTGGAAAAGTCAGGGGATTTTGTAAAATGTTTTGTAACCATCCTGAATTTTATTTTCAAAAATGTTCACATACTAAATACATATTTTAATCACTGCCATTAAACATTACAAGCTTTCATGAGGTCTACACGCTACTAAATTCATAGGTATGGTGAACATAATATCCGACTACTAGAGAGAAATTCGAGTGCAAATATTTACCAGTAAACATCGCAAATAGCAGTTCCTTAAGAGAGTAGCAATTTTTTCAATTTTTGTTGTTCATTTATATTTAAAACGCCCATGGTTTTCACACACAATTTTTTATTTGTAGACTGATGGCTAGCAAAACCCAAGGCTTTGAAATAAATCATAATGGTTGTTTTGTTTTTCATGAAGGGTAATCCATTTACTGATATAAGTTTACTTATTCAATAATCTATTTAAATTAACCTAATGAGTAATGAACCCTTCCTAAGGGGAATCCCCCATTCCAAGGCGATTCCTATTTTAATTTTCCAGTAAATTATATTGTTGAGCAAGAAACATGCTCTTTAATAAAAAAAAATTAATCCCGGCTCCTAACTGTATCGAAATTTAACATCTATTTACTTTTTAAAATAGTTATTTTGTTATTATTACCCGCCTCGGTGGTTAAATAAAATTTCCAAAATTCCTGAAACACGTATTTATTTGTTTTACGTCAATAACCGAAATACAAAATTTGTTTATGTAACTTTCAAAATGACGGACTTTCATACATATTATCATCCCCTATTTTGACCCCTTTGGGGTGGAATTTTCTAAAATCCTTTCTTAGTGGGTGCCTACATAACAAAATGAATATACAGTCCGAATTTCATGCTTGTAACCTTGATAGTTTGCGCTCGGAGATGATGAGTCAGTCAGTCAGTCAGTCAGTCAGTCAGTCAGTCAGTCAGGACATGTTATTTTATAAGTATAGATTACACTAATGTGCTAGGGATTAGAAAGGTTTTTAATTTAGAAGAAGTTCAACCGCATTTGCTGGGAGGGAGAGGGGGAAAACGTTTAGGGAAAGCTACCCTTGGTGCGTCCGACCAGGATCGAACCCCGATCTCCCCATCTTCGGCAATCTAGTCTTTTGCGAGAGTATCGCTCTAGAACATGCTTCCACCAAAGCGTATAATAAAGGAAATTGACATTGAAACTATACTAAGGTTCATACCTGTTTCTGAGAGACCATATTTTTAATTTCTCGGGAAGTAGGATCATTTTGTATTATTATTATTATTATTATACTACTATAAAGCCACACGGCTGACTCACTCACTGACATTAATGTTTACCCACTTACAGATGAGATAGAAATTTGAAATTTGGGAAAATCATAGCTTATATAACCTGTAACTGACGAGAAAATTACAAAAAAATAAAATTGTAATTTTCAACCCCCGAAAAAATTTCAAAATGTCAGAGCAACTTTAAAGTCTGTGCGGACCTTTCTTTGGAGGTCTCTTGTGGCTAAACGGTAAGGCCTATCAAAAAACGGCTCTGGAATTACATTAGTTTACATCCACTTGCAAATAAAACCCACTGGGGGTTTGTAAAGCGAGTTGTGTGTATATATATATTCAAAATAGGAGGCTGTATGATTTGTGACCAAGTTATCCGGATTTTTTCCGCCAAGTTTTGGACGTTTCTAATAAATATGACTTGCGCGATTCATAGGCCAAAACTCTCCGAATTTTTTAGTCAATTGATCGCGATGTTGTTAAACCCTCTTGGGGTCACCACCGCCTGGGAAAAAAAAATCCATATTAAAAATAATTTTGGGGTAGTTAGTCTAATTAAACTTATTTTTTGAGTTGATAAAGCACAACTGATCTAATTGACAGCATTGAAAGGGGAAACCCTCATTTCACCAATGATACCTTTTCGGCCACGCCTTTAATCGAACCCGTAAGCTTTAACTAGTCAGACAGACACGCTACCGACTTGAGTTAAGGTATCGGGGCATTTAATTAAAACGACTTGACATGACACCTTCCCCCGTGTGCGTAGCGCGGTCGCAGCCTAGACACGTCGATTCCAGGATTTCATCGTTGCAAAATATGTTTTCAAGCTATCGTTTAGTCTGTCACACCACACTTGACACATCTGCATCGAACAAGAAATCTTGGAAGCAGGTGCGTGTTTTCCAACGAAAAACGATAACAATGTAGGGATAGTTGATAGCTATCGGCCTGCTTACTTGTTGAATAACGATAACTGTTTCTAGAACCTTTGTTTTATGGTGGGATCACTGGTATGAAAGCGGACGCGGGAAAATGCCTATGTTTTTGCAGTTTTGGCACATTTTTTTGACAAAAAGAAAGAAAAAAGCTCCAATAAAAACATAGAATTTAATTTTCTTGACAGGTGACCTGGTGGTCTAGGGGTAAGGTGTCAGACTTCTGTGCTGGGGTCCGGGTTCAATCCTAGGTCCCGACACAGATTTATCTGATTTCCAAACCCTTCCTTCACCTCTGACAAGACATCTTGTGAATGTGGGGAATGCCAGGCCTCCACCGTGGTTCGGATCCCACGTTAAACTGTAGGTCCTTAATTTCATCTCACAATCACCCTACCATTACACATTAGCGTAAGTGCGTATAACCCGAACGGGTAGTAAGACGCGGTGCTAATAATAATAAAATAATTTTCTTGACATGGTGACCTCATAATTTCTTGAATATGTAATGAAATATATTTTCATTTAGTAATAATTTTAATCGAAAGTTCCCACCCATAATTCATTTAATGAATAGTTTCAGAACATAAAACTCAATGCATCCACATGTGTTAGGAAATCTGGTTGATCATTTATTAATTTTGTTGTTGTTTACGACGACTCTTTGTCGTCGGCTTATATGTTCTTTTTTTTTAATATCCCCCACACCCATATTGCAAATACTTAGGAAATATAACCACTTCGAAAACACTCTTTCTTTCTCCCTCCCTTCTAGAACACGTGCAACCTACAGAAAGATAGAAGCTACAGTAGCCCCATGGCTTCTTTGGTGCTGACTGACAGCTGCTAAACACATGTTTTTGCAGATCATATGGTTCGGCACAGGGATACATAATTTGGTCTGGTAACTTTTTTCAAAGCCGTCAGTTGTGAGCTGTCAGTCAGCACCAAAGAAGCCATGGGGCTACTGTCCTAGAACAATTTCTTTCAAAATATATACTCAAAAAGAACCGCTCCTTTCTTAATTCTGTTCACAACTTTACAGCAGAACAGTCCACGAAAGTTTAATCTTCTATTTTTTTTTTGTCTACAACCTTATTAAAAAGCAGTCCTAGTTAAATCACTTACAATTTTCAAATTCATTCCGCGACGCGTTAAGCTGCCGTATCGTGTGTGCAGACAAAACTATTAAAGATAAATTAATAAAAACAAGTTTCTACGAAATATCAAAACTTTCACATATAAGTAGCATTAAAACCGGACTCCAACCCAGTACTCCACGTAGGATAGAAAGTATCCTTACAATTTAGCGGCTTCGTCAACCTCAAGAGAAAAGAACCTCCAATTTGACTCCACAACGAGGGGCTTCCAACAAAACACTCCTCAGTAGAGAACATAACTCTACATATACCTGTTCACAGGTGTCCTGGAATTTAGCGACATATTTTTATCTTCGTTTAAAAGTTTCTTATCTAATGCCGCCATGACAGATATTCAACAACTGTTAACACCATGGGAAGAAAATTAAACTCTGGATTTCTACTGGAGAAATATATTGTTAATTTTGGCCAAAATTACAAAACACTGGCCTTTTCTCGCGTCCCCTTCAATTCCACTATAAGTGAACTTAACTAACATATTCGGTTACACGCATAGTTGGTCGAGCGGTTTAAGGCGTCTTTCTCGTAATAGGCTGGGCTGCCAATGACGGGGAGATCAGGGTTCGAATCTCAGTTGGGTGTACTGAGGTTTTTTCCACACTCCCTCCACGAAAATGGGTGTACACTTCCTCTAAATTCAACCTTCCTCATCCTTAACACGTTGGTTTAATTAGTACAAATACATATAACCCGAGCGGGTAGTAAGACGTGGTGCTAAAGAAACTTTGTGGGGAAAGGGAAGGGATGGGTGCGGTGGGCCTCCAGCAGGGGACGCCATCTTAAACTCCTCTTGAAGCAATCACACGTTTTTAAAAACCTGATTATGGCTGAAGGTGCAAAGAATGGTTTAAAACTGTCTCCGCGTCTCACCCATGAACTAACTGCACTACACTAATTTATTAGGGATGAGGAAGGTTGAATTTAGAGCAAATGGACCCGCATTTGCGCGGAGAGTGGGGTTCAGTTTATACGCCTATGTACTATTTATACTAACGGGTTAGGGGCGAGGAAGGCTTAATTTAGAAGAAGTGCACCCTTATTTGAGTGGAAAACCATTTAGGGGAAACCACCCTCGGTGCACCCGACCTGGGATCGAACCCCGATCTCCCCGTCTTCGTCAATCTATTCCAACACGAGACTAGCACGTTAGACCACGCGGCCATCGAAGCGAGTGAGAGCGTGTTAAACCATTTAGGAAAAACATCCTGCTTGGACTCAAACCCAGATCCCCCCCAACATCGGCATTCCTCTATTGCGATAGTGACGCCTTACGCGTATTTAAGTCTTAGACCATTCGCAGGCGCGGATTCAGGGGGAGGGGGGGTAGGAGGGTCAGTTGACCCTCCTGTGAAAGTTAGAAAATTAATACAAAAACGATATTAAAGTTCAAGTTTTAGAAATAAAACTACAACATAGATAGATATACAATTTTGTATCTTTTTTACGTGCAGACACCTCTTAAGCCGGGTACACACGTGCGTTATTCGTCCACGTTTATTCAAGTTTCGATAAGACGCACGCAAGTGTGGGATAAATATTGGTTTTCATGTACGAGTATTGGTCGTGCGTAGCGAGTAACGAACATTGGTCCGCATAGAGACGGTAGACTACCACGCATCAAGGAAGACTAATAATCGCCTGAGAGCAGTAATCCAGGAATACCGAATATAGAGTATGTACAGCTGGAGTGGCGGAACTGTGGGGGACTCTGCCCCCCTGGAATAAATTCCCCTTATATATATTTCAACTCCTCTGATATCGAATATGAATAAGGTTGCTTAAATCCGACTCCAAATGACTTCTAAATGCATTCTTTTGTCAAAAATTTGCTGGAGAAGACCGCGTCAAATAACTACTAGACTAGAGGCTTCTAAATGGCTGAAAAAGTCAGGGGAGGGAAGCTCCAAATAGCTTCCAAGGTCATCCAAATAGCTTCTAGATGTCTAGGGGAGGACAACTCCAAATAGCTTCTAGATGCATGCCATTTTGAAGAATTTCCAGGCGAGGACCACCCCAAATAGCCTAGTTTTTGAAATAATTCAATTTTCAAAAAATTGTCGATGAAAGAAGAGGTATCTAACAATCCTAAAACATTAAGGTGAGGATCACTCTAAATAGCTCAGAGGGGCATCCAAATTTCAAATTTTTAGGTGAGGAACACTTTGAATGGTGGCTTATCTATAAAAGACTCTAATTTAAAAAAAAATCAAGACAGAGTGGCCGCTATCTGTTGGGGAAGATAGTGCTAACTTACACGGATATAGGGTGTTATTTGGTCAGCACAACGAACCCTCCGGCGAATAACTTCAGTTTTCTAGGCCGGAACCGCTTCTATTTATCCAAGTATCTCCTCATTTGTCCTCGTTTCAGACACACTGCTTCACATAATATCTGTAAGTGCCGGTGATCAAACCCAGGACCTCAGGATCTGTTAACAGGAGCTTTGACCACCCACATAGGTGGTAAAAAACAAATAAAAATAGCTTTAAAAATATTCCATACTTATCACCAATAAAAACCCCTTAAAACATCAAGTTATATATTCTTTTACTAATTTTTGATTTATATTGTGACATTTATTAAGAATCTTACACAAGTGTATTTTTGAAAAATGATTTTGAGTGTCCATTGGTATATTTCTTAAAGTTTTGTATGTATTCTTAAAAGCTACAAAAAGCACCGAAACTAAGGGCCAGTTTCATAGTCAAATTTAGTACGCCTCAAGTGCGGCGCTACACTAAGTACATGACGACACCTACCTAAACCATAATGGAATGGGCCAGTTTCCTATGCGAGAACGGCCCATTCCATTCTGGTTTAGGTAGGTGTCGTCATGTACTTAGTGTAGCGCCGCACTTGAGGCGTACTAAACTAAATTTGACTATGAAACTGGCCCTAAGACATATCCTTTAAACTTAAAGATATTATAACGTAGTAGGCAAAGCGCGGTTCGGTTCGGTTCGGCTCGGCTCGGATCAAGCAACTTCTCTCGCCACTGCATCAACACCAGACGACACCGCTTGGCATACGTATTCTCAGAGTCGGCACCAGCTGAAAAACCGAACAAGTTTAGTTTGGATTCACGACACAAATTTGAAAAGGCGTACGTAAGCTCGGTTTACACTGAAAGGCACATTCATTCCTCGACGGATTACACTATGGCCTTATCTTACAAGCTGCACCATAGTAGAGCCAAACAAGGTAGCAGTCTTACCTTGACTGATTACACTATGGTCCTATATTATTAGCTCTACCTTGGAGGAACCAAGCAAGGTAGCAGTCCCACTTTGACTGATTACACTATGACCTGACCCTATCTTAATAATTAGGCTATAGCATAGTGGAAACTTGCAAGGTCAGGATGCTATCTTCCAGGGCAAACTGAATATACGTCAGGAGAGTTTCGTCACTTTTTAGGAATTTGAGATGGTCATTTCCAAGTATTTTCAAATGTCTTCTGTCAGAGATTCTTTGAACTTGGGAACTTATTACTCCGGCACTAAGTTACTATATTAAGTTTCAGGGACTGGGCTTTAACTCAAATCAAACCTTTAGAAAAGTAGTTTGGCACTTATCCTTGGGAAGGAGGGAGGAGGGTTAATAGATCAGACCCCTTACCCTCTAAAAATATTTTATAAAACATTTGAGATTTTGGTTCTCAAACGAACAACACACTATGCTGTATATTTGTGACTTCGCGGTTTACGGAAATAACCGGCTTTAGCCGTTCAACACCTTGGACGATTGAATGATCCAGACAACCACTTATGTAAGTAAGGTTTAATGCATAATTTCTTATAGTAATTTATACATATAGTATTATATTTATTATAACATATAAGAAAGTTAACGGCTCAATAATAGCATATAGAGTAACCTGGTCGTCTAGGGGTAAGGTGTCGAACTTCTGTGCTGGAGGTCCGGGTTTCAATCCTTCACCTCTTACAAGGCGTGTATTAACCACAACTTGTGAATGTGTGGATTGCCAGGCCTCCACCGTGGTTCGGATCCCACGTTAAACTGTAGGTCCTTCATTTCATCTCACCATCATTCTACTATTACACATTAGCGTAAGTGCGTATAACCCGAACGGGTAGTAAGACACGGTGCTAATAATAATACCATATAGCCCGCTTCGGTGACCACGTGGTCTAACGCGCTACTCTCGCAGTAGACTAGACTGCCGATGAAGGGGAGATCAAGGTTCGAATCTCGTTCGGGTGAACTGAGGGTGGGGTTTTCCACATGTGTTTCCACTTTCCCTCCACGTAAATGCGGGCACACTTCATCTGGATGTATGCATATGAACTAATGACTCTAATGTGTTAGGAATGAGGAAGGTTGGAAAGAGAAGTGTAGCCGCATTTGCGTGGGATAAAGGGGGCTGGAGAAGAGTGGGAAACAATTGAGATAAAACCATCCTCAGTTCACCTGACCGGGATTCGAACCCATATCTCCCAGTCATCGGCATCCACTCTTTGGCGAAAGTTACGCCCTAGGTCAGGGGGTAAATCGCAATCGAACGGTCTGTCTCGCGGAATTTTTTAGTCGATATTAAAAGTCGATATTGAGTCTTGTGAGCTCGCAAATTTATCAAGTGATTTCTAATAGGCCTAATGTCTTTTCATGTGTAGCCAAAATAAATTTGGTCGGCAGTTTAAGAAGATTAAATATATTTATTTGAAGTATTTAACATGCACTTTGTGAACCGACTGATAATATCAGCACACGAGAATTTCTATGAGCGAGAGTGAAAGTGTCTACCAATTTTATCGGGAAAGTTATTTCCAAATAAGGGTTCTTTTACAGGGATCAACGACATTACTTTCCCTCCGAAGGAATTTGTGCTACGGATTTTTATCGTAAGAGAAAATTGTCTATCGGACCCGGACGGGTTTGAACCTAAGAACATTGGGTCTTGAGGCACACTTAACCTCAAGACCGCTGAGGTCAAAAAGTTATACAACTATACATTTGATTTATTATATAATTTTATACTAGAATGTGGGTTTAAAAATATTTGAGAAAAAAAATTACATTTAAGGCATGAATATAAGATAATATATGAGCTTATGGGGGAAAAAAAAAGCCAAAGTGTGGTGGAGGAATGGTGGGAGATCACGGTACCTTTTATATGTTTTTAAGTCGATTGGGAACCAAAAAGGTTGCAAACTCCTGACCGTAGATGATTCGACCACTGATACAGGTTTGACATGTTTTTTATTTTTCTATTATTTTCAGGCCGATCCGATGCTTGCAGGACTCGCTGAATTGTCTGAAGACTGTTAACAACATTTACTATGTATTGAATATGCTTTTTAACAGTATAGGCATTGGAGCTAAACCGCGACTGGGTCCTCATTATTTTGAAGAGTTTAATTTACCTAAGAGCTTCAGGCTGACGGACATTACTATCCTAGTCGCCGGCCAGTAAATTAACAATCAGAGGGGAGATTACCCTTAGATAGAACAATGTTTAGTACACTCATTCTCTCATCGGTGGTCACAGGGTCTAATACATTAGTTCCGTACTATACCGACTTCCCTGACGAGGTTCGGCCAAATCTGACTAAGCCCTTTAAATAAAGGCCGGTACTAGATTGTTCGAGAAAAGTGATAGTTTTTTAACTTCTTCGATGAATAGCTAGCTATACCCTGATTTAGGTTCGTCCCAGAACCCTAATGGCGGGTAGTATTTTGGTAAGATACAAGGAACGGTAGTAGGAAGTCAGTTATGGAAGGTCTTTCTTTATCCTATGAAAAAATATATTGACATTATTTTTTTTCCTTTTCAAGATTAATTAAAAACAAATGAAATCAACCAAACAATTTTGGTTTTAAACAAATTAAATTTATTGTGATGACATTTACTTATCTAAATGATAGCGTTAACATTGAGCTTTTAACAGTTAATTTCGAAGGAAAATATGTCAATAAATTTAAAGAACAATACTTGTTTATTGTTGGGGCTTCCCCATTTTTTTTACATCCCCGGGGCATTTATAAATCTAAATTCGGTCATGGGGTACATACACCAACCTCACATGGCAGAATTTCCCAAATTATACGAAATTCCATATATATCACATTCTCAAAACTAGTATTTTACGATGTTTATAAAAAGAAGTTAAGGTATCATTGTTAAAATGTTTGTTGAAAAGGCCCGTGGGCCGCACAATATCATGGTTAAGGAGGGTAGTTCGGACCCCTGTTAGTGTACTAACTGTAGTGTCATTACACTAAAGATGGATGTAGACATTTTCTCTATCTGAACGAAAGACAGAAGAGGTATGGTGGTCACACTCCTAACCTATAACAACATAAAAAACATAACCTAACTTAATCCGTGCCACTTCACGATCCAAAATATTTGTAAGTTCAGATGAAAAGTTTTTGGGTTGGTTCACGGGGTCGAATTTGTACCTCCCCGCTTTAGCTAAGAGGTCGGAATGAGAAAGGAGAACGTGTTTTAATTACACATTAACCTACTATAAATGCGCCATTCTCTGTGCGTGTGAATTACATCTTTCCTCTCTTTGTTCACAGGAACACGATTATATCGATTACTGGGGCTTGTCGATAGACCAATGGGCAGGTCGACTAGGCGCACGCGGGTTGTGGTACCTCTCTGGCCCTTCAAGGGACAGGGATCAACTGTTCACGTAGCTCTAGAGGGGGTTGTGGTACCTCTCTGGCCCTTCAAGGGACAGGGATCAACTGTTCACGTAGCTCTAGAGGGGGTTGTGGTACCTCTCTGGCCCTTCAAGGGACAGGGATCAACTGTTCACGTAGCTCTAGAGGGGGTTGTGGTACCTCTCTGGCCCTTCAAGGGACAGGGATCAACTGTTCACGTAGCTCTAGAGGGGGTTGTGGTACCTCTGGCCCTTCAAGGGACAGGGATCAACTGCATACATATTTTGAAAGTTCTCGTTCACATGACATAGCATACCCAGCCACTATTCAACTTTACACATTTATTTACCGCTTATTAAGGTGACCTGGTGGTCTAGGGGTAAGGTCTGTCCTGGGGTCCGGGGTTCAATCCTCGGTCCCGGCACAGATTTATCTGATTACCAAACCCTTCCTTCACCTCTGACAAGACGTGTATTAATCACAACTTGTGAATGTGTGGAATGCCAGGCCTCCACCGTGGTTCGGATCCCACGTTAAACTGTAGGTCCTCCATTTCATCTCACAATCACCCTACCATTACACATTAGCGTAAGTGCGTATAACCCGAATGGGTAGTAAGACGCGGTACTACTACTACTACTACTACTACTACTACTACTACTACTACTACTACTACTACTACTACTAATAATAATTTACCGCTTATTATTTAAACTCTGCTTACTGTATCATCTCGTAAAATAGTTTTGAGCATAAAATTAAAATATAAAGCAGGCAAATCTGCCATTCCTTTTATTGGTCTTGATTTTGAGAAAAGTTGTCTCTTGACCCAACACTTCCATAAATGTTGTAAAGGACATATTTTTAACTTATTTTTAATTTACTTGAGCTATTCATATGATTTGAATATAAGGAAGTTATTTTGAGTTACCTGAGCCAACCCCATGGAAAATATGATAAAGAATTTATTTTAAACTTATTTTGAGTTACTTTTTTTCTCTCTCTACCAAAACTTTGTTTTACACCATAAACTTAAAATCGCCAGACAAGTGTTCTTAAAGTTCTCGAAAATATGTGAAATGGTCGAGAAGTTTAAGCAATCATATTGTTAGATAAATTTCCCGTTAATAGTAATAATAATAGGTTTGTTGTGGCCGAGAGCGTTACAGCCCTCGCCTCTGGATGCCCACAGTTCGATTCCCTACACGGGATTTGAACAGAGCACGAGTGGTTTAAAGTCCACTCCGTTCAAAAGTTCAAGGTACATTGGCTGTTAATAAATGTATAAATAAAAATAGACCACAAATAAAACCACGGCTTTACATATGTATTTGTGGTAAATTAGATTAATGGAGATAAGTGTTTTATTATTTATCATGGCTCTCATAAAATCTTTAAATCTCGAAAATAAACATCTGGACGAGATGGTAAGATTTTCTTGATACCATGTTTAGTTAACTTGAATGTGTTATTATATTTTTGTTGAGTTTATGTTTACTTATAATTTGCAGTAAGTAAGCTTTAGAATAGGATGTCAGATACGTTTTGTCATTGGTTAGCGAGTCCAATATTAATCTCTAGAAGTCTTGGGTTTGATTCCCAACGAACAATGAAATACAGTTTATAGTCAAGTTATGTGTATGTAGGATAAGCTTCTTACAGTGTGTATAGGTATTAATTGGATAAATAAACCTCTTATGCCATACCTAACTTAGCTAGTAAACTTAAAAATAATTTCCCTTATTGAAATCATGGTTTGATGTGTAAAGTGATCGAGCACAATTTTGAGTTTAACTAGGGCTACTAAAAAAAGTCACTATTTTGAAAATACTTAAAAAAATTTAAAGTGGGTTGAGAAAGAGATAGGCTTGGGCTAAATATCAAAACTACAAGACTTTGTTTAATATTCTATAGGGTGACCTGGTGTTCTAGGGTTAAGGTGTCAATACTTCTGTGCTGATTACCAAACCCTTCCTTCACCTCTGACAAGACGTGTATTAATCACAACTTGTGAATGTGTGGGAATGCCAGGCCTCCACCGTGGTTCGGATCCCACGTTAAACTGTAGGTCCTCCATTTCATTTCACAATCACCCTACCATTACACATTAGCGTAAGTGCGTATAACCCAAACAGGTAGTAAGACGCGGTGCTAATAATAATAATAATAATAATAATAATCTATAACGATAATAATAATCTATAACGATCTAATTATAGCTCGGGGTCTGTGTCGGTTATACAGGGTGTGACCGGTAGCTGTTGGAGTCAGTGCCGGTTATACATGCGGTTTCGTGGCCAGGTGGGTAGCGTAGGATTCATTGCCGGTTATACAGGGTGTGACCGGTAGCTGTAGGATTCATTGCCGGTTATACAGGGTGTGGACCGGTAGCTGTAGGATTCATTGCCGGTTATACAGGGTGTGGCCGGTAGCTGTAGGATTCATTGCCGGTTATACAGGGTGTGGCCGGTAGCTGTAGGATTCATTGCCGGTTATACAGGGTGTGGCCGGTAGCTGTAGGATTCATTGCCGGTTATACAGGGTGTGGACCGGTAGCTGTAGGATTCATTGCCGGTTATACAGGGTGTGGCCGGTAGCTGTAGGATTCATTGCCGGTTATACAGGGTGTGGCCGGTAGCTGTAGGATTCATTGCCGGTTATACAGGGTGTGGCCGGTAGCTGTAGGATTCATTGCCGGTTATACAGGGTGTGGCCGGTAGCTGTAGGATTCATTGCCGGTTATACAGGGTGTGGCCGGTAGCTGTAGGATTCATTGCCGGTTATACAGGGTGTGGCCGGTAGCTGTAGGATTCATTGCCGGTTATACAGGGTGTGACCGGTAGCTGTAGGATTCATTGCCGGTTATACAGGGTGTGGCCGGTAGCTGTAGGATTCATTGCCGGTTATACAGGGTGTGACCGGTAGCTGTAGGATTCATTGCCGGTTATACAGGGTGTGGCCGGTAGCTGTAGGATTCATTGCCGGTTATACAGGGTGTGACCGGTAGCTGTAGGATTCATTGCCGGTTATACAGGGTGTGGCCGGTAGCTGTAGGATTCATTGCCGGTTATACAGGGTGTGACCGGTAGCTGTAGGATTCATTGCCGGTTATACAGGGTGTGGCCGGTAGCTGTAGGATTCATTGCCGGTTATACAGGGTGTGACCGGTAGCTGTAGGATTCATTGCCGGTTATACAGGGTGTGACCGGTAGCTGTAGGATTCATTGCCGGTTATACAGGGTGTGGACGTAGCTGTAGGATTCATTGCGTTACAGGGTGTGGCGGTAGCTGTAGGATTCATTGCCGGTTATACAGGGTCCAGTCCCTATCCCCTTAAGAATAGAAACATATTTTAATAAAAGCACAAAACATATGTAGTACAACTATATAATCTAGGACACCAAGATGAGTTATATGCGTAGGCTCAATTTTACTCTCACTAAGGGCTTAGAAAAGGAGGGGGGGAGGAGGGTTCGTTAGCCCAGCGCCCTCCTTCCCCCATTCTTAGAGGAGATACATTTTTCCGCTAAGCACCTCCCCTCCATCCCCTATAACATTTAGCTTTCTACGATATTGGTGACGACTCACTAGGCTTACGTACAGCTTGGTATTCAGTCTCACACATGACAAGTTCCACTGAAATACCAGTTGGAAAATATACGGATATAATGTGTTCCCCCAAGAAAAAACATTTCAGGGTTCAGGTGGCGAGTTTTCAAGACCGGCGGTGGGGTTTTTGAGCATTCCTGGTTTTAATTTTGGGGGCCGGGGGTTGCTGTTATCACCCCCCTCCCCACACTATCCCAACACTAACAATAGGGACACTTAGATTAGGAGTTATAATCAACATCAAATTAAGTAATGATTGTAAATTGGATAAACTGTTAATAAGCTGAGGTAGAGAAACAATGTACAATGTAACACAGGTCCTGAGTTACAGTTTAGGCCTCAGGACAGAAAGTAAGGAAAAATAGTAAAAATAACATCAAGAATAAATGTGTGCATTCAAAAACACATTTATACAAGTATTTTACAGTTTTGTTTGAATAACAAACAGCAAAAATACAACTCCTGCCATCATTATTTTGTACATTTTATGTGATTGACGCCTCTGAATCCTACGCCTCCTTATATTCCCTTAGAGGTTGTTAGAAAACACTGTAGACTATATATCTTTACACTCGAGTTCGCCTACCTGGCAAAGATACCATCCTTTATTTTCATAAAGTTTAAATAACTTCATGCTGAGACAAGCTCTAAAGGAATGCAGGCTTATTATACTTTAGAATTATTGTATTTATTAATGCATAAAGTATTTCGACCTGAGTGACTTATGGATATTATAAAAGGTTTTAGCACACCAGCTTTCAAAATATCTATGAAAATGTAGCTGATGGAAAGCTATTTAATAGCTAAATATGATTAGTAATGTATTTTTACAACCTACTTTGTACAAGCATGAGTGAAGATAACAAAAAAGTAGTTTATTTCGATACCGATCCGAGAGTGGACTGTGAGTACTAATATCAGTAAAAGTATCGAGTAAAGAACAACTAGTAACTAAAGGAAAAAATCAATATTTGTAAAGTATCGATACTTTTTTCATATCTTTAGGTACACGTCGGTTCGCCTAATGTCTTTGGATTAAAACTAGAACCCCCCCCCCCAACCCAATCAATATTGTACCAATAGAAAATATATGACAAAGCTTACCACGAAAAGGCCTTATAACATGCATATCAACTACAATACTCATCGTAAAAATATCTAAATTTTCCATTGTAATGCACCCAGAATACTTTTGGGGAGGGGACGACAACTTTATACACATTGTAGCATATATAATTAATTTGGGTTTCCTTTGACACACAAGTAAGTTAATTATAATTTCAGTGATAGCGTGTTACACGGTTAAGTCAATATTTTTTATTTTATCTGCGTAAAAAAACTTAATTTTGAATTTGGTATTAGTATAGTTCTATTTTTTAAAACATTGTTAGTGAACACTTTATTGGCCCACTTATCTCATTAATTACCATTAATATACTTTATAAATAATCACACACAAAATTTAAGTTTTTGCAACCCACCTCGGTGGCGTAGTTGGCTAACGCGCTTGTCGTGTTTAGGTAGACTGCTGAGGACGAGGAGATCGAGGTTCGAATCTCGGTCGGGTGAACTGGGGTGGTTTTTCCTAAACGGTTTTCCACTCTTCCTCCACGCAAATGCGTGTTCACTTCCTCTAATTAAACCTTCCCAATTCCTAATCCATTAGCGTAATTAGTACTTAAAAGCGTATAACCCGAACGGGTAGTAAGACGCGGTGCTAAATATTAAGTTAATGCACAGCTTTTAATTTAGCCTATTAAGATATTTTTAAATAAGATTTTTGTGATGGCTTACATATGCCAAACTACGTTGCATGTTTAAAATAATATTTTTAAATAAAAAAAACTTGAAAGTAATATTTCTGAATGTTGTGAAATTAGAATTGGGATTAAATTTAATTTTTACATTGCTTGAGGCGGGTTCTGACTATTAATTTTTCATTAAAATGAAAACCGCCTCGGTGGTGTAGTTATCTAACGCGCTACTCGTGTTTGGGCTCGACTGCTGAGGACGGGGAAATAGAGGTTTGAATCTTGGTCGGGTGTACTGACGTTGGTTTTTCCACTCTCCCTCCACGCAAATGCGGGTACACTTCTATGAACATTGCTCTACTAACCCCTAAAACCATTAGCGTAATTAGTTCATACGCGTATAGCCCGAACGGGAGGAAGACACGATGATAAAATATTTGTTTTAGCATAGCATATATATCTATGATACACATGTCTGATACATACATATATATATATATATATATATATATATAGTTTCAAGTAGGAGCTCTGTTTTTCTTTTATATTACAACCTGGATGGCTAAGCTGAGTTTGATAGATTTGGATTTGATTTGCTCGCCATTGCTCTACGACTGAGCTATCCTGGTTTAGTCCTGTATGCAGGTTAATTGACCTGGCGGTCTAGGGGTAAGGTGTCAGACTTATGTGCTGGGGGTCCGGAGTTCAATCCTCGGTCCCAGCACAGTTTTATCTGATTGCCAAACCCTTCCTTCACCTCTGACAAGACATCTTGTGAATGTGGGGAATGCCAGGCCTCCACCGTGGTTCGTATTCCACGTTAAACTGTAGGTCCTCCATTTCATTTCACAATCACCCTACCATTACACATTAGCGTAAGTGCGTATAAACCGAACGGGTGGTAAGACGCGGTGATAATAATAATAATAATAATAATTATCTTGGTTGGTATGTGGGTTATAGGGGTATTTGATGAATGCACCTGCCATTTTTGAATATTACGTTCTAGTCTCGCCACGCACATGGAAAATCGGGAAAATACGGGACATTTTTGTGTCTAGAAATAAAAAAGGAATCAAAAAATAACTGGAATAATTAAGAGTTTGAGAATTTAACGGCAAAATTTAAATAGTTGGGCCTTTTCACTGGAAAAAAAAAAAAAGCAAACTAATGAACTGAACACACTGATTCGAACACATGTTTTACCACTCCCTCCCCTATTAAGACTATTTAATTTTTTTTATTTATTCCCCTTCAAGGTCAAATCATACTCTTAGTATAAACAATATAAACATTACTTCACACGATTGTTACCATCATGACAAATTAAATTTTATTACTCTTTGAAGTGTGTTGATAAAATAAGAACTCCTTCTAGAAAATGGAACACACTATTTCACTATTTCCCATAAACTCTACGCCCTAATATGTTATTAGAATTGTTTTAAGAAATATGTTTATCAGTCTTTTGCAATACAATTACTTGTTCCGCATCAGCAGTCACATTATTAATATAACTGAAGGTTTGATATTACTTGTGATTAATCTGATGTATTGTTGGAGCAAGTGTGGCTGGGACATGTTAATACAGGGAACTCAAAACATATTTTAGGATGCTGGAATCTGGAACGTGTAGTGAGCTTTCCACAGCGACCACGAGATTGCGGCCAAGTCTGGGGAGCCCGGGTCGATTAAAAAGTAAACCCCCATTAAAAGTGGAGACAGTACGAATAACGGCCGCTAGATCCTGCCAAACACACACAGATGTATCTTTAGAACAAATTCACTTTGAAAACCTAAATCTTCGTCATATTGTACCGTAAACAGATCTTGGAAATTCCTACCATGCCCCCGAGAAATCTTAAGAACTTTTAATAATCTTCCGCCTTTAATATATTCACCCACACGTTCATATATGCGACATCTCAATAGTTGAAGAGTATGGTACAATCACGCACTCACACTAATGTGTAATGTTAGGGTGAATGTGAGATGAAATGGAAGACCTACAGTTTAACGTGGGATCCGAACCACGGTGGAGGCCTGGCATTACCCACATTCACAAGTTGTGATTAATACACGTCTTGTCAGAGGTGAAGGAAGGGTTTGGTAATCGGATAAATATGTGCCGGGACCGAGGATTGAACCCGGACCCCAGCACAGAAATCTCCTGACACCTTATCAAATAGAAAACCACATTTTTCCGGGGGGGGGGGGGGAGGCGGCATCTAACTATAATTTTTGTCCTCTTTCATGCCCGATACAGTCCTGTGTAAGTGCTTTTCGGGGGGGGGGGGGGAGGGGGGCGAAAGCTTTTAATTATGTTATCAGATTCTTTGTTTATTATAGTTAGTATAAATATAATATACAAAAACCGTCACCATAAATTTTCATGGGCAGAGGGTACTTGAGTAATTTGTTTTGTCAAATTCTTGTATATGATTTAGTTGTTGACCTTTGTATTCACATATCTGGAGTCTGTTTCGATAAAGTCTTTTCAGCGTAGGAATTTTGTTCTGAAAGGCCCTTTTACCTACCATATTATTAGGATATTGGTAGGAAAAAAAACCTTTCAGAGAGTAATTCCTATCCTGAATGAAGTATTCTTTGTTTTGGTTTCAGAGTAGAGAATCTAGAATGCAATAAAAGCGACCTAAATCAAATATTGTCTCGTACGACATATAAACACTACCTACAATATCTTAAACTTTTAATATGTAAAATTATTTAATTTTTTTCACTGGACCCTTAATTTTACCTTACGGAACCCCATTTGGGAAAAACTTGGCTATTTAACGCGATTATTGGAAATTGTAGTTTGAAATATACGGCCAGGTATACAGGGTGGTTTATCCTAAATAATTTCCCACTATCTTCAAATGCAGGGTGACCTGGTGGTCAAGGGGTAAGGTGTCAGACTTCTGTGCTGGGGTCAGGGGTTCAATCCTCGGTCCCGGCAAAGATTTATCTGATTTCCAAACCCTTCCTTCACCTCTGACAAGACATCTTGTGAATGTGGGGAATGCCAGGCCTCCACCGTGGTTCGGATTCCACGTTAAACTGTAGGTCCTTCATTTCATCTCACAATCACCCTACCATTACACATTAGTGTAAGTGCGTATAACCCGAACGGGTAGTAAGACGCGGTGCTAATAATAATAATAATACAAATGCAGGTACATTTCCTGTAAACCATGGGTCAGCAATTGGTCAATCATAAAACAAAACATTTTCTTAAATTCTAAACTTATTTTTTTAAATAACGCTAAACTTATTTTTTTCTGTCAATGTTAAAAAATAAAGTTTCAAAATTATATTTCACGCAATTGATAAATGGTAGTAAAATAATGTAGGCTTACGTAGTTTATTTATATATATATTTTTTGTAATGTTTGGATTCATTTTTGTATTAAAACTGTAAAGCATGCAATTTAAAACAAATCGTGAGTACATAATTATACAGTTTTTAAAGAAATAGAACACTTAATTGATTGAAAGTTTCAATTTTTCTGTTCACTAAAACCGAAGTTGAGGGTTCATTATAAACAAATTTTTTTAACACACATTGAAATGTATGAGGGCTTGTACCAATGAATTAGGTTCACTTTAGCCAAATGTTCACTACAACCAGAGTTGACTGTATATGTTATAGAGCTATCCGTAAATTGAACACAGGGCAATTTTTCCCATTTTTAACAAATGTTAAAATAATGTTTGTGAATACATCATCCATAACTACAAAATTTGTTCGGAAAAATTCTTACTTTTTTTTTTTGCATCTTTTCGGACTCTAAAATACTTTTATCTAAATGATAGGCGTAAAACCCACTTTATTAAACAGATTTTTTTTTAGCACCGCGTCTTAACCGTTCAGGAAGCCTTTGTGATTACACTAAGTGTTAAGGATTTAGAAGGGGGGATTTAGAGGAAGAGTACCTACATTTGCGCGGAGGTAGCGTGGAAAACTACCCTCATTACACCCGACCAGGATCGAACCCCAATCACCCCGTCTTTGGCAGTTTTAATCTATTGCTAAAGTGGTGCCTTAGACCATGCGGCCACCGAAGCGGGTAGTAAAAATAATTCAATGTAGACTTAATTGACCATATGTATATTTACTCATATAATAAAATAGTTAACCAATTGACTATATATATATATATATGAAATGGACTAAATCTTAATTTATTTTGCGAATAGTTGAATTGATATTCCCAAGATTCATTCAATGCACTCGATTTTTTGCTTGAATCGATACAAGACCTCTTGATCTATATCGATAATCTCTAAACGCTACCCCCTTCCTCCCAAACCAATTTGTGACTGACCGGTTTGTGAGAACACGCCTGATGAGATCAGCCTTGTTGAGTCTGGGGGGGGGGGGGATCTTGAAAGTCGAACCTCCAAGGCGAGGGAGGTAATGAGGCAACAGCTGCGTCATAATAGGCCAGATAGCAGCTGTTGGCGATTCGCGTTTTTAGAATGATATCACAGGCGGTATCCTCTACTTCGGGGCTCCGGTTCGATCTGACAAGCTATAGATGTGGAAATGAGTCACATCCGTTTCCGATCCTAGGCCACGAGCGTCTCCCTCTTTTTTTCTTGTTCTGAAAAATCGTTAAAATAAACAGATATAAAGAACCTTAAAGGAATCATATTATAAGTACAAGAGTCGCACACCAAACCATGTTCTTCTACAGCTGTCTCTTTTTGACATAGTGTTGTAAATTCTGACAATTGCAAAATGAACAACACGATGAACCATCTTCACTGTTGTCTACACTGACTTTATACACACGCACGCGAGTAAAAATGTATACAGCATTGAAAATGGCTCTCGCTATGTAGTTTATTTTTTTAACCTTCAGACCCATTTCGGTGGCAACACACTCGCAATAGACTAGACTGCCAATAACTGGAAGATCGTGGTTCGATATCGGTCGAGTCTACTGAAGGTTTTTATTTTAAGGGTTTCCCATTTTCTTTATAGGCAAATACGGATACACTTCTTCTGAAACTCAACCTTCCTCATTCCTAACCCATTAGCGTAATTAGTACAGGTGCACTATAACCCGAATGGGTAATAAGATGCAGGGTTAAAATATAAATATGTTTAAAAAGTTGTTCCTATATGATAGGGTGACCTGGCGGTCTAGGGGTAAGGTGTCTGACTTCAGTGTTGGGGTCCGGGGTTCAATCGTCGGTCTTGGCACAGATTTATCTGATTACCAAACCCTTCCTACACCTCTGACAAGATGTGTATTAATCACAACTTGTGAATGTGGGGAATGCCAGGTCTCCACCGTGGTTCGGATCCCACGTTTAACTGTAGGTCCTCCATTTCATCTCACAATAACCCTACCATTACACATTAGCGTAAGTGCGTATAACCCGAACGGGTAGTAAGACGCGGTGCTAATTATTATTATTATAATTAGCACCGCGTCTTACTACCCGTTCGGGTTATACGCACTTACGCTAATGTGTAATGGTAGGGTGATAGTGAGATGAAATGGAGGACCTACAGTTTAACGTGGGATCCGAACCACGGTGGAGGCCTGGCACTCCCCACATTCACAAGATGTCTTGTCAGAGGGGAAGGAAGGGTTTGGTAATCAGATAAATCTTTGCCGGGACCGAGGATTGAACCCCGGCCGCCAGCATAGAAGTCTTGACACCTTACCCTAGACCACCAGGTCACCGCGGTGTTAATAATAATCCTATATGAATTGAGTGACTCGTCGGCCTGAACAATATACTCATAAGGTACGTCAGTCAACACATATAGTTGGTTCTTTTTTCTCCACCGCGTTCGAAATACCCGTTTGAGTTGGATGCATACGTTAATTACGCTATTGAGATAGGAACGAGGAAGGAATAATTTGAGAAAATGTATCCGCATTTACTTGGAGAAAACCATGTAGGAAAACAACTCACCCTCATTACATCTGACCGGGACTCGAAAAATTGATCTCTGTGTCACCAGCAATTCAGTCCACCGATGTAGTTTAAAGCTTAATAATAAACATGTACCCGGTTAAGGGTACGGCCAGACTGAGCGCGCGAGCGATTAAAATATAAAATAGAACACATTGGTTGTAATGGGGGGTGGCCACACTGGAGCGCGCGCGCTTGAAAGATAGAACTGGTTCTATTTTTCAAGAGCGCGCGCTCGACCCGGTACAGTCTAGTTTACAGGCGCTAGGCAATATTATTGTATGTTGGTTCATTGAGTGCTGGAAAACTTCTCATTTTGACATGATATTTGACTTTTTTCTATCAGTGATAGGTTTAACACACTTGCTATTAATGGCCTAATTTAATTGGTAAGACCATAAATAATATAATGTATATATGTAAACCCGATATGTTAAAATACTTCAATATTATAATCAAAGTAGGCCTTTACAAATAAGAATCACCATTAGTTTGGAGAGAGTATGAAAAAACCACAACAATAAATAAGTTTTAAAAATCACCTTCAGTTCACTGAGCCAAGATTCGAACCTTTGTCTCCTAGTCAAAAGCTATCGAGTGCAACGCACCATTCCGCCACTGGTGCGTCTAATCTGATTTTAAAACACTTCAGTACAGTACCATACACATTTCTCAATTTATTAATTGGATGCACTCCTACTTTTTTCTTTTTTATAAATACACAATATTTTCTGAGGGGATGTACCAAGTGTCTTTGACAGAGACATCTTCTCTAATGAACTAAGGTCTGCTAATTACGCGCTCGCTCGCCAGTTTGGCCACCAGTTGCTTGCGCGCTCGTCAGTCTGGCCGAACCCTAAGGCCGTCCGCTTTGCGCGCTCCCGGCCAGTACAGTCCGTTCAGCCAGTTCAGCCACTCGTTGGAACTCGCTTGTTGAAGATGTATTGCATTATCAGCTCCTTTTACTCCGCGTTTATTGCGATACTGAACTCACACTCCGTCGGCAGAGCGACACCTACGCTCGGTTGGTCGCGTATTTTTCCGACCGCCGCGAGATATTGGCAAATCCTTTAACCGTACACAAGTTTGGTGTTTAATGGAATGAACATAACAATATTTTCTATAATCTTATAAATATTTAAATGCGTAAATATATTAAAACTATCCGGGAAACGAAAGATAAGTGGTATTGGAGTAGAGTGGATCTTTGTGAATCTAATTACATCATTTAATTGGGGGAAGGAGGTGATAATCACACACATTGTATTGTTATTTGTATTTTCCTCATCGCCTGCTCTCCTAAAGCCGGACAGCTCCACCCAGGAAAGCTATAAGCTCACTTGGTTTCTGGCGTTTAGGAGTGTCAACTCGACTGTTCTAGTCTCGCAACACCTTTATTGTCCTTTCAAAAGGTCCTGAACTTTGATGAACTAGTAATGATACAATTTTTTTTAACCTATAACATGACCTAAAACACTATAAAAATAATAATTCAAATTTACAAAAAATATTATCATTAAAATGATACAAACAATTTTAACATATATTATAATCAAATCACACAACCAAATTAAACACACACTTTACAGGAAAATAAAAAAAAATATACGTGCTATGAAAAGACTTAAGGTCCAGCCGAAGGGAGCGCGAGTAGTTCTACAGTTACATTTTTTCCCCAAAATAAATCAAAGATTTCTCCAGCAGCAACATAAGAGTTTAGTTTTCTGCTCATGCTAATATCAACAGATTTTGAATATCTGTCAAGGGTGTCGTGGAATTTTGTCAAAACTTTTTCTCTTTATTTAAAATGTTTTGACAAAATTCCAGGACATCCTTGATAGATATTCAAGATCTGTTGATATTAGCATGGGCAGAAAACTAAACTCTATGTTGCTACTGGAGAAATATTTGATTTATTTTTGTCAACAAATTTATATTCCATAAAAACTGTAAAAAATACTTACTCTCCCTTCTGCCGCATTCTGCTAAATATAACATTCATTCACAAATATCTTATCGAGAAGTAATAGCTACCTCCTCCCATCGCAACTTTCGCCAGCCCAGTTGCAGTCTCACCAGGAATGTGTATTTTATAACCAAACAAGCAAAGAGAATACACAGTACATGACCTACATTATCTTCTCATTCACATAACTGTGTAATTAAACTTCAAGATGTGAACATAGGAATCAAAGACGGGACTTTTGGCTTCACGGGCCACTACACCACCACCTCTGTTATATACAGTCTAATTGCAGTAACTGGTGAAAGTAATAAGTAAGATCTGTACTCTATGGGTGTTATATTCTATGGTACCATTTTGTTTAAAATAAAATATAAAATTTTTCCATTTTAATAAGGGGGAGCAAACTCGATGTGATTTCATTTCGGACTAGTTTTTAAGGTAGTATAATAAACTATTTTGGGTAAGTTGGGTCTTATTCTGGGACCCAAATATTAACATTAATGTTTTAAACTAATAAAAATATGTTGGTATATAATAAAAGATTGGTGGCAAAATTAACAAACAGTTCTTTATATTATTTTGACAAAACTTGGAATACACATACACTTAGTATATTTTGGTATATATGAATTGTTTAGTATATGCTAAGATATCAATTTTGACAAAACTCTGTAAACACACACACACACTCCCTTAAAAATAAATAGCCTACATTTTTTTGAATTTGATCTCTCAACCAATTTTGGCAAATTTTTTAGATGGTAAGTAATACTTCATCCAAATTTAATGAAACTTAGCTGTAAGCAAAGTATTCCCCTAGGACCTAATTCACCAATTATTATTTTGTATCAAAGCTCAATTTTTTTTTTAGATTCATCATATTTTAACAAAATTAGGTACTATAGTCTTAGCTTTTGACATAATTATAATGAACTTTGGTTCTTGTGTGGTTCCTAAATTTGGATATCTCTAAAAATAGTTTTTTATAAACTAAATCATATCACGCCCACATTGTTAAATTGTTTCTGCTGCCTATAATAAACAGGTCACAAATGACCATAATGTTTTAGAAGCTGATTTCAACCATAAACTAATTACATATATGTATATATCACTAAGTATATCAGCCTAATGTGGTTTTCTTGAAGTTGATATTAATTTTGAGTAATAATTTTCACCACACGGAAGGAGGAAAATGAGTTGATTCAATTTTACTCAAGCATTGTATAAATAACATAAGAGGCTGTCTATAAGCTACGTCACACTATATTTTTGACCCCCTTCTAATATTATGTCAGAATATACCCCTCCCCACTATTAAATATTGTTATTAATTGTAGAACCTAAATAACCCTTTCTTTGAAACATGTTTATACTTGTTCGCCAAGTTTGATGGTCAAAGTCGATTCGTTGTTTGTTCATACGTGTCCACAGTTGGGTTTACACAGAGCACTGCCAGAATATAACAAGCCTCTACATATGCCAGAAACTTGGTTAGGAAAGAAAACCTGTGGGAGATCTAAGAAATGGACCGAAATCTAATTAGCCTAAAATAAAAAAAGAAGTAAAAGTTAAGTTTTGCAACAATTTGTTTAAAAAAATTTAAAATTGTCACAATTTCCTGAAAAAAATGGAATGTGTTGACCTTTTATCATTTATACTAAGCTAAGAAAACTATAAATAAGTTGAGATCAAACATTTCTAGGAAACCTACTTTAAAATATCTTGAGTGGTCTGATGTTCACTGATTTTCAAAGAATCGGCAACAGTGGGGGCCTAATTTAAAATTTGTAGTGTTTGTATGATTTCTAAAAATGATGCCACCTCTTTAAAAATCAATGTTAAGTTTTAAGTGGTGTAAAACCAACTAATAATAAATACAATTAGTTAAATAATTTGATTATAAGTTTGTATATTTAGAAAAATGTTTTTCTATCACTATCTTCAGAAATCTCCAGCCAAAAAATTATATTTGGTTTTGATAATATATATGACATTATTAATATGGGGAAAGAAAGTTTATTTATTGTTACATATTTCACACTATTAAATATTTTGCTACATATTTATGTACCTTTTGTGGGTTAAAGGGCAAGGTTTGAAGGTAAGGGGGAGGGAAGAGTGATGAGTCAATTAAGCATCACATCACATTACAATTAAGTGTGTTTATTTTGAAATCAAGAGTGCTACTAATGTCTCTGCTCTTGACATAATTATAATGAATTTAAAATAAATAGTTCTTTATAAATAAAATCATATCACTCCCTCATGGTAAAAAAACAACTAATCTTCAATATTCTTTATTCTGAAGTATTATAGAGTTTCTTTAATATCACTACTATTGTCAGTGTTGCTTTCCTTTGAACGTGATGTTTGTATAAATTTCAAGTATTTCCACAATTAAAACTAAATAGATGTAGATACTTTTCTAGTTTGAAAATGCAAATCTTCTCTTCTGTTGCTTTTGGTGTGTTATTATTTAAACAAAGCACATACAACAATACTGAAATCAAAGGAAGCTACAGTTGAAAGTAATTAAAGAAGGATTTTTAAATATAACTTAAATCATTAATTCTATTTATTCTCTTCTTTTTTTCTGAAGATGCAGAGCCTCTGTAGTGTAGCTGATAGAGTATGTGGTGTTTATATTATACACATACACTACAGATACACAAAAGAAATTCTACATTTATTATTACACAATCTTCGATCTGGAATCTTCTTTATTTACTAAATGCAAAAACCATATCAAAGATGATGAATGAATAGATAATGTTAACTAAATTATGTTTCAATTCAGAATCTTCTCTATTTTGAATTAATTTGTATAGTGCCTTTTCTTTGTCTGTTAATATGTTTAAACATTTAAACAACAACAGGCACAAAAAAGGATACCACACGTTCAAATTATTTATCAAATTCATCTATTCATCTCCAATCTTTTCAATTTTTAAGCTGTAGATTCCCCCTCCCCAAAACCCCTTAATTTACATAAGATGTCATACTCACACTTAACACAACCACAACATCAAATCAATTTGACATAATTAACTATCAAATATTTTGTTGGGAACATATTATGTTAAATTATATTCAAAAATATAAATGTGTGATGACACACTAATAACAATAATAATAATAATAATAATAATAATAATAAATGATAATAATAATTTTTTACAGGTTGATTTTAACTTATCAAGAATAAATAATGAATGTATATATTAATTGAAAATTAAGTGAAACCATCTTGACTCTGGAATCTTCTGTATGTTGAATTGGCAAAGCGCCTTCTCTGTATCTGTAGTCCCATTTTGTTGTTTATATAACAAATTTGTGCCACAATAACAGAAAAGGAACTTCACGATTAAATCAATTATCAAATAAATCTTCAATCTTGATTCTTCTCCATTTTAAAGATCCAAACCATTTCCATGTCATGGTTTTTACATTATGTGTCTAAAATACTTGATCTTTAAACATTCTCAACAACAATTTAAGAAGAATTTTACATTTGATTTAATTCAACATGAAATATTTTTTTTATCCATAGTAATGTTAAATAATATACAAAAAATATATGCTAATGCTAAAACACAATAAAGATAATTGATACTTTAGGCATTGAATTTAGCTTATCGAGAATAAATAATGAATAAATATATTAATTCAAAATTAAGTAAACCCATCTTGACTCTGGAATCTTCTGTATGTTGAATAGGCAAAGCGCCTTCTCTGTAATTGTAGTCCTGTTTTGTTGTTTATATAACAAATCGGTGCCACAATAACAGAAAAGGAACTTCACGATTAAATCAATTATCAAATAAATGTTCAATCTTGAATCTTCCCATTTTAAAGATCCAATCCGTTTCCATGTTATTGTTTTACATTATCTGTCTAAAATACTTGATCTTTAGACATTCACAAAAACAATTTAAGAGGAATTTTACATCTCATTTAATTCAACATGAAATATTTTTTTATCCATACTAATGTTACATAATATAAAAAAATATATGCTAATGTTAAAATTACAATAAAGATAATTGATCTTTAGGCATTGAATTTAGCTTATCGAGAATAAATAATGAATAAATATATTAATTCAAGATTAAGTAAACCCATCTTGACTCTGGAATCTTCTGAATGTTGAATTGGCAAAGCGCCTTCTCTGTAATTGTAGTCCTATTTTGTTGTTTATATAACAAATTGGTGCCACAATAACAGAAAAGGAACTTCACGAGTAAATCGATTTTCAAATAAATCTTCAATCTCGAATCTTCTCCATATTAAAGATCGAAACCGCTCTAATGTCGTTGTTTTTACATTATGTTTCTAAAATACTAGAACTTTAGACATTCACAACAACAATTTAGGAAGAATTTTACATATGATTTAATTCAAATGAAATATTTTTTTATCCATAGCAATGTTAAATAATATACAAAAATATATGCTAATGTTAAAATTACAATAAAGATAATTGATCCTTAGGCATTGTATTTAGCTTATCGAGAATAAATAATGAATAAATATATTAATTCAAAATTAAGTAAACCCAACTTGACTCTGGAATCTTCTGTATGTTGAATTGGCAAAGCGCCTTCTCTGTAATTGTAACCGCATTTTGTTGTTTATAAAACAAATCGGTGCCACAATAACAGAAAAGGAACTTCACGATTAAATCGATTATCAAATAAATCTTCAATCTTGAATCTTCTCCATATTAAAGATCGAATCCGCTCCAATGTCGTTGTTTTTACATTAAGTGTCTAAAATACTTGAACTTTAGACATTCACAAAAACAATTTAAGAGGAATTTTACATCTGATTTAATTCAACATGAAATATTTTTTTATCCATACTAATGTTAAATAATATACAAAAATATATGCTAATGTTAAAATTACAATAAAGATAATTGATCTTTAGGCATTGAATTTAGCTTATCGAGAATAAATAATGAATAAATATATTAATTCAAATTAAGTAAACCCATCTTGACTCTGGAATCTTCTGTATGTTGAATTGGCAAAGCGCACTTCTCTGTAATTGTAACGCCTTTTGTTGTTTATATAACAAATCTGGTGCCACAATAACAGAAAAGGAACTTCACGATTAAATCGATTATCAAATAAATCTTCAATCTTGAATCTTCTCCATATTAAGATCGAATCGCTCCAATGTCGTTGTTTTTACATTATGTGTCTAAAATACTTGAACTTTAGACATTCACAACAAACAATTTAAGAGGAATTTTACATTGATTTAATTCAACATGAAATTTTTTTTATCCATAGTAATGTTAAATATATATACAAAAATATATGTAATGTTAAAATTACAATAAATTTAATTGATCTTAGGCATTGAATTTAGCTTATCGAGAATAAATAATGAATAAATATATTAATTCAAGATTTAAGTAACCCATCTTGACTCTGAATCTTCTTGAATGTTGAATTGGCAAAGCGCCTTCTCTGTAATTGTAGTCCTATTTTGTTGTTTATATAACAAATTGGTGCCACAATAACAGAAAAGGAACTTCACGATTAAATCGATTATCAAATAAATCTTCAATCTTGAATCTTCTCCATATTAAAGATCGAAACTGCTCCAATGTCGTTGTTTTTTACATTATGTTCTAAAATACTTGAATCTTTAGAATTCATCAACAAAAATTTAAGAAGAATTTTACATATGATTTAATTCAATTGAAATATTTTTTTTATCCATAGTAATGTTAAATAATATACAAAATATATGCTAATGTTAAAATTACATATAAAGATAATTGATATTTAGGCATTGAATTTAGCTTATCGAGAATAAATCATATGAAAAAATATATATTAATTCAAGATTAAGTAAACCCATCTTGACTCTGGAATCTTCTGAATGTTGAATTGGCAAAGCGCCTTCTCTGTAATTGTAGTCCTATTTTGTTGTTTATATAACAAATTGGTGCCACAATAACAGAAAAGGAACTTCACGATTAAATCGATTATCAAATAAATCTTCAATCTTGAATCTTCTCCATATTAAAGATCGAAACTGCTCCAATGTCGTTGTTTTTACATTATGTTTCTAAAATACTTGAACTTTATGACATTCACAACAACAATTTAAGAGAAATTTTACATTATGATTTAATTCAATGAAATATTTTTTTTATCCATAGTAATGTTAAATAATATACAAAAATATATGCTAAATGTTAAAATTACAAATAAAGAATAATTGATCATTTAGGATTGAATTTTAGCTTATCGAGAATAAATAATGAATAAATATATTAATTCAAAATTAAGTAAACCCATCTTGACTCTGGAATCTTCTGTATGTTGAATTGGCAAAGCGCCTTCTCTGTAATTGTAACCACGTTTTGTTGTTTATATAACAAATCGGTGCCACAATAACAGAAAAGGAACTTCACGATTAAATCGATTATCAAATAAATCTTCAATCTTGAATCTTCTCCATATTAAGATCGAAACCCGCTCCAATGTCGTTGTTTTTACATTATGTTCTAAAATACTTGAACTTTAGACATTCACAACAACAATTTAGAAGAATTTTACATTGATTTAATTCAACATGAAATATTTTTTTATCCATAGTAATGTTAAATATATACAAAAATATATGCTAATGTTAAAATTACAATAAAAAATAATTGATCTTTAGGATTGAATTTTAGCTTATCGAGAATAAATAATGAATAATATTAATTCAAATTAAGTAAACCAACTTGACTCTGGAATCTTCTGTATGTTGAATTGGCAAAGCGCCTTCTCTGTAATTGTAACCCGTTTTGTTGTTTATATAACAAATCGGTGCCACAATAACAGAAAAGGAACTTCACGATTAAATCGATTATCAAATAAATCTTCAATCTTGAATCTTCTCCATATTAAGATCAAAATCCGCTCCAATGTCGTTGTTTTTACATTAGTTTCTAAAATACTTGAACTTTAGACATTCACAACAAACAATTTAGAGAATTTTACATATGATTTAATTCAATGAAATATTTTTTTTATCCATAGTAATGTTAAATAATATACAAAAATATATGCTAATGTTAAAATTACAAAAAATAATTGATCTTTAGGCATTGAATTTAGCTTATCGAGAATAAATAATGAATAAATATATTAATTCAAGATTAAGTAAACCCATCTTGACTCTGGAATCTTCTGTACGTTGAATTGGCAAAGCGCCTTCTCTGTAATTGTAGTCCTATTTTGTTGTTTATATAACAAATTGGTGCCACAATAACAGAAAAGGAACTTTACGATTAAATCAATTATCAAATAAATCTTCAATCTTGAATCTTCTCCATTTTAAAGATCCAAACCGCTCCCATGTCCTTGTTTTTACATAATGTGTCTAAAATACTTGAACTTTTGACATTCACAACAACAATTTAAGAGGAATTTTACATTTCATTTAATTCAACATGAAATATTTTTTTTTCTCCATAGTGATGTTTAATATTATACAAAAAAGATTATGCTAAAATTAAAATTACATTAATAAAAATAATTGATATTTATGGATTGTTTTTAGCTTATCGAGAATAAATAATGAATAAATATATTAATTCAAATTTAATTAAACCTATCTTGAATCTTCTGTATGTTGAATTGGCAAAGCGCCTTCTCGGTAATTGTAACCGCGTTTTGTTGTTTATATAACAAATCGGTGCCACAATAACAGAAAAGGAACTTTACGATTAAATCGAGTATCAAATAAATCTTCAATCTTGAATCTTCTCCATATTAAAGATCGAATCCGCTCCAATGTCGTTGTTTTTACATTATGTTTCTAAAATACTTGAACTTTAGACACTCACAACAACAATTTAAGAAGAATTTTACATATGATTTAATTAAAATGAAATATTTTTTTATCCATAGTAATGTTAAATAATATACAAAAATATATGCTAATGTTAAAATTACAATAAAGATAATTGATCTTTAGGCATTGAATTTAGCTTATCGAGAATAAATAATGAATAAATTTATTAATTCAAATTTAAGTAGACTCATCTTGACTCTCGAATCTTCTGTATGTTGAATTGGCAAAGCGCCTTCTCTGTAATTGTAACCGCGTTTTTGTTGTTTATATAACAAATCGGTGCCACAATAACAGAAAAGGAACTTTACGATTAAATCGAGTATCAAATAAATCTTCAATCTTGAATCTTCTCCATATTAAAGATCGAATCCGCTCCAATGTCGTTGTTTTTACATTATGTTTCTAAAATACTTGAACTTTAGACACTCACAACAACAATTTAAGAAGAATTTTACATATGATTTAATTAAAATGAAATATTTTTTTATCCATAGTAATGTTAAATAATATACAAAAATATATGCTAATGTTAAAATTACAATAAAGATAATTGATCTTTAGGCATTGAATTTAGCTTATCGAGAATAAATAATGAATAAATTATTAATTCAAGATTAAGTAAACCCATCTTGACTCTCGGAATCTTCTGAATGTTGGATTGGCAAAGCGCCTTTCTGTAATTGTAGTCCTATTTTGTTGTTTATATAACAAATTGGTGCCACAATAACAGAAAAGGAACTTCACGATTAAATCGATTATCAAATAAATCTTCAATCTTGAATCTTCTCCATATTAAAGATCGAAACTGCTCCAATGTCGTTGTTTTTACATTATGTGTCTAAAATACTTGAACTTTTGACATTCACAACAACAATTTAAGAGGAATTTTACATCTCATTTAATTCAAATGAAATATTTTTTTTATCCATAGTAATGTTCATAATATACAAAAATATATGCTAAAATTTAAAATTACATTAATAAAATAATTGATATTTATGGATTGATTTTAGCTTATCGAGAATAAATAACGAATAAATATATTAATTCAAAATTAAGTAAACCCATCTTGACTATGGAATCTTCTGTATGTTGAATTGGCAAAGCGCCTTCTCTGTAATTGTAACTAGTTTTGTTGTTTATATAACAAATCGGTGCCACAATAACAGAAAAGGAACTTCACGATTAAATCGATTATCAAATAAATCTTCAATCTTGAATCTTCTCCATATTAAAGATCGAAACTGCTCCAATGTCGTTGTTTTTACATTATGTGTCTAAAATACTTGAACTTTTGACATTCACAACAACAATTTAAGAGGAATTTTACATCTCATTTAATTCAACATGAATTATTTTTTTATCCATAGTAATGTTACATAATATACAAAATATATGCTAAAATTAAAATTACATTAATAAAAATAATTGATATTTATGGATTGATTTTAGCTTATCGAGAATAAATAAGAATAAATATATTAATTCAAAATTAAGTAAACCCATCTTGACTATGGAATCTTCTGTATGTTGAATTGGCAAAGCGCCTTCTCTGTAATTGTAACTACGTTTTGTTGTTTATATAACAAATCGGTGCCACAATAACAGAAAAGGAACTTCACGATTAAATCGATTTTCAAATAAATCTTCAATCTTGAATCTTCTCCATATTAAAGATCGAAACGCTCCAATGTCGTTGTTTTTACATTATGTTTCTAAAATACTGAACTTTAGACATTCACATCAACAATTTAGAAGAATTTTACATTATTTAATTCAAATGAAATATTTTTTTATCCATAGCAATGTTAATAATATACAAATATATATGCTAAATGTTAAAATTACAATAAAATAATTGATCTTTAGGCATTGATTTAGCTTATCGAGAATAAATAATGAATAAATATATTAATTCAAAATTAAGTAAACCCATCTTGACTTGGAATCTTCTGTATGTTGAATTGGCAAAGCGCCTTCTCTGTAATTGTAACCCGTTTTGTTGTTTATATAACAAATCGGTGCCACAATAACAGAAAAGGAACTTCACGATTAAATCGATTTTCAAATAAATCTTCAATCTTGAATCTTCTCCATATTAAAGATCGAAACCGCTCCAATGTCGTTGTTTTTACATTAATGTTCTAAAATACTAGAACTTTAGACATTCACAATAACAATTTAGGAGAATTTTACATATGATTTAATTCAAATGAAATATTTTATTTATCCATAGCAATGTTAAATAATATACAAAAATATATGTAATTTAAAATTACAATAAAGATAATTGATCTTTAGGCATTGAATTTAGCTTATCGAGAATAAATAATGAATAAATATATTAATTCAAAATTAATTACACCATCTTGATGAAACTTCTGTATGTTGAATTGGCAAAGCGCCTTCTCTGTAATTGTAACCGCGTTTTGTTGTTTATATAACAAATCGGTGCCACAATAACAGAAAAGGAACTTTACGATTAAATCGATTATCAAATAAATCTTCAATCTTGAATCTTCTCCATATTAAAGATCGAATCCGCTCCAATGTCGTTGTTTTTACATTAGTTCTAAAATACTTGAACTTTAGACATTCACAAAAACAATTTAAGAAGGAATTTTACATTGATTTAATTCAACATGAAATATTTTTTTATCCATATAATGTTAAATAATATAAAAAAATATATGTATAATTAAAATTACAATAAAGATAATTGATCTTTAGGCATTGAATTTAGCTTATCGAGAATAAATAATGAATAAATTTATTAATTCAAATTTAATTAAACACTTACTTGAATCTTCTGTATGTTGAATTGGCAAAGCGCCTTCTCTGTAATTGTAACCGCGTTTTGTTGTTTATATAACAAATCGGTGCCACAATAACAGAAAAGGAACTTTACGATTAAATCGAGTATCAAATAAATCTTCAATCTTGAATCTTCTCCATATTAAAGATCGAATCCGCTCCAATGTCGTTGTTTTTACATTATGTTTCTAAAATACTTGAACTTTAGACACTCACAACAACAATTTAAGAAGAATTTTACATATGATTTAATTAAAATGAAATATTTTTTTATCCATAGTAATGTTAAATAATATACAAAAATATATGCTAATGTTAAAATTACAATAAAGATAATTGATCTTTAGGCATTGAATTTAGCTTATCGAGAATAAATAATGAATAAATTTATTAATTCAAATTTAAGTAACTCATCTTGACTCTCGAATCTTCTGTATGTTGATTGGCAAAGCGCCTTCTCTGTAATTGTATCCGCTTTTGTTGTTTATATAACAAATCGGTGCCACAATAACAGAAAAGGAACTTTACGATTAAATCGAGTATCAAATAAATCTTCAATCTTGAATCTTCTCCATATTAAAGATCGAATCCGCTCCAATGTCGTTGTTTTTACATTATGTTTCTAAAATACTTGAACTTTAGACACTCACAACAAACAATTTAAGAAGAATTTTACATATGATTTAATTAAAATGAAATATTTTTTTATCCATAGTAATGTTAAATAATATACAAAAATATATGCTAATGTTAAAATTACAATAAAGATAATTGATCTTTAGGCATTGAATTTAGCTTATCGAGAATAAATAATGAATAAATATATTAATTCAAATTAAGTAAACCATCTTGACTCTGGAATCTTCTGATGTTGAATTGGCAAAGCGCCTTCTCTGTAATTGTACCCGTTTTGTTGTTTATATAACAAATCGGTGCCACAATAACAGAAAAGGAACTTCACGATTAAATTTCTATCAAATAAATCTTCAATCTTGAATCTTCTCCATATTAAAGATCGAAACCGCTCCAATGTCGTTGTTTTTACATTATGTTTCTAAAATACTTGAACTTTAGACATTCACAACAACAATTTAAGAAGAATTTTACATTGATTTAATTCAAATGAAATATTTTTTTATCCATAGTAATGTTAAATAATATACAAAAATATATGCTAATGTTAAAATTACAATAAAGATAATTGATCTTTAGGCATTGAATTTAGCTTATCGAGAATAAATAATGAATAAATATATATTAATTCAAATTAAGTAAACCCATCTTGACTCTGGAATCTTCTGTATGTTGAATTGGCAAAGCGCCTTCTCTGTAATTGTAACTCGTTTTGTTGTTTATATAACAAATCGGTGCCACAATAACAGAAAAGGAACTTCACGATTAAATCGATTATCAAATAAATCTTCAATCTTGAATCTTCTCCATATTAAAGATCGAAAAGATCGAAATCCGCTCCAATGTCGTTGTTTTTTACATTAGTGTCTAAAATACTTGAACTTTAGACATTCACAAAAACAATTTAAGAGGAATTTTACATCTGATTTAATTCAACATGAAATATTTTTTTATCCATACTAATGTTACATATATATAAAAAATATATGATAATAATAAAATTACAATAAAGATAATTGATCTTTAGGCATTGAATTTTAGCTTATCGAGAATAAATAATGAATAAATATATTAATTCAAATTAAGTAAACCATCTTGACTCTGAATCTTCTGTATGTTGAATTGGCAAAGCGCCTTCTCTGTAATTGTAACCCGTTTTGTTGTTTATATAACAAATCGGTGCCACAATAACAGAAAAGGAACTTCACGATTAAATCGAGTTATCAAATAAATCTTTCAATCTTGAATCTTCTCCATATTAAAGATCGAAATCCGCTCCAATGTCGTTGTTTTTACATTATGTTTCTAAAATACTTGAACTTTAGACATTCACAACAACAATTTAGAAGAATTTTACATATGATTTAATTCAAAATGAATATATTTTTTTATCCATAGAATGTTAAATAATATACAAAAATATATTGCTAATGTTAAAATTACAATAAAGATAATTGATCTTTAGGCATTGAATTTAGCTTATCGAGAATAAATAATGAATAAATATATTAATTCAAGATTAAGTAAACCCATCTTGACTCTGGAATCTTCTGATGTTGAATTGGCAAAGCGCCTTCTCTGTAATTGTAACTACGTTTTGTTGTTTATATAACAAATCGGTGCCACAATAACAGAAAAGGAACTTCACGATTAAATCGTTTATCAAATAAATCTTCAATCTTGAATCTTCTCCATATTAAAGATCGAAACGCTCCAATGTCGTTGTTTTTACATTATGTGTCTAAAATACTTGAACTTTGACATTTCACAACAACAATTTAGAGGAATTTTACATCTCATTTAATTCAACATGAAATATTTTTTTTATCCATAGTAATGTTACATAATATACAAAAATATTTTGCTAAAATTAAAATTACATTAATAAAAATAATTGATATTTATGGATTGATTTTAGCTTATCGAGAATAAATAACGAATAAATATATTAATTCAAAATTAAGTAACCCATCTTGACTTGGAATCTTCTGTATGTTGAATTGGCAAAGCGCCTTCTCTGTAATTGTAACTACGTTTTGTTGTTTATATAACAAATCGGTGCCACAATAACAGAAAAGGAACTTCACGATTAAATCGATTATCAAATAAATCTTCAATCTTGAATCTTCTCCATATTAAAGATCGAAACTGCTCCAATGTCGTTGTTTTTACATTATGTTCTAAAATACTTGAACTTTTGACATTCACAACAACAATTTAAGAGGAATTTTACATCTATTTAATTCAACATGAATTATTTTTTTTATCCATAGTAATGTTAACATAATATACAAATATATATGCTAAAATTAAAATTACAATTATAAAATAATTGATATTTATGGATTGATTTTAGCTTATCGAGAATAAATAATGAATAAATATATTAATTCAAAATTAAGTAAACCCATCTTGACTATGGAATCTTCTGTATGTTGAATTGGCAAAGCGCCTTCTCTGTAATTGTAACCGCGTTTTGTTGTTTATATAACAAATCGGTGCCACAATAACAGAAAAGGAACTTCACGATTAAATCGATTATCAAATAAATCTTCAATCTTGAATCTTCTCCATATTAAAGATCGAATCGCTCCAATGTCGTTGTTTTTTACATTATTTTGTCTAAAATACTTGAACTTTAGACATCACAAACAACAATTTAAGAGAATTTTACATATGATTTAATTCAACATGAAATATTTTTTTATCCATAGTAATGTTAATAATATACAAAAATATATGCTAATTAAAATTACAATAAAGATAAATTGATCTTTAGGCATTGAATTTAGCTTATCGAGAATAAATAATGAATAAATATATTAATTCAAATTTAAGTAAACCATCTTGACTTCGAATCTTCTGTATGTTGAATTGGCAAAGCGCCTTCTCTGTAATTGTAACCGCGTTTTGTTGTTTATATAACAAATCGGTGCCACAATAACAGAAAAGGAACTTACGATTAAATCGAGTATCAAATAAATCTTCAATCTTGAATCTTCTCCATATTAAAGATCGAAATCCGCTCCAATGTCGTTGTTTTTACATTATGTTTCTAAAATACTTGAACTTTAGACACTCACAACAACAATTTAAGAAGAATTTTACATATGATTTAATTAAAATGAAATATTTTTTTATCCATAGTAATGTTAAATAATATACAAAAATATATGCTAATGTTAAAATTACAATAAAGATAATTGATCTTTAGGCATTGAATTTAGCTTATCGAGAATAAATAATGAATAAATTTATTAATTCAAATTTAAGTAGACCATCTTGACTCTCGAATCTTCTGTATGTTGAATTGGCAAAGCGCCTTCTCTGTAATTGTAACCGCGTTTTGTTGTTTATATAACAAATCGGTGCCACAATAACAGAAAAGGAACTTTACGATTAAATCGAGTATCAAATAAATCTTCAATCTTGAATCTTCTCCATATTAAAGATCGAATCCGCTCCAATGTCGTTGTTTTTACATTATGTTTCTAAAATACTTGAACTTTAGACACTCACAACAACAATTTAAGAAGAATTTTACATATGATTTAATTAAAATGAAATATTTTTTTATCCATAGTAATGTTAATAATATACAAAAATATATGCTAATGTTAAAAATTACAATAAAGATAATTGATCTTTAGGCATTGAATTTAGCTTATCGAGAATAAATAATGAATAAATATATTAATTCAAATTTAAGTAACCATCTTGACTCTGAATCTTCTGTATGTTGAATTGGCAAAGCGCCTTCTCTGTAATTGTAACCGCGTTTTGTTGTTTATATAACAAATCGGTGCCACAATAACAGAAAAGGAACTTCACGATTAAATCGAGTATCAAATAAATCTTCAATCTTGAATCTTCTCCATATTAAAGATCGAATCGCTCCAATGTCGTTGTTTTTACATTAAGTGTCTAAAATACTTGAACTTTAGACATTCACAAAAACAATTTAAGAGGAATTTTACATCTGATTTAATTCAAATGAAATATTTTTTTATCCATACTAATGTTACATAATATAAAAAATATATGATAATAATAAAATTTACAATAAAGATAATTGATCTTTAGGCATTGAATTTAGCTTATCGAGAATAAATAATGAATAAATATATTAATTCAAATTTAATTAACCTATCTTGAATCTTGAATCTTCTGTATGTTGAATTGGCAAAGCGCCTTCTCTGTAATTGTAACCGCGTTTTGTTGTTTATATAACAAATCGGTGCCACAATAACAGAAAAGGAACTTCACGATTAAATCGATTATCAAATAAATCTTCAATATTGAATCTTCTCCATATTAAAGATCGAATCCGCTCCAATGTCGTTGTTTTTACATTATGTTTCTAAAATACTTGAACTCTAGACATCACAACAACAATTTAAGAAGAATTTTACATATGATTTAATTCAAATGAATATTTTTTTATCCATAGTAATGTTAAATAATATACAAAAATATATGCTAATGTTAAAATTACAATAAAGATAATTGATCTTTAGGCATTGAATTTAGCTTATCGAGAATAAATAATGAATAAATATATTAATTCAAAATTAAGTAAACCATCTTGACTCTGGAATCTTCTGTATGTTGAATTGGCAAAGCGCCTTCTCTGTAATTGTAACCGCGTTTTGTTGTTTATATAACAAATCGGTGCCACAATAACAGAAAAGGAACTTTACGATTAAATCGAGTATCAAATAAATCTTCAATCTTGAATCTTCTCCATATTAAAGATCGAATCCGCTCCAATGTCGTTGTTTTTACATTATGTTTCTAAAATACTTGAACTTTAGACACTCACAACAACAATTTAAGAAGAATTTTAGATATGATTTAATTCAAATGAAATATTTTTTTATCCATAGTAATGTTAAATAATATACAAAAATATATGCTAATGTTAAAATTACAATAAAGATAATTGATCTTTAGGCATTGAATTTAGCTTATCGAGAATAAATAATGAATAAATATATTAATTCAAGATTAAGTAAACCCATCTTGACTCTGGAATCTTCTGTATGTTGAATTGGCAAAGCGCCTTCTCTGTAGATGTAGCACCATTTTGTTGTTTGTATAACAAATTGGGGCAACAACAATAGAAAAGGTACTTCACGTTTAAATCAATTATTATATAAATCTTCAATCTGTACCATTTTGAAGATCTAAATCTCTCTATTGATAAGAATAAAGTCTTTGAGAGAAAATGCACTTGCCTTTCTGGTGATGGAACGTGGGAAACCATTTTGTAAAATAATCCCCAGTACACCATGTTAGGATTTAAACCCCTAAGCTCCATATTTTAACAACCTAAACTTTAATGAAATTTGCACTTATCCAAGCACCATCAAAGTAGATTTAGCAATAATTAACATTTCCTATGCTTAGCATAACAATGAAAAATAATCAAAGTAATATCTTTAATATAGTAAAATCTATGATATTGAATCCAAAATCAAGAGCATGCAAACATGCTTTTTATCTTTCTTGATAAATCTAAGAATCTTTTGTCCTAGCATAAAAATAATGTTTGGTTCTATAGTAGTTGGCATAACTACGGTAGAATGTGCACTCTCATTGGGCAACAAATTGACTTAAAAAAACTCTAGTTTTTTCCGATAAAATTTTAATTTTATAATTCTCTAACCAGCATTTTTGTTAGTAATTAGTCTGAGCATTAATATGGATGATTGATTACCTGATTTTGTTACAATTACATCATCAAGGTAATATTAAAACCATTAAAAAAATAGTATAATATATATTACAACAGTAGACTAGGGCAAAACTCTTTTACCAAGAGCAAATCATAAAATAAATTTTTTAATCTTATTAATGCTAAGATAAGATGCTAAAAAGTGCTATTTCCTTTAAAAGATAACTCTACAAAATTATATTTTTATAAACAAAATGCTGCAAACTTATATTCTTTTCCAGTTGGAAAGAAGATATTTAGGGATTAACGGAGAAGATATAGTTTCATAAATTCATTAGGTTGGTTGACTTAAAATAAATTTGATCAAAGTGAAGCATTTATGATTCACTTAATAATTTGGTTAAAGAAAAAGTTAAAAAAAGTTGATATTTAAAGAATTTTTCTTCCCTCTATTAATAATATTACTAACCATTTTTATATCAAAATAAAATTGGCCCCTGATAATAAGTTGAAAGTTGAGTGCAGTCTATTGATGGCAAAAGTTTGTCGATCTCTGATTTAGACGGTGCATAGTGAGAGCAAAGTGTTCTTCCTTCCAAATGTTAAAAAAGATATTTTAATTCGTTTCTAATAAAAGAGTAAAATCATATTCATACCAGAGTTTAACCATGAAAATTAATTAACAATATAATCAACACTAATTGCCTTTTGTTTATCAATCATTCTTTATGTAAAAATCTATAAAATAATACATCTAATAATTGTACAAACAATACAAGCTGAAGATACACAAATTATAAAATAACTACAAATTAAATCTACAAATACATAGAATAGCAAGACTACACATAACTCATTATAATTAAAAGAACAGCTTATTGGTGTGAGATACAACAAATTTCTCGGGGGTGACTGCATGCAGTAGATGCTTTGTATACATCTTTAGGGGGTGGTTTAATTGCTCTTGTCTCATAAGACTGTCTTTACCTCCGACTTGTGGGCTCCAACAAAACTAGCATTGAATAATAACCTACATTGATAGAAACAAGATAATTTAGGTTTTTTTAAAATGGTTTAAACACTCCTTTTGTGTATGATAAAAACCTTCATGTCAGGTTCATACCTTAAAAATAATATATATATACCTTAAAAATAATATATATATATATATCATTTTTAAGGTATGAAGGTTTTATCATATACAAAAGGAGTGTTTAAACCATTTAAAAAAAAACCTAAATTATCTTGTTTTTATCAATGTAGGTTATTATTCAATGCTAGTTTTGTTGGAGCCCACAAGTCGGAGGTAAAGACAGTCTTATGAGACAGAGCAATTAAATCACCCCTTAAAGATGTCTCTCTCTCTCTCTCTCTCTCTCTCTCTCTCTCTCTCTCTCTCTATATATATATATATATATATATATATATAAAAAAATAACATTTAATGAGTGCTATAGCCTTTGAAGAATAAAGCCAAGTGAGTTATCTTTTGCCTTAAAGTAGACTCAAAATCAATAAAGGATCAGATGTGCCTATTTGTATAGTCATTTTTAGAGATGTCCAAAAGAGGGCTACGGAATAATTTTTTACCTTTGTTCAAATTACCGATCTATTGCTCTTGTTTAAAATTTAGGATTTGCATCAGGGAAGTTTGAACACTCATGGCTTGAAAATAAACATACTGTGGGATGATGGGAAAAATATAAAGTTTTGCACCAGATTTTATCTAAGTTAATATAAAATCGATTTTTTGTTATAAGGACCCACATTTATTTTAACGGTCTTTTACATATTTTAAATAGTTAATTCCTCTTTAAACCTATTGTATATATAGTGTAGGGTTGATTCGTAGTTAAGGTATATCACTACTAAGTGTGACCAATTCTTTATATTACTTTTTTTAGCTCCAAACATGAAGGGAATCGAAATATGTTGGAAGTTTGGACACCTCTGGTACCGGAGTTGTGGGCCACATGAAAAATAAATACTATCAAACTATGATGTCCGAGGGAAGAACTAGGTATGTACAATGTTTGGCCGAATCCCTTAGAAATCAATATTGTATTAAAAAAAAAAGGATTGGCCAGATTAATATACACTTTTCATATCTTCTCAAATATTATATACATATCTAATTTATAATTGTATAGTTCAGCTTTCTAATTTGCAGTTTGCCAAAATAGAGAAAGCGTCAATTCCTTATATCAATGTTACTTTTGCATAACTTTTTGAAAGTATAAAGAATTTTGAATCATGGCATCACGGCTAAAAACACTATATTAAAATGATATTTAAAGGGAGATATATGTGTTTTCCAATTTAGTTTGACTAAAATAAATTATTGTTAATTTTCTTTAGCCAAACCAACTTTTTAAAACTATTTTGTGCTTAGGCCTATTTGAAATTTGTTTCACTATTTAAAATATCAGGCTATTAACCTTTTAACCAATTTGTTTTACAAAAACTGCATCATTTTAACAGTTTTATTAAATATAAAATATTGTGTACACTAGAAGCTTGTTAATCTGAACTAATTGGGACCGGAGCTTGTTTGTATTTAGCGAAAATTTTGACTAAGCTATAAAATACAGGGTTACAGTGTTTTCACAAATTTTAAATTAAATTTATTACATTTAACTGATGTCTATATATATAAAACACACAATATGTACTGTATTTACTTGTAGTTGCAGGTACACATATAGTGTTACAACATGTAAATATTAAGCGTTTATTATCAGATATCACTGTTTCTTACACTCTCTTTTAACTTTGAGCTTGTTAACCAATAACACATATTTAATTCTTTTCCCCCGTTTAAAAAAAAAAATGTGTTGGATTATCCAGAATTTCGGACTACCGGGGTTTAGTGTTCTTTTTTAGTGGTGTCTTAGTTGGGAAATTATTTAACTGAAATAATTTTGTCTTGGTAACTATAATTTTTAATTTAGGGTCTGGATCGTTGTTATTGTCCAATTTGGTATGTAGCAATTAACAGGAAAAAAAAACTTCGAGTAGATGGAATGGAATTATTGATTAGTAGGTCATCATTTCTCAGGAGAAATGTATTTTAATTGTCGTTCTGAACTCTCTTAAAATCCAACTCTATTGGATATATAGTGTATTCGTCATTTTGGTTGAATTCAAAGAAAAGATTTAAAGAATCAAATCAAAACTCGTTTTGATGCCATGGTTTGTTTGGATAAAGTTTCTTTTTCATATAGCACCTGCCTTGACCTATACAAAGTATATTCACACTCTCCAAATTTTTGGAGTTTACTTTTATGGGCCACGGTTAGCATTAGAATCTTTTTTGGGGGGTTTACAGTATGCATGAATTTTTAAAATTTCTAAAAGAACGTCCTAATCTTTTGCTTGCTGTTCTCTGTAACTTATACCGTGTTCATTGACATTGCTGTAAGGATCTTCCTCTATTATATACATCATCCAGATGAACACACCTCAGTCAGTTCACGAGGGCCAATAATTAGTGCCGTATTGCGGCTCATTTGAAGTCTGATTCAGCTCACTTGAACTTTTAATAAAAAATGGTTACCCACAGGCCGTATACAGTCAAATTACCAATTCAATCACGGGTTACATTTGATTTTTTCAGAAACCACATGGGATGATTTGGTATAAAGGAACAAATAATTGCCAGTGGCACATATATTGAAGTAAAGAGCATTAAGCTGGGTTTCTAGCGCAGGGTGCAGCATCGCCTCGCGCTGAATGGGCAGTCATCTGCCTGTCAGGGTTCAACTCTGCACTTGTAGACTTTTGTTGTTATGAGTGTGCAATGGGATATATAAACACAAAACTATTGATAATTATAGTAGAGCAATATGGAATAAGACCAGCTTTGGTGACCACATGGTCTAAAGCATCACTCTTACACTAAACTAGACTGTTGATGATGGGGAGATCGCGATCAGGTGCACCGAAAGTAATTTTTTCCTAAACGGTTTCCCCAGTCTCCTTCCACACTAATGCGGGTACACTTTTTCTAAATTCACCCTTCCTAATCGTTAGCCCAATAGGATAATTATTAAATAGGCTTATAACCCGAACAAGTAGTAAGACAAAAGAAAAAAAGGGATAAGATGTATTTATACAAAGACAGGAATTTAAAGGAATCAGCATGGAGAAATATGTGTTATATCAATGGAAAACTTTGAAGAACTGGAACAAAACTAAATCCATAATTTTGATACTTTTATTTATTTCATTTCAACATAATAACCAATGTGGCAATAAAAAAAATGTTACTATTTCTCTATGAAATTCTCATATTTTAACCTAACTTTTTCGTTGCATCATCCATTCAAGCTCTAAATATTTTCAACTATAATCATTAATCATTCCACGTTAAACATTGTAAGTATGTCTTGAGTTCGAATGAAAAATTCAAATTTTTAATATACCTCATACATTTTATCCAACATCTCACAACATGAAAAGTGATGATCTCGTTCATTGTGGCATTTTATTAACTAACAGCTTGCTTTGATTACCATTCTCAATCTATTTTACACGTTTGATAGATGTATTCCTTTACTAACTGTATTAATATTATATAAAACTATGACATGGCTTCATCTTGCCAAGGAACTGACCCAGCTTTAGATACAAAATAATCAACCATTGTTGTTCTAATTGAATTAGCAAAATATCCTCTTGGTGCCAATTGTGCATTTGGCATGTTATCAAAATTGTTTACTTCTGAAAGTGTTTTTTCAAAATTAAAACCATATTTTTTTCTTACTAAGTTATGCAGTCCTGTGCACGCTTTTACTATCAAAATAACTGTTTGTATATCCAAAGGTTGCCGAAAAATTCTCCATTAAAAAAATTATTAAGATAACAAAAGCACACAGCTCTAGAAGTGTTGATTGAATACTAGTTTTTTCTTATCTAAATATGTTCCACCAAAAGGTCTCAATTAATTATCATGTAATGCAAAACTTTCATCGCTGATAGCATGAAGGAACATTTCTTTCTAAATGTTAATTTAAAGCTCTGGATCTTGTTATTTGCAAAGTGTCTCCCATCAACTTTTTCCAAAATTTTGTTGTTTTAAAAATTGAAGAATCACAATCTTTTATATAGGATTCAACACCCACATGTATAAAGCGGTATTCCAACTCAACTGCTTAAAATATAATTAAGAGATTTTCCTTATGAAATACATTGAGGCGTTAAAAAAAACACACAAATTTTGCGTGTTTGCCGTCCACGGTGCCGATGTAGTGAGGAAAATTGGCCCTTGACTGAAATCTGTCGAAGATTTGCTCCCACACTTCAGGTGTATTTGGTAAATGCATGAAATCGTTGCGCAGGCTGTTCCACATACTTTGTGTTACTTCTATCAAAATATTGCTAATCATTGAGAGACCGACTCGGTAGGAGTAATAACATGGTGGCTACAGACGGGGAAAATTTGTGAAAAGTCGGGGAATTTTATGGTAAGTTTTTTGTAGACACCCTGAGGCTGCTCTTCAAATGAACACAGAGAAAAAAATATATAGTAAAACCGAATTTATTTATTCTAGGTAAATGGGTTTGACAAAATGGATGGACACAGACCAGATACTCTGGGATGAAAGCTATCAAAAAAATAAAAGAGGAAGGAAAATCTTGTTCCTCTACCAAGGCTTCAAAGGCTTTATTTATTTCATTAGCAAATGCTCTTTTTGAACAAAATAAAATTACGAGTCCAATGGTTACCCACAAAAGCAGCAGCAATAACAACAATAATAATGAACAAGAAAGTGCAGTAGGGAATGGTAACGATGAAGCAGATACTGTAAGAGAACAAAATTGTTCTGAATGAAGAAAATCGTGGAGCTATCCCACAATCTTTGAACAAAATGAGTACTACTTCTATGCAAAGAAAAAGGAATTCTGAAATGAAGAATGAATTGGATGCAAAAATGATTAAATTAATTGACCATCAAATAAATTTACCAAAGAATGACCATGAGAATCATATCATTTTTAATAAGTTGCTTAAATTACTTATCACTTAGTGATGACCCAACCTTTAATTTCATTCAGCTGTTATGGGTTTGTTAACAGAATATTAAAAGAAAGACACAAACACCATTCAAAAATTTTCCGTCACACCATTTTAGACAGTAAATGAATTATTACTAATGATATATTTCTGGTTATTTCACTCGGCTACAAATAAATACAACAGCGCCATTACCGATGATTAGCCCAGGGGCTAAAATTTCAAAATCACTATCAGTAGAATATACTGTTACATCTTCATATTGATCTTATGTTTTCTGGTTATTACTCCATAGTAGGTTTATTCATTAACTAAAGACATTCAATAAAAGAGGCTCACCTTAAGCATATCACATTTTTCTTCAGGATTAATGCTTCTTCTCGTAGTTTTGTTTTATCTAATCAAATAGCCTTTTATCCTCCTTAACAGTTAGTCAAAAATAGATATTGACATTTGAAAATAGTTGAAAATTTTTAATTCATCTCTCCCCAATTGGCACATAAGTGTCTGATAGGATCCCAAATGATGCCTCACAATAGGATGTAGTCAATATCTTCTATTCATTCTTTTACAACAACGGTAATACCAGTACATTTTAACATGTTCATGTTCATCTTGCAAGAAAGAAGTTGTGGGAACAAGCAGAATGGAATCTGATGAGCAGGCTTACGAGTGGGAGTGGGTGTATGGCGAAACCATCGAGCCGTGTAAACACTGCATTCAATCGGTGCTGAATATGTTTTACTGATTAACTCTAAAACCTGCATCGTGCAAACGAGCTCTTATATTTGCATTTTAGATTAGAGAGTAAAAATAGAAGCAGTAAACTGTGTGGATGCACATTATAATTAGTAAGAGATTGGAGAGCAATTTTTAAAAACAGTTTCATGAACTTAAAAAATAAAAAAAAAACGGTCCTCTTTTGTCATTTTTTGATGAGCTATATATATAACTGTTTGCATTAGGAAAGAGAAACTGACATGAGGTTTGTGCTAGTCCAATTTTTTTGAGAAGTTGATCAGTATCAAGGACTGCACCGTGTTTCTCCATTAAATGCAACTTGGAACACAGCTATTTTGGCACAGTCTTAGCTCTCTCTCTCTTACACACACACACGGCTACATAGGCCCTAATAACCTACGGGTAGCGTCGGCTCTTGTGAACTGGCTCTCACACACTTGTTTGAAAGAGGCCTTAGATATCAATCAATTATATGCATCTTGTTTTTATTGGAAACTTCACCTATCTTTGAAATTATATTTTAAACATAGATACAATACAATATATTTAAAGTAATCAATATCAAAGATAATATTTAAAAAAATCACTCGTTTAGTACTCATTTTAAAATGTTTTAGAATGCCAACTTTGCACACAGTGGATGAAAAATATTTTCTGGTATCTTCAGTGATATTTGGGACTCCATAACTTGGAAACGATTGTTTATATGGTTTTAAAATTTTATATATTATTCAAAGAAACATCATTTAAGATTGTAGGTAAAATTTTCTCGATGAACTGACACGAAAATACAAGGGCTTAAATACCTCATTTGTTGCTTATGAGTTGTATAAATATGCTGACGTGAGAGATATGAGGACATAGATTCATATTAGTGCTCCCATTTCTCGTATTATATATAAAAAAAATACAATTTTACCCTGCATTGTTGGCTACACAAACTAAACAAAAGGCTTCTCTAGTTTGAATCGCCGGTGAGGGGAGATTAAATTTCACAAATTGGCCGGGTGTACCGAGGTTAGTTTTCCTTAAGTTGTTTCTCATGTTCCCACCATGCAAATGATCATCCTTACCTCATAATCCTAGTCGAAATATGTGTAGCTCGGGCGGGTATTAATATGCGCTGTGGTAAGTGGGTACAAACTTGTAAGAAGTGTTAAAAAAATCTTAAGATTTAATATTTTGAAGTTGTAAACATACATTTAATCATTTGGCTCTTTACAAAATATACTCTACCAATAACTAACTATTCAATCAAAGTTTCCACAAAAACTCATTTTAAAGGTATGTTGAACAGCTTTAAAAGGGTTGTCAACACACACACACATTAATACCACTAAGGCAATCTGATTGAAAATTTGACTGAAATTACATAAAAGAGCCACTTTTCCAAATTTGAAAACATCAAGGTTAAACACACATTCAATTATAGTTTGGCCCAGATAAGATTAAGTAAATGCCCGTGCTTTTGCATCAGCACTTGCCGGTACCAGTTGACACACACTCGTTTTGTGTAAAGCTGTTCAATAATGAAAAGCTCATAAGATCAAAATAATATTGCTATCGCTATAGTCTGTGATGAGCATGAAAAGCTAACACTTATATTTTAAATTCATTAAATTAGTTTGGGGGGGGGGGGGGGGAGAAGATAGATACTCTAGATGATATTTTCCATCCAGTTTCAAAATGTAGCAAAATGCCCTCAAGATATTTCCAATTTTTAATAGATTTAAAAGCTCTTGAGTTCTTTCTTACGTGGAAATGTTTTAGGGATGGAGTACTTTGGAAATTACTATAAAAACCTTGATTTGGAGAAATTCTTGTGAATATCATTAGTAACCAAGATTATTTACCCAGAAAAAGTGGCTTTTACAACTACAAATTATTTCCCATCACTGAAAATTACCCTCAAGGGCACCACATACTTTAAGGGACATTCCCTCAAATGAAAGTATTTCTTGTGAAAGTGGCAGTTTAGAAGCTTCTAAGCCATTGAAACAATCACCAATTATCTTAAACATATCTGTTATGACCCTCTTAAAAATGACCCTAATGTTAAGGGGAATAGTGCATTGGAACTTTTCAGGGGGAAAAAAAAATTGATTTTTCAACATAACTAAACCGATTTAGGTTTTTATTTCTAAAATATCATTTTAGAAATTTTAATTTCCTTTAAATGCTGTTAGTACTATACAATTTTCCAATCCTATAAACTGTGTTTGATTTTCTATATTTGACTTAATATCTTGCTATAGATGAACATCTAATTTTAATATGGTTGCTTGAATACTCAATAAACTATTAAATATTTACTACTACACATAAAAATTACATTTTTAAGTTGCAGATTGGTATTATTTATTTACTTTTTATCTTATTGCGTAAATATTTTAAATTTATGGTGGATTAGTTCTGAGCAATTGGATGTTGATTTTTGCATATTTAGGAGGCCTGATTTTTATAAAATAGTTTTGTTACCAACTCGTGGTGTTCATGGTTTTAAAACATCACTCGCTTAAGACATTTTCATGCGGATAGATTATATTTGACATAACTGGAGTCATTTTAACTAACTTTAAATCTAGTTCTTAAACCCAAACAAACACCCCTCGCCACCCCCTTCATCATTCTTTACTTTCATAGATTGAAATTGTGCTGCCATAAGCAGGCTCTCCTGAGGATTTTTTTCTTCTTAAATGGCTTCTTACTTTCCCTCCACGTAAATGAGGGCAAATTTAAAATTTTCCTCCCCACACCATTAAAGTATAAAAAAAAATAGCCAGGTAGTATGACATGTTGCAAAAGTTGTATATATTTAAAAGAATTGCCTGGTTCTCTTTCTAATATCCATCTGGACTATTTGCATGGTTATACAAATGAAGAAGGAAATGCGGAAGTTATAATATGTAGGAAGTGTATCAACGTTTGCACAAATTTGGGTACAATTCTTCTAATTTACTTTGTATCTGGCTTTAAGTTAAGGCAATGAAGGAGAAGTTAAAAATTAATATCTTTTTAATGTACACTAAACATTAGTCAGCTGTTCAAAGAATATCTTTATATCATTATTATTATGCATTTTGATGAGTCTTACACCATGTCCAGGCTACCCACATTTAATAACGCCACTAGGGTAGGAATGAAGATATATTTAGAGGGAATTTATCTGGATTAGTGTGGAGGCAGAGTGGGAAACCATTTAATCTAAAACACTCAGTATATGATTTACCTCATCGCAGGTAAACCTTAGTAGACGAGATTGATGTTTAGTCCATGTGTCCATTGAACTTCTATACACATATTACATACATAATTGTTTTCAGTTGGTTTGCCAAGAGTTTATAGCGTTTTATTTAAATCTGTAGGTGCATGTATGTTGATTCAATTTTATGTGTCTATTATATAATAGGGGATTAGTATATATATATATATATATATATTATATATATATATATATATATATATATATATATATATATAATAACACATTTTAAGAACAGTCCCAAAATACACATCACTGTTGGAAGCTTTTTCTTAAATGGTTTTCCAAGTTAAAACCATGCAATTATGGGTACATTTTCTCTAAACTGTACCTTATGTCCTCCTCCCTATTTCGTTAGCAATATTAATATATGATTACAACCCGAATAGGTACAAAGGTGTGCCCCCCCCCCCTTGTACTCCCGTTGGTAAAAATAGTCATAAGTAGGGGGCATATTTATAGGCACTAATTTTTTTTTTACAAGGCAGGAAAATAGGCACTAAAAATAACATAAATAGGCATTATCAAGTATAAAAGGCAATAAATAGGCACTAAAAAAAGGCACACAAACAGGCATAGTAATGCAAAAAAGGCACCAAAACACTCAATTTTTATTATTCACTCTTAAAATCCAGCATACACTTTCCATAAACACAAATTAATTACTATTAGAGTTAATTATCAAATACTTCTAAAGATTTTCAGGTGTAAATTTTGTTCTGTTGTCTGACAAAATGTTTTTATACTGCGAAAAACTTCTCTCGACTTCATATGAAGTCATTGGGCAAAACTTAAGACAAGCTATTTCAGCTGGGCTAAGCTTGACTTCTGGGAGTGATGTAGTTTGTCCTTCTAAGATGTCATCAATACTTTCCATCACTTTCCACCCGGGGTTTCGCTGCAATACTCTGTTAAATTTGTCGACGATGGCTGTGCCAACTGAGCCAGAAGCCTGATTCAGGTTTTCTTCTATTCCCTGCATTATCTTCACAGCTTTCACAAGAGGCAAATCCCTCGCCTCTAAAGCTGTGATTGCTCCAGGAAGATTTCCAAAATTGATTTTTACATATGCCAGATCCGCAATGACACTTGAGCAGGAGATGGCAACATTTGTGTCTGTAATGGCGACAGCTTGTTCCTTGTCAAATTCTTGGACTACCTACAAGCAAAACTCACCATTCCTTCAATATATTATGTTCTACAAGTATAACCATTAAATTTTTTTTTTCCAATAATGCGGACGGACAGGTGGAATCAATAAAACTAGTGGTAAACGCTCACTGCCATTTTAATTTGGAAACTCACCTAAAGTTAGTGTATTGTGTAATATCTTTTGAATGTCACCCAGGTAATTTGCATAGTACAACGCAGCAAGAAGCCATGTACCCCAACGCGTTAACACTGGTTGTGGTGGCAAAGGTGTGTTGGGCATGGCAGCCTTAAATAAGAGATTCGTGATGGAGCCTTCAAAAACACTTTCTTGACTGTGGAAATAATAGCGTTAACATTTGGAAAACGTGATCTAATATCTTCTCAACCCTATGAACAGCACACACCAGACAAGTGACTGAATTAGCTTGGGGTAGAATACTTTTAAGCTCGCAGCCGCTTTCAACATGTAGACCGCACTGTCTATCAGCAACACCAAAAACCTTTTGTTGTTGTTTTCTGATGGTCACAGGACACCTAATATAAACAAATTAACTTATTTATAATCATAACTTTTACAGAACTAACACTGCGAATCGTTAAATTAACACAGTATATCTTGTGCAATTACATTATATAACTACACAAAGAATCACAAACAACTATGGCAATTGTCGAGCAGTTGGTTACCTCAAGCATCTTTGAAACAACCAAGTGAGGTTTCCCAGGACCCGTAGAGTCTAGTTTTCCAACAACAACATTTGCAACATATCTGCCACAGCAGTCAGTGGTTTCATCAACAGTAGCCCAGATGTATGATTCTCCAATATCTTCTCGGATTTTCTCAACTGTTTTAAATGAAATAAAAAGAATGTTTACTGTAAATAGTTTAAATCAATACAATTCAGTTAATATTTTTTAATGTCAGAAAGAAAAAACTGCTATTGTAAAAACTTACGGATAAATAGGTTGAATGCAAGTAGTGTTTCCTCAGAGTTGATTCTTCTGGTATTTTCATGTTGGTATATTTGTTGAGAAAAGCATTGAAATCTGGATTCTCCAGCTTCTTCCAAGGAATATTTGCAGCTACCATTGCAGAGCATAAGTCAGCAGAAAATTGCTCTTGGGTTTTATCGATATTGTTAACTTTAGGAAAAAATGGTTGAGATCCTGTTTTCTTTCCGGAATTCTTCATATGTATTGCAGTATTTTTGTGTTGTTCTAGGTGATACTTCTTCTCGCATTTTACCTAAATATTATAAATGGAAATTTTCACCCAGTAATATATGTATATTCTACAAATTTAACAAAGCATCACCTAACAAGAGAACTAAGATGGCTTTTTTTTCGATCGTAATGTTATGCTTTGGTAAATATTTCCACTTTGTCATTGAAATCCTTCAATAAGAAATGAAACCTAGTTTGAACAATAGCAAATAATCGTGATTTACTTTTAAACAGTAGACAATATATTTAATAAAAACCTTGACTTTGAAATTAATAATTTTATTTCCCCCTTTGAAAAGATAACTTACCTCCTTGGAACATGGCTGACGAATTATTTTGCCATCCGTTGTGAAATTCCTATCACCACCAATCCACTGTTTGAATAATACACTTTTACACGATTTTTCTTTAGGCATTTTCTACTAGTTCAATAACGTACACTGAGTCCAATAAGAAGAAATATTAATGAACAGATATGCACATCTAACAACAACGTAATATACACAACCACTGAATGAACTGACACTGTTGTGCACTAGAAGAATTTTTTTTTTGCCGGACTGAACCTATCAGACCACTGGACACATGGGTTTTTCCTACCTATCACGAGTATCATCCATGTGGAGTAACCTAAGGAGTGAAGGAGGAAGTTGGGTGGCGGGTGGGGCAGCCGCAAGTATTTAGAAAGAAAAAAAAGGTGGGAGGAAGAGAGAGATAGAAAAAGGCACTTTAAGGCTCCTATTTGTAAAATAGGCACTAAACAGCGAAATAGGCATTTATAGGCACTATAAAAGTTATCAAATTATCTTCGCAATCATCGAAAATAAACTTCTACCTCAAAAACCTACCTTTCAAAGCATAGGAATAAAAAAAGGCATTTAGGGCAAAATCCGCCCCATAGTCACAAGCATAGCATGGCTTAGATTCTGATGACATTTCATCATAACATTTTTGAAGTTATATTTCTTTAGGCGCGTTATGAAAAAATGATGAGAGTGAAATTTTAAGATGCGCGCGCATCACTGTAACACAAAAGTAACAGGTTGAAGCTAAACCGCTCATTAAGTCTCGAAAAAAAAAAAAAAAAGCTACCAACAAAATAGAAATAGAACCTCTGTTAGTCACGCATGTTGGTACGCTCGTCGCCTCTGATCACTGTTTTCATATATATATAATATTTATCCACATGTTTCTAGTATCTACATTCACAACACGTGTTTTAGTTTTATACAAGTGCGAATTATATATGTGCTAATAAATTATATTCAGTAGTGATTTAAATTGAATAATTTGTTTAATATTATTTACTATTCGTAAATATTAGTGAATAAAATTGTGCTTATAGACTTTTTCAAGTGCTCCAATATAATTGAGGTTAACTATCCGTATGTATTATTTATTGATATAAATTAAAATATTATTATTTAACATAATTAATATTAAATATTATTGAAATATTAATGTTAAATATTTATTATTGGTTATTTAATATTTACAAAATAAAGAAATAAAATTAATAAAAAATTTGTGATAAAAATTTAAATCGAACATCAAATTAAAATATTAGTTTTTAATATTTATTATTAAATTGAATAAACAATAAATATTTATAAAAATAAATGAACAAATTTAATGAAAACTTTTAGATAAAAATGAAAAATGAATATTAAATTAAGAAAATAATAAATATTTATAAAATGAATAAACTTTAATTAAATTTTTGAATTTATTATTAAATTTATTCATTTACTTTTAAAGTATTAAATAATCAATAATAACTATTTAAAATTAAGAATCTTATAATATTTAGTACAAATTATTTCATATCTATTATTTTCTAAATTTTATTTTTAATAATTGTATATATATATATATATATTATTAAATTATTAATTTTCAATTTTAAATATTTATTATCAATTTCTAATATCTAATTCTCTACAATAAATCTTATTCATCAATCTAAGATTCTTTTAGTTTAGATTTGATGACTATTAATGGTACTATTCAATTTCTATTCCAGTTTTCAAGATGGGTAAAACAAATGCAGAAATGTGTAATGGCTGTGTTGACTATCCTTTTCCAGTCTTTTTATCATTTTATTGTAATTAATTATTTGCATTCAATTACAAACTATTTTTTAATGATGCCAAAGAAGTATAACTTCTCACGGGCGTACATAAGTCACACACACCATTTTTTTTTAATAATCACAGACAATGCTCATATGTACAGTCCAAATTGTATTATGTTCATGAGTGACCTGGCGGTCTAGGGGTAAGGTGTCAGACTTTTGTGCTGGGGTCCGGGGTTCAATCTTCAGTCCCGGCACAGATTTATCTGATAACCAAACCCTTCCTTCACCTCTGACAAGACATCTTGTGAATGTGGGGAATGCCAGGCCTCCACCGTGGTTCGGATTCCACGTTAAACTGTAGGTCCTTCATTTCATCTCGCAATCACCCTACCATTACACATTAGCGTAAGTGCATGTAACCCGAACGGGTAGTAAGATGCGGTGCTAATATTAATATTATGTTCATGACCTCCTGATTGTGGAAACATTTTTTATAGGTAATTTTGGAGTTTTAAGTAATATTTTCTTAGTTTGCACCCTTTTTGACTCATTTTAAACATTTTTAAAGTGTTTGTGTGTTGAGTTAGCATATTTTGAATACTATCGATATTTTAAAACTTGTACATAAATGTTTTATCCACATAGTTTTGAGCATGAGAAGATAATGTTCACTATGAACCTCTATCCTGTTTTAATGTCTGGTTGTAAAATACACATTCCTGGGGAGACATTACAACTAGGGTGGAGAGGGTTGCGTTAGGAGGGGGCAGCTATTACTTCTGGAGCAGATATTTGTAAATCAATATTATGTTGAGCATAATATAAAAGTGTGTTAATTATTAAATACTTTTCATAAGATTCAATTTATAAAGCACGTCGTTGATTTAGTCGTATGCATTCATTCAATTTTTTTTATTAAACATTTTGCTCATTTTATAAGGGATTTTAAAAATAATTTTTAGCCCATCATAGCCTTGGTTATAAGCTATAAGTCATAAGAAAATACATAAGGATCTAATCTGTTGTTTAGATGGGTCAAATTTCTTGGAAGGGAAAGGCAAGAGTGTGGCTTTTATCAAAGACCATTCACTTACTTTGTAGAAATCTGCTGCTTTATTTATAGGTTGAACTTAAAAGAAAATCACACTACTGATTATTTATCTTTCTTACCTAGTGGAAGAAAATATTTTTCATTCGACTTTCTCGTATTAGACTGGTTTGCTGGTGATGAGATTGGGTTTCAATTCCCAGTAGAGTGTACTGAGGGAGTTTTTTTCTTCTTAAAACGATTCCAAACCTGCAATTTTTATTAATTTAGTTTTAGCAGTGTGTCTTACTATTCGTTCGGGCTATCCGCTTATGTACTAATTACTTTAATGCATTAGGCATCAGGAAGGTTAAATTAAGAGGAGGTGCATACGTATTTTCGTGGCGTGAGAGCGGAAAAATATTTAGGGAAACCCACTTGAGTGCACCCGACTGGAATAGAACCGTGATCCCCGTCTTCAGCTTGTCAGTTAAACACAACGGGCAAAACACACTATTAGACTGGATTGCTGGTGGTGGGAAGTTTGAAGTTCAAATTCCAGTCGGGTGTAACAAGGTTATTTTTCCTTAAAATAGTTCCCCCCACTCTCAATCTATGCAAATTTGGGTACATTCAATCTAATATGCCACCTTCCCCATTCCTAGTTCATGAGGGTAATTAATGTATGTGTATAACTCAAACAGGTAGTAAGTCGCCATGAAAAAAAATACTATTGTGATGACCACCAAGAGTGTTAGCGAAACTTTATTAGTGTCGGGCGAGGTGATTTGTAAAAAAATATCTTTTTGAGGAGTTTTTAGGGGATTGACTCCAAGCTAATGGAAAATATTTGAAAATGTAATGCCACTAAAAGCTATTTGGGGTGTCCCTTAAGCATTTAGAAATAATACTAGATTGTTATAGAATCTATTTGAAGTTTGATGCAAACGATCTTTAGGCTTCAAACTCGAGCATATAAGAGGGGAGTTTAACAAACTGGAGGAAGGCACATTTTGATGGGGGGAGGAGTGGAGGAGAAATAGGTGGTAATACCCCACCCTATCAACCCTTCCCTTTTTTCCAGTTCACCCTCAATGAGTAACACTGGATATAAAACTATCGACAGACACACCACACCGTTGAATGTAGATCATTCCCTCAGCGTCTGACTTAACCCAAGCTATGAGGAGTGAGGACAGTGTTTGAGAGTAACAATGTTTACTTAATTTTATTTAAAAGATTCATACGTCAGTCATGTAATTACTTATGATGGAACATATCAAAATCCAAATAATAATGATATTAAGAAGAATGGTAATAGAAATATATTATCAATTGGCATACAAGTTTTTAATTTCTTAAACCTTTCTTTCATGGGCATAGAAAATTGGGGGTCAGAAGTCTGGACCCCCCTTGAAATTTGTTAGAGCCCTTAAAAGTAAGGTGGGGTGGGGGTGTGTGTGACATATATACATATAAAATATAAATAAGAAATTGGATTTTTTACTTTTCATTCTTGTATTACACCAGCCAGATACTAATTATTATTAGTAGGTTATTATTATTTTAATATAAACTTAAAGATACATTAAAAACTCCTATTGTAAAACCAGCTTTACCAACATTAGCTTGTAACATGTACAATGGCGTAACTATGCAGTAATGGACCCATGGTGGGTCCCCCAAGAAAAAAAGACCCCACCCTCCCCAAATCTTATGTACAATTGTAGATTATAAAATAATTTTGACATTTATTATTGGAATTCTTTTATAATACGTAATAATATAGAGTAGGTAGGTTGAATTTAGAAGTGCACCCACATTTGCTTGGAGATATCAGAGAGTAAGCCCACTGAGGGAAAACCACCCTAAGTGCATTACTATACAGCAATAAAAGTTCATAAAATTGTTGCTGAAATGTTTCAATATAACGCAAAAAAAACTTAATTTGAATTAAATAAAACAATATTTATAAATATTATTAACAAATCTATAATCAATTATCAATATTAGCACTTATAGATATACATTGATCTTTGGGAAATTGTCTAGATTTCCTCCAAGGACAAGCTACGGGCAATAGCTCAACAGACAACATAGCTAATCTCTGCAGCCTTTCTTGATTCATGTGCTCCTTAAATAAATTTTAATAAAGGATTGAAAATGACCTTTCAGCTGTTTTTATTGAGTTTAAAGAAAAATATGTACATTTTTTGTACAGCATAAATTATGCGCAATAAAGTGACTATTGAGTAATTTTTGATTAAAATATTAGATCTTTACCAAACAAAAACAGACTCAAAAGACAATGCTTTCATCTCTTACCAAATTAATTATGGGTGGGTGGACCTGCGTACGCAGGTGAGGCCTATTTCGGGCATGGGCCTGCGAAATGTTGCCAATACCCTATAGTTACACCACTGAACTTGTAGCTATCAATAATTTCAAACTCTATTAATCTATTTTTTATTAATTATATTCGATAATCAAATATAACTTCATACGTTTAAACATATTTTATTATGTCTAACACCTGCTTTGGTGGCCTAATAGTCTAATGCGTTATTCTCGCAGTAGACTAGACTGCTGATGATGGGGAGATCAAGGATAGAATTTTGGTCGGGTATACTGAGGTTAGTTTTCCACGCTCCTTCCCCACAAATGCAGGTACACTTCCTATGAATGTAACCTTCCTGATCCCTAAACCATTAGCGTAATTGTTGAGAAACAAAATATATTCACAAATTCTCTGTTTATTTGACAAAAATTTGAATCTGCCATTCCTCAAGAACTATATATCCTACTGAAAGAAAATATTTTGACCAGCCTACATAATATTTAAAATATATATATATATACACATATACATACAGATATTCCAATTTGAAGATAGCATATAAAACAATTTTCTGCAAAAAGAAACATTCCATTTTTAAAAATGGATAATTTAAATATGGATAATTTAAATAGAATAAATATTACATAGGTAACCTTTATTGCCTCTACTACAAAAATTATAAACACTTCAAAAATATGTATTTAAAAATACAATAAAACATCTAGACATATACTGCAAGAAAAGATTTCTCTCCCAATTGTATCTATCGATTTTGACCAAAAGTGATAGGCTTACACACAAGTTTTACATTGAAGCATGGCAATTTTATAATCTATGTGTCGCTTATCAATAACTTTTGTGTCTGGGGTGTTAATAATATCTACATATCACTAACTATTTTATAATTTTTGCTACACACATTATATAATAATGCATGCATCCTACAGCTTTATACATTCAATGTCCTTCATCAAAACTGCAATGAACACGCTTAAAATTAGGTTTTTAAATCTTTTTATTAGGTACCTGTACTAAAAATTTCTGTTGAATCTTGGCCGTGTCAACTGAGGTGTTTTTCCTTATGATTGCTCATTCCCTCCATGCAAATGTAGGAACAATTTCTCTAAATTACCATATTTCTTATCCGCCCTACTTCATTATTGTAAATTTATGGATAACATTGAAGGTAATAAGTGAAGCATTTCTAATATCACAAAAACAAAAAAATGACATGGAAATAATCTTTACATGTGTTGAGTAACATCCGTGTTCTCCCCTCCCTTTCCTCTCTAAAGCTTACGTTATTTCCATCTCTTTGACTTGAAATACTGTGGCACCCAAGGGGTGCGAGAAAGTAAAAAATGATATTTGTGATTAATTTATTTTGTTAAATAATAATTATAAAAATAAAATATGGAACTATGTTATTAATTATGTTAACTTTGTTATTAATTTTAAAATAGGGGTGGTCAAGGCATGTTCACTATTGCCCCCACTCCCCTTTCATTATCCCCCTTACAATTGATAGCAAAATAGTTTCAAGACATTTATCTACTGTGACAAGTGTATTTCTTGTTAAAATTGCCATCAGTCCATAATGATTTAGACAGCCCTGTATTATCAATACCAAATTATAGACTCTGTTTACAGATCATGTATTTTCCATGCAGAAACGATAATAAATTCACAACACATTTAAAAATAATCTAATTCACAAGAGCAGAACATTTATTTTTCTTTCGTCTGGTTTAGAGGTAGTCACTTTTTATTTTATTTTCTTCGATCACTTTTTAAAGAAATAGCTTCCATTGCAAAACACATTGTATTCATACAACTGATTTCATAAATGAACATAGTTGAGTTGATATTTTTACTGCGAACATCTGTGTATCACAGTGCAGCGCTTGGCATCACTGCCTTGAGTTTTCATGAGTTTTCTTGTTCAACCTTACACCGATAGGTCGCATCATACAGCACCACACCACTTTTTTGAATTAAAATAAAACTGTACCACTTTATTTTAATTTAGAACAATATGTATGTTGAAAAATGAAAGGATAATTATTCTCAATCATATTTTCTAGGTTTATGCTTTGTCTGCAGATTTTAAAAAACAAAACATTAAACAGAGAAAATACGATAATGTAAAAATCATTTAAACAAAGTTGCTTACAAATATTTAACTTCTAATTGGCGTTGAATTATACTAAATGATAGAGAAATGTATTTATTGTAATATAATGAAAACAGTTTTAGCCTAAGTCATCCCACATTTCAATAAAAAAGACCAGTTTATCTTATGCAGTGTTCTTTAAATTAATTTTTAACACTTAAATTTGAATTGGATGGGTGGATATGAATAAAACATAAGCCATGAAAGTGAATTTATCTTTACAGTGGTAAAAATCTGATTCAAATGTGTATAGTGGTTTTCTTAGTAATCAGGTAAAGAGAAATCTCCTTAGAAACCGGCAGCGCTTATCCCCCATGATGATCCATCCCCTTAACCAAAGTTTATTTTTATATTTAATAGGGCAAACAATTGATATTTTGAAAATATTTATCTTTCTGTCTAAAATAATTAGGAACAGTTTGTACTATACATTGTAGGCTTTTAATAACACTTTTAAAATGGTTACGCCATGCTACTACTGGAATTCAAGCCCCAACATCTTCGGCACTAACAATACAGTATCTTGCAAGTTCCAGTAAGAAAACTAAATAATAGTGTTTACATGATTGCATTGATATCAATGTTTATGACCAAGGAGTTTTGGTGCTCTTGGTATCGCAGCTGGTTAAGAATGTTTGTGACTTGTGATGATACCAAACCTCGGATTTGGTAATGCTTTTATTGACCAAACTAAATAGCTCAGTTTTAACCAATGAGCTGAGAATTGTGCACTGTTAATTTTATGTTAGATTTGAGTAAGTAGAGTTTTGTTGTGAAAGGAGGTTATGAACAATTATTTATGTCACAATCATAGATGGATATTATTGATTATAAATATGTTATAAATCTAATAATTACAATGCATTACTTTTATGTAAAACTAAAAATAAGAGTGTCATAACATGTAATCTAATAGACTTACTGCAATATACAACTATTTCTCTTTGTATTCTATTATGAAAATTTTAAAGTTAATTTTGTGTATTTATAATTATTTATATAGTTGTTAAGATATTTTTAGAAAGCGTTTTTATGAGTAAAAAAAAAAGAACAATATTATCTAGGCCTACATACATACCCGCACACAATTAAATTATTTATAGTTTTTGTAGCAATGTAGTATAACATAAATGAAGCTACCAGCTGTTATATCATATCCTTCCCAACCACCATCTTTGTTTACGAAATACAACTCATAAGACATTATTGCCTTTCATATTGGCCAGAACCACTTGGTTAAACGCTTGATACCAAGATCAACCAAGTTTGTTTTTGTACCTCGTTTTACTACTCGTTTGGGCTAAATGGATGGGTATATTATTATAATCTATTATTTTTCATAAATTCTTTTGAATGTTAATTAGAGATAGTCAACAGATCAGGAAATTGATGAATTTTCTCTAATTAAGAGCTTCGGGGATAAACTTGAATAGAGTGCTTGAATTTTGCCCTAAGAGTCTTTATTCAAAGGTAAAATAAGTTTATGTATGTGTAACATACATAAATTTTCCTAAATATATATTTTGTGATGAATCCGCTAAAATGGCTAAAAATAAAAACTAGTCTACATTTTTAGCACAAACACTATTGTCAGCTTGTCTTATCTAGTTAACAAAAGGTTTTTAAAATGCATCTTGATTGCATCAGAATGCACACGTAAGTCAAATTTAGACAGGAAGACACATTTTTGATAACTATAAAATCCACTAAAACCCGTTTTCATATATTTATATGTCAAGTCATATGATCTGCAGCTATTACTTTTGATAGTTAATATAAATACCTATAAGATAATATTAATGTCGACCACACAAAAATTCTGTTTATATTTTATTGTTTCTTAACAAAAGAAACATTTGAATTGTCTATTCTATATTTGTGAATCTGCACACATCACAAGTGAAATAATTACTGTACCCAGAACTTTTTTTTAACTGGTAGATCATGGAGTAGTTAGGAATAAATTTTAAACATTTTTGAGTTCCTCTTGAAGAAATTTATAGGGTTTTAAAACATGATTGAGTTTATAGGGATATGAATGGTATAAGACCCTATTAATCTACTAGCCTAGACATTGGATTGAAACCCCTATTATTAATAGTTTCTCAAATACTAAAAAATTGTTATTATTATTATTATTAGCACAGCGTCTTACTACCCATTCGGGTTATATGGACTTACGCTAATGTGTAATGGTAGGGTGATTGTGAGATGAAATGAAGGACCTACAGTTTAACGTGGAATCCGAACCACGGTGGAGGCCTGGCATTCTCCACATTCACAAGATTTCTTGTCAGAAGTGAAGGAAGGGTTTGGTAATCAGATAAATCTATGCCGGGACCGAGGATTGAACCCCGGCCGCCAGCACAGAAGTCTGACACCTTACCCCTAGACCACCAGGTCACCTAAAAAATTGTTGGCATGTTAATCATGCCAGTTACAAAAATAAAGTATTAAGAATCATTTGTTAACATTGTCCCAAATGGAGGAAATTCCTTTCTAAAAATCTGGAAAATAATTTTGTTTCACCAAGAAAATCTGATTAATTAGTACATAAGTTGTGTAGTAAGAACCACTGCTATGTGTGCATCCTTAGTCATATGGCATACATCCCAACAAAGCTAAATCATCTACGCATCCTAATATTTGCATTGTACCTTTTAATGTCAAGCCTTCCCAACTCTCTTGCATTACCCTAATAGCATACACTCATACCAGATTAAAGAGTAACGGGGAAAGGTCATCTCCTTGTTTCAAGAATATCTGATAAGCGACATCCAACCTGTATTCTGCCGAACATACCTTATTTAGCTTGACAAGTTTTTTTTTTTGGTATCCCAAATTTAACTAAAATTCCATATAATTTATTCCTTTTAACTGAATTATGGGCCTTTTCAAAATGTTTATATGATTGGTAAACTGTCATGTTGTATTCCCACTTTTTTCTAATATTTGCCGAATGGTAAACAATCTGATCTGTTGTTGATCTATTTCATCAAAATCCACATTGATGATCCCCAATTATTTCCTCTGCATATGGAGTCAATCCCATTATAATTATATAAGATATAATTTTATAGCATGTTGGTAGTAGTGAGACACCGCTATAATTATTACACTCTGTTTTATCTCCCTTTTTAGAAATGGATATTAAAATACCTTTCTTCTATTCTATGGTAACACCTCATGGTTCCATATGGAACAAAGCTGGTTAGGAATTTCTATTACCAACATTTAACCACCTCGCTTTATTAACTCTGTTGGGATTGAGTACAAACCTGGAGGTTTATGATTCTATAACTTCTTAAAAGCTTATTTGACTCAACTAATATTTAATTTTGTGTGTTTAATCTTTTAGCTAACTATAACATATTGAACACTATATACATTATGTATGTATATAATCGCTTAACAGTCTATATTTGCCCAAACGCTTAGTTTGATAGGGGGCTTTAAAAATGTCTCTGTCCTGGCCTTATACTTAGGACTGTTAGATTCATGTGATGTAAACTTGTTAAAAGAAAAAGTTAAAGAATAATAGAGGAATACTATAATACAGAAAAATAATAACTAAAAATTTAGGTATGATTTGAGTTTGTGTTTTTTTGGGTTAGTGCAATAGAAAGGTATGGGAATATTTTGCGTGAATTTAATTTAGTCTTCTTTAGATGGATTCTGGGTCTTTGATTTTGGCGTTTCCAGTTGTTTAGGTGACTCAGCTGATTTGATTGTGAGTGTGAATCAGGTGGGGTCCTGCAGAAATATCAGCACTCTTGTAAGATCTGATGTTTTTGACGCGTGGCAAACTTCATGCCATATTTTTTGCCATTTTTAGTGGGTAGAAAGACACTAAATGTGTGTGTGTGTATATATATATATAAGTAAAAACATGTAATTGTTATATCTCTTAGTTGGCAAATGTACTTTTATATTGGTATCACTGAGACTGTTTATGTTTTTGATACTATTTGATATGTTTAGGTTGGTTTTCATGAGATAGTTGTTACAATGCTTGTTTGTTGGTAATTGTTTTTCATATCATGTCGAGATAGTTAAATGATTATCATATTTCGTACACCGCTGTAACTCATTATATTTAGATACAAAATAGTAATGATGCAGAACAATTATTGATATAAGTCATATGAGTTTGGCTTGTCACTTTCTAATTATCAATGTAGTAATTGGCGTACACCATCTAGTTAAAAAAATATTTAAATATGCACATCCATGACTATTTGATTCAACGGAGGGTTGGGTATTCTTGATTTCTAAGTTTTTTCTTTTAATGTGCGCGGAAATATTTTATATGTATGATATGATTTGAGTCGAGTTGTGGTGTCGTCCCTCATATATGGCCAGAGAAGTCTTGTTTTTGCCCTGTTCTCTCCAACAATTTAACACACCAGTTATGTACTGTCTTACTGCCATTCGCTAGCAGTTTTAGCACCACACATTCTATGTCAGAGTTCCTACGGTCTGGGAAGTCGGGGGAAAAAAATAATAGTCAGGGAAAGTCAGGGAGCTTTAAAAAGGTCAGGGAAATGACAATTCATGTCACACTTAGAAAAAAACAACGAAATATTTTTCGTATTTACCGCGTCATAAGCCACTGCCCCAATGAAGAAAGCTGAGGGTCACTTAACATGCTCAAACTGTAACACAAGTTTTGGTATCATTTTATTTCAGGAGGTGAACGCAGAAATCTCCTGGCCTGCACATGACAATTCTTTTAACTTTAGTGATCCATTGTTGTGGTTCTTGTTCAGGTTTGGCATTGTTATCGTTGGATACAGTGAATTAGGACTGATTCGGCTACACCAGCATTATCTAACAAAAAAAACCGTTTTTAACCAGATCTGTCTAAGCCCAGAGCATTTTTGTGAATTCTCATACTGGATCAGTGGCGTCGAAATTAATAAGTTGCAGGCATTTTGTAAAGTGTGCAAAAAAATTATAAACCTAAGTAATATGGGAAAGCAAGCATTAGCTTCCCATGCAAAAGGACCAACTCATATCAAAACTCTTGAAACGTTGACAAATCAACACTCTCTGTTGATTTTTTCTCAAAAAAGTCAAGTGATTCAGGTTCATTGAGCTCCCTGTTTCAACAGAATCTCTGTCACACAAAGACATTCTACCTAGTGGTGATTCAGCTGGTTACTCGAAGAGTTTTTCTATTTCACCAGAAATCATAAAGCCGCGGAAGAAAGCTGTTGCCAAAAGTGAAATTAGTGTAGTGCCTCGAAGAAACCATCACACTTTTGTTATAAAAGATGATATAACTAAGGCGGAAGTAATTTGGGCTATGCAAGTTGTTTACAAAAAAGTATTTCAATTCGTGCAATAATTTAAGTACAATATTTCAGTTGATGGGAATGCCAGGCTTCCACCGTGGTTCGGATTCCACGTTAAACTGTAGGTCCTTCATTTTATCTCACAATCACCCTACCATTACACATTAGCGTAAGTGTGTATAACCCGAATGGGTAATAAGACGCGGTGCTAATAATAATTTTCAGTTGATGTTTCCCGAGGGTTCGATTGCCAATGCCTTTACCCTTGGTGGAGACAAGGCTGCATACTTCATTGTGCATGGCTTGGCTCCATTCTTTCATAACAATTTACTGGACTGCCTAAAATCATGTAACAACTTTGTAATTTGTTTTGATGAAGCGTTGAATAAAGTTATTAAAAGAGGACAAATGGACATTGTAATAAGATTCTGGGACAATGAAAATCATAAAGTCATCAGTCGTTACTTAAACAGTGTGTTTTTTGATAGGAGCACCGCTGAAGAATTACTGAAGCATTTTCTGGATGGTATTTCTCCTCTTCCACTCTCTAAGTTGATACAAGTGTCAATGGATGGCCCAAATGTCAATTTAAATTTTATAACACTTCTTCAGGAACACATTAAAGCTGTCACAGACAATGAAGTATGTAGTTTGCTAAATTTGGGAACATGTGGTCTTTATGTTGTTCATGGTTCCTTGAGAACAGGAGTGGAGTCTGTTGGTTGGGATATAAGTAGCTTATTGCGTCACATGTACTACCTGTTCACTGACTCTCCAACTTGTCGATATTGTTTACCGAGTTGACAGGATGTGCATCTTTTCCATCGAAGTTCTGTGATGTGCGGTGGTTAGAGAATGCAAAGTGCTTTCAAAGGGCATTACATATTTGGGACCATGTTGTTAAGTTTATCAAAGAAGCATAACTTCCTAAAACAAAACCTGTAGAGACACTGAAAAGAGCAGCCTGTGATCCATTCCTAAAGTGTAAACTAGCTTCCTGCAAGATAATTGCAGATGAATGTCAGCCTTTCCTGCAACAGTTCCAGACATCCAAACCAATGACTCCATATATTTTTGAAGCTGTAGAGAAACTTCTAAGATACCTTATGTATAGCTGCGGGAAACCTGATCTGATGAAGTGCACAGGTCCAAAGTTACTGTCTATCGACACAAAAAAATAGATAATTTGATCCTTAGCAAAAATATTGATGTAGGATTTGCAACAAAACGTTTGTTAGGAAAAACTGCAATCACAGTAATAGAAAGACAAAAACTAGAATTTATACACGAGTGCCGCAGTATGTTAACCACCATGATTGCAAAACTACAAGAAAGAAGTCCCTTTAAACAAAAAGCTGTGAGAGGTTTGTCTTCATTGGATCTTTGTGTTATTCAACATTCACCTAAACTGGGCCAGAAGAGATTTTCTTTTCTTTTGGAGGAACTCAACCAAACCAATATCATAAATGATGTTCTGGCTGAAAATGCCAGAAAGAATACTTGCATTTTTGCAACCTCAAAAAATCTCAGCTTCAAGAAATATTTCATCCTTGTGATCAGTTTCGTGATGAAGTATGACTTGACACTATTTATGGTAGCTTCCTAATAGGAGATGCAAACTACAAACATCTTTGGGAAGTAATAAAGATTTGCCTTGTCTTGTCACATGGGAATGCAACTGTTGAACGTGGTTTTACAGTCAATAAATTTTTACTGGTTGAAAATATGCATTAAAAAACAGTCACTGCACAGCGTCACATTCATGATGAAATACAAGAAGCAGGAGGGATTAAAAACATACACATTAGCAAAAAGATGTTGGATTACGTGAGAGGTGGTCGGAAACGCTATCATGAATATTTGGAGATGAAGAAGCAGGAATGAAGTGAAGAAGACAAGAAGAAGGCATAAAAGAGGAAATTAGATATACAAGTTTAAGATTTAGAAGGAAAAAGAAAAAAATTAATGATGGCAACTGAAGAGAAAAGACAAGCAATAGAAGTGGAGTTGCAAGAACTGAAGAGGAAACACGCTTCACTTTATTAAATATAGCATAGTATCTTATTGTATTACTTTTGATCATTTTAATAAAAAGAAAATTGACTTGAGACATGAATAATATGAAAGCAGACACAGTTCCTCCTGTTGTGAGCTATTCAGTTCAGGATATGTACAGTTTAGGTAAAATAAGACTGTAATGATAGCAAACTTTTTAGTGTGTTCTTAGTGGCCTGTTATTTAGTACATATTTATGCACATGATACCAAAGTGAATCAAGTTTGTTACAACTTTTTGATAGGGTTAGACATATTTAATTATTTTTCCATAATTTTCCCTGAACTGATTGGCAAGACGTCTGCTTTCTTATTCTTCCATGAGTGGTGAGGCAAGTCGACTGTAGGGGAGGAGGAGGCCGAAATAAATGAATTTAAATTAATATTTTCACATGTATAGTATCGTAAAGTTATAGTAGAAATTTTATGAGAAATTGGTCAGGGAACCTGGGAAAATAGTCAAGGAAAGTCAGGGAGTTTTTTTTTTACAGATATTGTAGGAACCCTGTATGTGGCATTCATTTAAACGAAAATTCCACTTGGTCAACTACTTAAAGCTAGCAAACAATTTTCCAGAGGTGAAAGACAAATTTGTGGAGCAATTTGGAGCAATTCTAACTATGTATTTTTTTTTTTAATAATTCCAGAGCCTCCCAACAAGGTGACAGTCTTCCATATAAGCCACGCCAAGCTCCCCCGTCATCTGCATCCCCAGCATCCCCTGTAACTGGCCGTCAAGCTGGCTATGTAAATTTCACCAGTGCCACTGCCAGAGAGGCGGCCATGCGTTATGTTCAACAACAATCGTTTGGAGGAGGTGTCCCATACCAATATGCAGCTCGCAATGTGGTCAGTTGAACTTATTGATTGTTTTGTTTGAATGTAACATGGATTGATTAATGATAGTTATTAAATTTATCGATTATACCAGTATCTTAGACAATTAAGTAACAAGTTAATGTTTTTTTAAAATAATACTAGTTGTAATTATTCTACTTCTGCATTTGCTGAGGTCTAATTTTTTGAGTGGTATTTTGATTGTGTTAGCATAAAAAATGTAGCTAAGTTTATTTTTGAGTTTATAACAGCGCTATACATTAGAAATGGGATGCAATATTTAATTAGTAGGGGAGTAGAAGATTTTATTATTATTTAGCACCGCGTCTTACTACCCGTTCGGGAGTAGAAGATGTGTGTTTAAGCTTAAATAATGTTTATCATTACTTTTGACACAAGGGAATAACTAGCTTTAATGGAGCATGAATGAAGAGGGTAGTTAAAGGAAAATGCACAGATACTTTTTTTTAGAGATTGAGGATAAAAAAAAATCATGTTTTTAAATAAATTCCATTCTACTCCAAAGCTGTAAATAATAAAATCTCAATTCTAGATCAATTATTGTCTCTTATTCTCTTACTGTATCAGTCTCTTTGCGTTTATTAAACTTCATGGCCAAAAGTGAAGGAGGTTTCACTGTGGATTCATAATGGCCATTCATTCTCAAACAGCCCATAGTTTGACAAGAGCAAGGCGAGGGCGGTCGGAATGAGATATCTAAACAATGTATGTGGAAAAATCTTTATGGGCCTAGTAATAAATGAAAGTCGAAGGATTGTGGATTGAGAGGGAATCCAATAGGTCACTGTAAAAGAACCATCTTATTTTTTTTTTGACATGTTGAGAGGATGAGTGTAGATCGAGTGACAAGCAAATGTATGACGGTCGAGTGTGTGGATCAAAAGGAAAGGGTAGGCTATGTAAGGCATGGCTAAATGTTGTAGCCGAATGTGTGAAAAAGAGAAACGCTAAGGGTTTTAATAATAAAAATGCATGCATGACTCGGTGTATGGATGTTGTGTTAGCGAAGGGAGTATGCAAGGATAGAAAAGTGTGGCGAGAGTTGGTGAGGATGGGTTAAGTACAGAGTTGGTTTTTGAGCTATATGCACAGTTTCTCGCCTAACCCGAAAGGGAGTGGCAAGATTAGCTATGTGTGTATGTAAATATGTAAAATGCAACTATATTTATGTATTTCCAACATGTATCATTACCCTTTCAGGCTATGCAAGTAAATGAATTACGTTAATTTGCTAGGGATGAGGAATATTTAGAGTAAATCTACCCTCAATACACCTGACTGGGATTCAAACTCTCACCTCTGTGCCACTGGCAAACCGTACAAAATTAACTTGAATTTTAGATTGTGTGGCCACTGCTGTGGGTTGGAAGTAAATAATATGTTAAAAAGAGCTTGATCAAAATTGCAGACATCCGCTTCGGTGGTCGTATGGTCTAATGCGCTACTCTCACAGTAGACTAGACTGCTGATGATGGGGAGGTCGAGATTTGAATCTTGGTCGGGTGTACTAAGGGTTGTTTTCCCTAAATGGTTTTCCACTCTCCTTCCACACAAATGTTGGTACACCTCCTAAAAATATAATCTCCCTCATCCCTAAAACCACAAGGGCAATTATTTCATAAATATATAGGTCGAATGGGTAGTAAGATGGGGTGATAAAAAAGGCAGATAGGCCTCTGGTGTTTCAATGTCCAGACTGTATTTCCAAAACATGTGATACCAAGAGTTTAATTTCTCTTTATATATATTACAATTAAAAATAACTACCTTGAATGATTTATTTCTCTATTTTGATTAGCAATATAATACACATGACTGAAAAAATATTGATTATCACACTTAATTAGATAAACTAATAACTTTTATTGATCTATAAGTAGCGTTTAACATAATAGATGAAGGCACATTTAAAATTAAATATATTTTAAAACTTTTACACAGTATCCTATTTTAATTCAATATTATTGGGGACGATGTATTGTAGTGTTGATTAAATTTGTGGTGCTCTCCCAATTTTCCAAGTAAAAAGTAGATTCTTAACAATTTCACATATTTGGAGAGGGAAGAGGAGTTGTGGTTGTTGCAACATAAACTGGAATATATTAGCATATTTTCCAAAGGTAAGTTTGATATAACTTAGCAAACTACTGAACTATTTACTTGTTTTTATGTTTGTTGAGATCTAGTATGTTATATGGCAACTGGAACCTAAATCAAATTATAAGGTAATTTTATAAACTTGAAATTAGGGATTCCTACAGACTTGGCTACAAAACCAATATAAAAACATAAATTCCACCAACATCAATTTCAAGCTTTAATTCCAACAACAAATTTTATTCAGAGTTAATAGAAAACTAAGGAATATTTTTATAATCGACTTTCATAAAGCTGACCTCGGTGGTGTTGGAGTCAAGTGTTCGGCTCAGGATCCAATGTTCATGGGTTCAAACCCAGTCGAGGTCAACAGATTTTTTTGAGAGACAAAAATCTGTAGCACCCCTTCCTTGGGAAGGGAAGTAAAGCGGTGGGTCCCATGTCGATATTGGCACGTAAAATAACCCTGGAAGGTATATTAAAATACCCTTACCCGTAAAATTAAAAGGCTCTTTCTCGCTAGCTCGTATAAATTCATTGGCTTATAACCCTTATGGTTAGTAAAATGCGCCGCTAATTAATAATAAATAACTTTCATAAAAGAAATATATTTATTTCTCAACTTTTCAAGTGTATCAACAAATTGACTTAAGGTTTAGCTTTTAAAAAAATGTACGCATTTTGATCATAAAGCTAAACGTTTTAGAAATTCTGAAATGTTGTTTCATTAACTAATTTAATCACAGATACTTGAAATGATTGTTTATTATCGGTTTACTAAATAAATCATTCTTAAAATTTGAAGTAAACTCCCAAACTTTGATGCATAATTTATAATACTTCTAAATAAATAATTAAAAACATCAAACGTTAAATAAGAGGGTAAGAACCCAACCCCCCTTTTTTCCTTTCTAAAATAGGCCTTTAAGAATTTGAACCAAATTGTACACTCATTTTTCCCTCGGCATATCATAAAGCTGCATCTAAGAGGTAAGCTTGCTACCTTTCAGGGTGCCAGTAAACAAAGTGATTCCGCCCTCCTTATCTTGTTATGTGAGTTTACGATCAACTAAAACACATTCAATTCTTTCATTAAAACATAATATTATTATTCTTTTTTAACTCAAATTGCTCAGAGACTCTCTTAAAGGTAAAAATGTTAAAACTCTCCAATAAAATGTGTACTTGTTTGACCAGTTTTATTTAATTAGAAACATGATTTAAAATATAATACAAGCCTTGTGAGTTGTTAAAATACCAACTTTTTATCCCTACTTTGTAAGTGTAAATATGTGAAACACCCACACAGCTAATAGCAAATGCACATCAAAATATATTTTCCTACTTTAATATACTCTATGGGTTATATATATACTATCACGCTTTAATATAATGATTATTAATTACTTAATCTAAGTTTTATTTAAAAGTTTGAATGTTGCTGTAAACCCATTATAGCGTAAGATAAGCATAATGTCAGTGGAGTGAGTCAGTCTGAAGCAATTGTGGGTGGAGTCTTGAGTTGGTAAAAATGTATTGACTCCTCAACTTCAAAATAAAAAACTTATAATAGAATATGTGGTAGATTTATACCTTTTTGTTCTTTAAGATCAATATTTGTAATTTTGTATTGACAAATTTACTTGAATATACATTTACATTGCTAAATAAGCTTCCCATAAAATAATCTGTATTGAATCATTTTACTACAGTAAATTTGTTATTAATAATTAATGTACTTTAGCCCTTTATGGATGAGTTGAAGTCAGACAGTAGTAAATTTCTTGTTACTAATTAATATACATTAGCCATTTATGAAGGGGTTGGAGTCTGACAGCAGAAACATAGAGCAGTCTGAGTTGAAGACTTGGTGTACCAACTTCACAGCCCTAAGCGTAATTAGTTATGTGGCCTTTGAGAAAATAAACACTTTGTAAATCAGATGGGTTTTTTTCATTTATTTTTTTAGGAAAAATAAATTAGTTTCTTAAAAAGGCGGACCAACATTTTTTTTTAGCAAATAAAAGTAAACTAGAATAGTGTATAGTAATACATTTTTATTACATTTCTCAGTTTTGCTAATTTTCACTATTTGTTGAGATAACGTTAACTAATATTCCTTCATTCGTTGGCATCTATGTTTGCCAAATTTGATTATTTAATCTGGTTGAAATGTTTTTAAAAACATAAGGACATAGGAGTTAAAAAAAGTGTTAGAGTAAGTATTATAGGATAAGGTTTGTAAACCACAACCTTGATAGACTAATCTCAGTGAAGTTTTTTATTGTCAAACAATGGCCTTCCATGTCGGCTCAGCTGAGCACTACCTTCAGCAATAAGCTCAGATAATGTTGCATGTAATCCTATAAAAGTTTGGTTTTCCCCCTTCATAAGTTGATTTTGTGTGGTAATTTGCTTTTCAGGTTACAGACAGAAGCCAATCTCAACCATCATCCCAAGTTCAAATGCAACCTTCTGTGCAGCCACCACCACCCCAACCCCCCCATCAACATCCCCAACATCAAGCGACGCCACAGCCTCGTCAACACACCCCCCATCAAGCAACAAGCTCGCCCCATCAACATCCATCGCATCCATCCACGCCACAACCCCATCAACACTTGTCACATCAAGCGACTCCCCAATCCCATCAACATCCTCCCCATCCATCCACTCCGCAACCCCATCAACACCCATCACATCCAACAACACCACAACCCCATCTACACCCTTCACATCCAACAACACCACAACCCCACCTACACCCCTCACATCAAGCATTAGTACAGTCCCATCAACACCCTCCTCAACAAACAACTCCACAACCCATTCAACACCCCTCTCAGCAAGCTATGCCTCAGTCCCATCAACATCCATCCCAGCAAACAATGCCTCAGTCCCATCAACATCCATCGCAGCAAGCAGCATCCCAGTCCCACCAACATCCACCACATCTAGCAACATCACAGTCCCATCAGCATCCACCACATCTAGCAATGTCACAGCCTCATCAACACCTGCCTCATCAAACAACTCCCCAGCCCCATCAACACCCACCACATCAAGCAACGCAACAGCCCCATCAACATCCACCCCATCAAGCAACTGCCCAGCTAAATCAACACCCATTGCATCAAGCAACGCCACAGTCTCATCAACACTTATCCCATCAAGGAACGCCTCAATCCCATCAGCACCCATCTCATCAAACAACGCCACAACCCCATCAACACCCATCTCATCAAGTGACGCCGCAGCCCCTTCAACATATGTCACAAACACCCCAGCCCCAACACCCGCCGCACCAAGCTACACCCCAACCCCATCAACATCCACCCCAGCAGACAACACAACCACCCCATCAACACTCGCCACATCAGGCAACACAACCAACCCGTCAACACACTCCTTCGCAAGTAACAACCCAACCTCAGCCTTCACAGCAACCACCTCAGTCACAACCACAAATGCAGTTTGAATTCATTCGAGAACTTCCTCATCCTCCTCAGATCAGAAGTCGAATTTCGCTCCTGCCTCCAAATAGTGATTACATGACGGGGCTGGCAAGGAGTAGGCTACAGCAGTATGTATCCCTGTATAAATACGCAGTAAAAGTATAATATGCTTTATATGATGCAATAATGTTGGATTTTAAACTTCTATAATAAAAATTATTAGTGCTAAAATGGTCGAATAAAAAGTATAATTTTCAAACTAGATTGAGTCTTATGTTACATATTTAAAGGATAGTTTTGTTTTCCCCCACAAGCTCAATCTAAGCTAAAACACTTTATCATCATCATCATCATCATCATCATCATCATCATCATCACCATCACCACCACCGCGTCTTACTACCCGTTCGGGCTATACGCACTTACGCTAATGTGTAATGGTGTGATTGTGAGATGAAATGAGGACCTACAGTTTAACCTGGGATCCGAACCACGGTGGAGGCCTGGCATTCCCCACATTCACAAGATGTCTTGTTAGAGGTGAAGGAAGGGTTTGGTAATCAGATAAATCTGTGCCGGGACCGAGGATTGAACCCTAGACCTCAGCACAGAAGTCTGACACCTTACCCTTAGACTACCAGGTCACTGGACTTTAAAATCCAATGTTTATAAAATTTGTTTTTAGCGGTAATGTTATAATAAAACATTTCCAACTAGAGTAGTTAACAGTACACTTTAAAAATTGATTTGTACTTACATCAAGAGGAAGCTCGAAAATGGCGAGCTTACAGAACTTTCATTTGAGCTCTAATGACAAGCTTGGCTCAAAGCTGGCTCTCGCTTGACTAAATAATTTCTACTAGAAACTGTATACAGTTTGAGTATTTAAAGGATGCATTGTTGTTAAATAACTCTTAGGGGCAACTGACACAGCTTTTCAAAGGCATGTAGCACCATTAATACAAGTCTATACATTGATTTAATAGAAGAAAAAAAAAGCACTATTTAACATTCAATTTGTGTGTTTTGTGTTAAACATATTTATCATCATCTCTTTATTTAAATTTATTTATACTTAAATTAGTAATCTGAATATAAAGCTTGTTGAGTTCTCCTGAGTAATCGTGTTTATTTTAATTTAGAGCTGAGATGTATCGTGAAAATGTGGCAACTTCAATGGGAGCATCAAGCGGTTCATCCATGCAGAATGATGTGATGCCTCCCTTCAAGAAGATAAGACTTGGAGAAATGAAAGCTGAAGTTCAGAAACCACTACGTATTGACACTAGAGTAAGGCCATTTTATTATTGGATATCTATGTAGTAGTTCAAGGCTGTCACCAATGCATTTTTAGAACGGCTCTTTTTGGCATGAAAAAATACTTTAAAACAGTCAAATTAAATATGTTGAATTTGTATCTATAAAAAAGAAATTTAAAACATGGGTTTGTATTTTTGTAAATACATAGAACTATCTGGCGAAACTTTATACTTTTTGTTAATCTTCTTTAATTATAAACAAACTATTTGCAAGCCAAGAATGAACCAAATTTAACTTGTGCAAAACATTTGGATACTATAAACGTCACTGAATATTTTGATGCCTCGATGATTGGCAAATTCATACAACTTGACACATGGTTATTATAATTTTGCTAAGGATTATAATGCTCCATTTTTAATGAGTGGAATGTATGCACTTAGCCTTATCTAAGTGATTTAGTTATTTTGTTTGGATTAAATATGGTTTCTTATAGCAAGATCCAAACACCTATTATTGATCTTACATGGCTCAAAATTTAAACAATGTAATTGTTAAACATAGGAATTATGACATTTAGGGTCAGTTTCATAGTCAAATTTAGTACGCCTCAAGTGCGGCGCTACACTAAGTACATGACGACACCTACCTAAACCAGAATGGAATGGGCCAGTTTCCAATGCGAGAACGGCCCATTCCATTCTGGTTTAGGTAGGTGTCGTCATGTACTTAGTGTAGCGCCGCACTTGAGGCGTACTAAATTTGACTATGAAACTGGCCCTTAATGTTGATGTCCCTGAAAGCCTGAACATCTATCTGTAAAGATATTTAAATTTCCTCTATTTTGTTGTATACTTTTTAAGATTAATAAAATTATATATCCTCCCCAAATCCCTTGCTTTTAAAAAAAACACAATAATTTACCTGCTTTTCTGGCCGCATGGTCTAAGGCGTCACTCTCGTGTTAGACCAGATTACTGGTGGCAGGGAGATTGGGATTCAAATTTTGGTCGAGTGTACTGAGTTTTTTCCAAAACGGTTTTCACTAACTTTCCATGCAAATGCATACTCATTTCCCTAAATGTAATATTTCCCCTACTCATTAGCATATTTAGTATAACTATGCACTTACCTTAAACAAGTATAAGTAGTAAGACACGATGTTTTAAAAAATGTTAGATTGAATATTTTATTTTAGAAATAGGTTCATATCTGAATAGAATGATTTATTTTAGTCTTACTAAGGTTTCAAATCAAATTTGTGGTGAATATTTTACTATGTGAAGTTTTTGAACCCAATTCTATAGCAAAACATTTAAAACAAATTTTGATAAACATTTTAGACACATTTTATGTTTATTAAAATTAAAATATAAGAAATAACACCAATCTCAATAGGTGAAAAATCAAATAAAGATTACACCACTTTTTTGATTATAGTGCAAAGATTGATTAATATCTACTAAAATGTGGGTCTAGTTACCTTTTTAAAAGGCAAGAAATTCACTTTCACAAACAATAATTGTACCCTTGTCATTCCTTTACGGCCTGGAATCCAAGTTAATTTTTCTATTCACTTTACCACGGGACTGATTTTTGGTCTGATTATATTAAATTAAGTAAGTATAAATTATAGAATTTGAATTTTGAGCTAAACCCATCACATCTGAATCAATAATTTATTTAGATTCAAAATTTTTAAGGTTCACACAGGCTTACACAGTAGAAAGATTAAAAATGACACCCACATTTTTGGATTCAAACTTTTGTTTAACTAAAATTATAGCAAAAAAGGTTAATTAATATAAAAAAATCATTACAAAAATAACTTAAAATGCTGTTAAAACTATTTATAAAAGTAGAGGGGGCAGTACAATGTGGATAAGGTTTTTATACCTCTTGCTATAAATCCAAAATGTTCAACTTTGAGCATAAATTATTTATAGGAATTATTTCAAAGCCAACACAAGGTTATTCAAAGATACTGTTCATTTGTTTCATCTTTACCATGAAGAGTAACTAATTATTATTATTATTTAAAATAATATACAGGATATTTCACTTGATCTCGACCCCTGAGTGCTTCTCATACAACAATTACGTGCATTAGTTTCAAAGTTATAAGGGAAACCGAGGGGCCAACAAGTGATAAATGACGAAATGAATATTTTAAGGTTATTAAATTTAATTATCAGTTAATATTTATAATAAATGAGTAATTAGGGTGAAAAAATATTTGAACAAGAGTGTATTTATGAGCTAGTATGATTTTTTTTTGTAGTCGCTCCTTAAAGCCCACTATATTAACTCTCTCTCAAGTTTGTTGCTCAGGGGGATGGCCAACATGTCGATCGTGAAATCATTCTTGGTCTATTGCTCCCGTTTCTCAAGTCAGTTGTCGTGCCACTCAACCACCACCCAACAGTACCATTCACATCTCTATGAGACTAAACATTTGTTAGATGTAGATTTCGTTCTTTGAACTGTTTTGTTAACTTTGTTGGTTTTGTGAAGTTTCGTGAAAATGAGTGCTTCAAAAATACTGAAAACTAAATTTTTTCATCAAGACTGGACTACTAACTCGCTTCGGTAGCCGCTTGGTCTAAGGCGCTACTCTCGCAATAGAATAGACTTCCAATGACAGGGAGATAGTGGTTTAATCAAGGTCAGGTGTACTGAGGGTGGTTTTTTTCCCTAAATGGTTTCCCATTCTATTTCCACTCAAATGCATTTACACTTCCTTTAAATTCAATCTTCCTCATCCCTAACCTATTAGCATAACTAGTACATAAGCATATAACCAGAATAGCTAGTAAGACTACATTTTCATCATGCTTAATTTGCAATACCAAAGAAGGGGAATTTTTGGAGCAACAATTAAATATATATTGGTCCAACTCAAAGGTGAAATAAGAAATAAAAAATAACAAAAACTGAAATACAGATTAATCACGCAGCGAAACATGTTCTCAATACCAAACTATCATTAGAATGCTGCAACCATCATCTCCTTTCATCTGGATCATAAAATGGCAACAAAACTTAAACCATTTTCTGATGGTGAATTTATCGAGGACATTTTTGTGTAAATAGCAGATTCTCTACTCGAAAATTTCAAGAATGACGGTTAAATAAAGAGAGGCCATCAAGATTTACAATTATCTCAGAATACAGTTATGATAATCATAAAAAAGAGACAAAATTTAAATGAGCAGCTATTAAATGATATTGATCAATGTGTTTCATAATACTGGCAACTCATTGAATCAACTAATGTCGATGACACTGCTCAACTACTGCTTTTTTAAAAATCAGATTGGTTTAAAAAACTTTTCTGCGAAAGAATGATTTGCTGGGCATGATTTTATAAAAAAGAAAAATATTAAGTCTTGTTATTTTCAACGAATTCAAGCAGCATACTGATGAAATTAAGTTGCATTTATTTACGCTCATGTCTACAGCTACCAACAGAACAGCGGCGATGACGGGTAATTTCAACAGATCCATGGTCTTTTTTCAGAAAGAGGTTTCATATTTATTTATTTATCTATCATTGCATCGTTCATTGGTGAGTTTTGGCCAGCTCGAGGCTTAAAACAAAATGAGTAATAGATAATATTCTTAAATTGGTCACCTCAATCTCTTCAAAAGCGACTTATTAAAATGCATTTGAAAAATAAAGAACCAGATTTGATTTCACACATGGCTGTCAAGTGAAGCAATTGTCTTTGCAAATTTTTGTGACTTAATGGACATGTTACCAGTTTTCTTGAATGGTGGAATGGGTGGTAGGTGGTGGTGGGGAGGGGGGGGGATTATTATCTCCACAATTGCCTGATCTGGAAGGGCTATGTAGTTTGGCAGATTTTAAGGTAATACTTAGTTTATTGAACTTTGATTTACAAGGGTGAAATAAAACAATCAACGATATGATGAGCAGCGTTTCTGCTTTCAAGAACCAAGCACTGGTTATGAAAAGGTTTAGTTTATCAAACTTGGAATTACAAGGACAAAATAAATATATCAGTGTTGGATGAGCAATTTCAATTTTATTTTGAATTTAATATTTTGTATGGGGCTCTCTCTGAATTATAAAAATATTTTTTTATTTTGGTGGCCATTTATGACGAGATAAAAGTGTGAATATAATAACTTTTATTTAATTACTTCATTTTTTGTTTCCACAACCCCAAAACAAAAAACATTAAGTTATATTAATATCGCTTGTTCTTTCAATAAATTACGAAAATGCCAATTAAACATTAATTCTTAGGGAAGCATTATTAGACTCATTTGATTATACCTCTATTGATAATATAGTGTTAGTAGGCAAATAATTATTTTCGAATAGGTTGAGGTTGGTTTCTTACTCATTGCGTGCAATTAGAAAGCTTCTGCTAGCTGTCAGATACCGACCACCCTTCCAAGCATGGATCCTATATGTATTATAAACATTACTTTATTAAGATCACAACTTAATGAAATACAATTTTTAGACACATACACATTCAGAAATTATGTCACTCTATGACAAGGTTAAAGGATTTCAGCCTAAAGTGATGGGCTATTGGTTGGTGTGATCTAAGTTAGATTTTCTTGAGATGATATTTCGCCATTAAAACTTCTTCTTTCACCAATACAGTTTGAATTTTTAGTGAGACACATTCTCTTTTAGTTTCTTCTTACTACAATGTAATTCAATTTTCGTGCATGCGAATAACCATGCCTTAACTTTGGTTAAAGACTTGTAGAAGGGTGAAAAGATGACACAAATATCACATATGGTTTGATTTTGAGATTAGTGTACTAAACTTCTAAAATTGTTTTAATAGTCTCACTATGTTTATAAACTGGAAGAAAAAATGTTATTTTGGTATTTTAAATAAAAGTTACATAATTTTTTTTTTAGTGAATATGATTAAATTCCCTGACTTTTCTCTGGCCAAGCATATTCACTGACATATGTACGTGTTTTCCACGTTTTGATCACTTTACAAACATCGTGGGGGAGGGGATTTATATTCAATGCAGGGAAATATGTAACTGAAATACACACTCTTCTTGGCGAATTTGAAACAAAATTCAGTGACTTTAGGAAAATCAGAGATCTGATTCAATTTGTCATCTATTCAAGGAGGGCATGGACACACAACCAACTACAAATAAATATGCAGGGTTATTTCAATTGGGCATAGTTACACTGGAAATTGAAACAATTACAATGTGATCTGACGTGACATATTTATGCAAGCCAAATCCTCAAAAAAAAAAAAAAAAAAAATACATTTGGAACATTGTTTCTAAGGAAAAATGCCTTGATTTGAGAAAATGCAGACACATTTTATATTCCTGATTTAGATCCACATATTTATGCGAACCAGCATTTTAGTATTGAAAACAAATGAAAACTAAACATCGCTGGAATTTAACTGACCAACACACCGAAGATTGTCTGAGATTGACACTGTCCGCATATGCACCAGACTTTTTTAATCTTGGCGGAGGAGATGAAGGCACAAATTTATTATTAATTATTTGACAGAAACATTAGTTCATAATTTTTTAATTTGTTTCAAGGTCTTAAGTATGAAAATCCAAAATAATTCGTAAAATTATTCAAATTTTATGATTTACCTAAAACACTTGTATAAAATTCACAGGTTGTGCCTATAGGTCATCAACAATGTAGATATGGCTGTGAGTGTAAAATTCTGAAAGAAAAAATTTGAAATTGTAAGGCAGATCACTATTAGTCGAGAGAAAACAGCATAACTCACTCCCAATAAAGTTGGCCACCCCTGCTGTAGCAAAAACACACTTTCACTCTCTTACTTGCAAGTATCAAAGTATGAATCACTACATATTGGCCTTTCAAATTTTTTTTGTAACCCCCCACACACAAACACTAACAAATACACAAAACCCAATCCTTTCCCTGTCAATAAGGGATAGTACGAATGATAAGGTTGTTTACAACCCAGCTTAAAAATTATGTGTTACGATTACTACCTGTCTTTGCTTACACATGATCAGATCGGCGATCTTCATAGCCTTGCAAATAAATTAACTTAATTCCCTTTGATATAGTTTTACTTTGATGGTTGTTAAGGGGCCAAGCTGATAGTGTTGGAACTTGCATTGTACTTTGTTAATGGTAATGGGGAGTTCGAAGATCAAATCTCTGTTGGGGACATTTGTACTTGTTTTTCAAAGGTGATTTACCAGTATAATTTTTCACATCCTTTCCTTTAAAATGCTACTTAACATCCTTTCTTACAACCTTTATCTTACCTTTCTCTCAGATTGTTATTAACAACTCTTTTTGTTGGATATAATAAATCCATTAATTACAACATTCTCTTGACATTCCTCTGGTTTTTCTGGTAGTTAATTCCCTAACATTTCCACGTTTTAAATATTCTCCCTGACCAGCTATCCTGTATATATTAATATTTATTAAAGCTAGTTATAAATAATGTCTTTTTCTTGGCACAGTGACATTAACATTCACAGAAATGTCAAAAAGGATTTTTACCTACACCACAGCCATCACAATGTTAGAGTCTTCTTAGACTGAGTGAGAAAATAAGTGTATGATTTATATATACAAAAATTATGATGGCATTTTGTTAAACTATATTGTTTTCACCAGTTGTTTGCCATCCATTGGTGTAAATGCCGTCACTCCAACTAGCAGGAATCGGTGTATCCCAGCTAAAGTACTGTTAGCATTTATGACCCCATTTAGACTAAAAATTTTAGACTCTGATTGGTATCCCTATTTTTCTCCATAAAATAGGTACATAGTTTAGTTTCACCTTCTTTTTCTAATAGTAATTTACAACTATAATTCAACACCGGCATAATACAAAACCCAAATACAGTATGTTTATAATTATTGTGGATTTGAATGGATTTCAATACCCATGCTGAACTTTTTTTTCTTTCCAAAATGGTCAAAAGTAATATCTATGGCAATAATATTGATCTTGATTCCTATTATGCCACATAAAATTCATTAATGTTTGTCTATTTTTTGAACCTTAAACATTATGTTGAGTGTACAAAATATTTTCACTAGAACACTATAAAGACAAAAAGCTACTATATTTTATGTAAAGAAATAAAATTGTTATAACTGTTCTTAGCATTGATTGGCCTATTATAATTATATTTTTTAATATTAGAAAATATGTAGAGAACTTACAAATTTAATAGATATTTGTGCAATTTGTCCTGTTTTGATAAACTTTCTCTTACGTTATACTCCCAACTTTTAAAAGGAATACATTTGTTTAGTATAATTATCTCTATTCATTTATATTTAATAAAATAAGATTAATCTATTAACTCTTAATATATTTGTCACTTTTTTTTAATCTGTATTATAGGACCAACCTGCGTATAATCCAGAAGTGGAAAATATATCTCCGACAATTCCTCCTGACCCTATTGTGCCAGAAGATGCTGCTTTTCGAACAACCAAAGATGAACTACTGCAACAAATATCCAAAGTAGATAGAGAAATTTTGAAAGCGGAAACTCAAATTTCAAACCTTAAAAAGAAGCGGGTATGAATTTGTTTAGACATGTTATTTATATCCATTTATTTTTAGTAAGTCATTTAGTCTGCTATATTAAACTATTAATAGTCTTGCATTTTAGAAACATTTCTTTTATTTTAAATTTGGGGTCACACTTTATATACACACATTTTTACTATAGTATACATAAAATAATAAGC